>JARHVA010000572.1:3065000-3332500 GCA_037957365.1 Torreya grandis
AAAATGGATGTAAACTAAAATTAAATTACCAAAATATCACAAAGGATGTAATGGACACATAAAATAAAGAGGGAAAGGTGATAGAATATAAAATAAAATTACAAAAGAAACACAAAGGATGAAATGAAGATAAAGCAAAGAGGGAGGATGTAATGAAAATTAGATTAAAAAAATATCATAAAGGATTAAATGGTTCAAAAAACCTAAGAATAAAGATTAAAATTAAATTAAATTACCAAAGGATCACAAAGGACAATGGTTAGATAAACCCAATAGGGAATATACAATGAAAAAAATTTACCAAAAGATCAAAAATGAAATAATGAATGGATAAACCCAAGAGGGAGGATGAAAATAAAAAGTTAAATATAAAAGGATCACAAAATATGCAATGTTTGGATAAACCCAAAAATGAAATGTTCAATAAATTAAAGTAAAATAAATGATATATGAGAAATGAAAAATATAGATAAAAAAAGATATAAGTGGTAAAAGAGAGTAATATTTTAATCCAAAACTTGGTTTTATATGAGATAAAATATATGATACAATATATGAAAACACAAAATTGATTTAGAATATCATTACACACTTCATAAACATCAATATAAATATCTCATTGTAACTAGTAACATCACTTTATCATAATTTTTTCCACTCTCCTTAAGATCCATGGTAGTATAGACTTATAAATATCCTTAATGTAGAAAGTATATGTGAAAATATTAGGAGGATACTGATCTTATAACTATAGGTAAGATATATCAAGAACAAATCCTTCTAGCCAACAAGGGTGTTTTTTATTGTATATGAGATTTCTCCTCCATCTTAGAAAAATTATATGGCTTGTTTAGGTGAGTTTTCTTATTAATGATATATATTTTTAGGATATACCACTATTATGCTTGATACTTTCCATGACAAATGGAATTTATGTGAGAGTTTCATTTAGAAACATATTATTTGATTGAGGACATGATCAAGGTAAAAACATCCATATAATCTCTAAATGTTGTAGAAAGGCCTAAAAATTGGCTTAAAATGAATAGTAATACCCTAAAAATAAATAAAAATCCAATGTGTGGAAGGTGATCTTGGTTTTTGACTATCCACTATATGTGCTAATGCTCATGACATTATTTTACAAAATGTCTCTTGTCTACTTGAACATTTTTAATTATATGCCCATAGGCCTTGTTCCATGAGAAATATTGAGATAAATTATGGAACCTTAAATATTTCATTGAATGTTTTTGTGTTGGTGGGCATAGTTCTAAACCAACATCAAATTAGGAACAATAGATTGTATATTGAGAGAACTAATGTAAGGGACCATATCAATGTATTATTTTTTAGATACATTAGTAGGAATATCACAATAAATTAAATCGTCATCATGAGTATCAAAGAAATAAAGAGTGACCATGTTGATGATAATGTTGAAATAGTTTTGTTCTTGTGTTTGTTGAAGGGAAATTTAGTAACATAGAATTTATGAGTGTTTTTCTTGGGCATAGACAAGAAAATAGGGATAATATAACATAACAATTTTCATAATCAAGAGTAGTGATATCAACATGGAGGGATTAAAAATGACGTCACTATGAGAAGTATTAGTATAAGATTTATTATAGATTTTTGTTGGGTGTAGGTATTTTATAAATTTACATCTTATGAAAATGGGGTCAAAAGCTAGGATGAAATAGAGCTATGATGTGGGAGGGAATTAACAATTTTTTTATTTTTAATTTAATTTCATTAATTTCATTATTAGTGGAATCAATAAGGTTTGATGGGAATATCCCCATTATCTTTTGGTGGTAAATATAACTGCTACAACCCTAACCTATCACATGTATGAGGATAGTATTAGCCGACTTGTGGCTTACTTATCCCTCTTTGACATTAAATTACATTTATCTATGCTTTATTTAGATTATTAGGTTGGCTATGATTTATTTAGATTAATAAGTCAGCCTATGGAGTAACCATGGCCTAGTTAGACTATATATAAGAGGTAGTGGGTAATCATTTATCATTATATTGTGAATTCTACTCTTATTGAAGCTTGTGGAGGTTGCCCCCTCGAAGTGGCTTATCTATTATCATATATTTGGATATATTTCAGTCATATTTGGATATAAATCTACTTTTATACTTAATTCTTGAAGTAATTTCATTACAAGTGGTATCAAAGCTGTGATTTGGGCAATCTTGTGGGTGAAACACTAAATTTTAAAATTTTGTGATATATAAAAATAAGTTATGAATTTCTCTGAATTTTTTTTTGGAGGTGAAAAATCATCACATTAAGCTTCCATTAAAATTTCAGCTCATTTGGATCTATTTTTAAAAAGTTATTGCTATTTTATGGTTTTTCATAAAATTGCTCTATAGTGCACAATTCAAAGAATTTTTCTGAGTTGTTTAAATTTTTGGAAATATTAGAAAAATTTGGCTATGGTTTATTCTTTGTATATTTTGATTTGAGGTAGAAATAATTCCGAAATTGCTTGGTCAAAGTTGGGTCAAAAGTGTCAATAAGGGTCGACATCGTAAAACCCTTTTATGGTAGGTCCACAAACTCGGGGCTGAGGAAAGGGTGCTGAAACTCTAGGTAAAACTCCTAAAAAGGATGATATGGAGTCAGAAAGGGGATGTAATAGACCCTTTGTACCAGGGTTTTTCGACATAGATCACAAAGTGAGCCAGCTTGACTATAGTGTGCAAGGCATTCAGAGTGAGGTGTAAGACATACAATCTAATATGCAATCCATACAAGATAGTTTGGGAGATATCATGAAGGATTTGAACATTAATCAATCAAATCATCAAGCTAACTCTATTTCACAAACCCACCAGGGTGGTTCTCCTAACCAGTCTACTTCAAATCCAACTCCATGGCCATAGAGGAACCTATTACCAAAGGTGGATAAGCGCAAATTTTATGGAAAAGATCCACTCAATTGGCTCAACCAAATGGAGAGTTTTTTTGACCTACATCAGATTCCAAGTGGACAAAAGGTTACCATGGCATCCTTGTATCTGGAACCTGATCAATTCATTTGGTATCGATGGTTGTGTGCTCAAAAGAAAAATATGACCATCAATGTCACCTGGTCAGTTTTTATAGAGGAGCTACAATTACACTATGGCAATAGTGTGACAGAGAATTACTTCAGCCAGATGGCAAAATTGTGACAAACTAGCTCCATCAAGGATTATATTCATAATTTTCAAAACCTATCCTTACATGTGGAGACAATTTCTGAAGCAAACTTGAATGACCTATTTTTGGGTGGACTCAAGGACCACATTCAACATGAGGTACGCATGTTTAATCCACCTAATATTTCTAAATCTATTATCCTAGTATGTAGAGTTGAGTAAAAATTCATAGTCAACAAGAAGCAGCCATTCACTCACTTCAAAGATCGTATCATATCGTCACCAACATTTCCTCCACCTACTAGATTGACCCCTCAGCAAATTGAAGAGAAGCATGCAAAAGGATTATGTTTTGGTTATGATAACAAGTGGAGTAAAGGACATAGATGTGCTGAGAAGAAGTTATTCTACATTGAGGGACCAAATAAAGATGAAGAAGTAGATGATGCCTCCAATTATGATGAGGAAAATATAGAGGAGGTACCTAAAGATTCCCAACCTACAATCTCTTATCATGCACTTGCAGGTATTATCACTCCACAAACTCTTAAGGTGGTGGGTTTCCTCAAGAAATAGAAGGTGATAGTTTTGATTGATTTAGGGAGCACACATAACTTTATAAACCATAAGTTGGCCACTCGATTGAACTGTTTCATCTACCCAGCACCAAAATTTTAGGTCATGATTGTAGATGGTGGCATAATTAATTATTTTAGGCAAATGCCATAGTATTAAGCTTACTATGGGTGGGTACAATCTCAAATCTCCTATGTTTGCTATTCCCATAGGTAACATAGACACTATTTTGGGAGTCCAATGGCTCATAACCTTAGGTACCATTGAGATGAACTTCCAAGAACTATTCATGCACTTTCATTTTGAAGGTAAGAAAATTAAACTACATGGATTACATGCAAAATCTCCATAATTGGTTAGTTCACATCAAATGACCAAGATGCTAAAAAAGGGGGCAGAGGGAATTATTACACGATTATGATCCATATAAGTTCAACCCATATAGGTATCTACACATCCTAATCTACAAATAATTCTTGAAGACCACTCATCTATTTTTGGGGCCATGCCAAAAGGACTACCACCAAAAAGAGAACATGATCATGCCATTCAACTAATTCCAGGTAGTCAACCACCAAATATCAGACCATATAGATATCCATATGCATAAAAGAGTGAAATTGAATTTATGGTCCATGAGATGCTGGAGGTAGGGATCATCAAGCATAGCCAAAGTGCATATTCATCACCAGTGGTAATGGTGCAGAAGAAGGATGACACATGGAGGATGTGCCCAGATTATAGGGAACTCAACAAGTACACCATCAAAGAAAAGTTTCCTATTCCAGTAATTGATGATTTACTTGATGAGTTTCATGGTGCTAATTATTTCACAAAATTGGATCTTCGCTCGGGGTACCATCAAATTAAAATCAAGGAGGAAGATGTTCATAAAACTACTTTTAGAACACATGAGGGCCATTATGAGTTTCTGGTAATGCCCTTTGGTCTTACAAATGCACCATCTAATTTTCAGAGGTTGATGAACACTATTTTTAGGCCTTTTTTAAGGAATTTTGTGCTATTTTTCTTTGATGACATATTGATTTATAGTCAGAAATGGGAAGCACATCTGTAACATGTGAAATAAGTGTTGATAGTTTTGGAGAAGCACCAACTTTATGCGAAGCCATAAAAATGTTCTTTTGGAGTACAGGAGGTAGAGTACCTTAGTCACATTGTTTCCCATGAAGGGGTCAAAGTTGATTCCGAAAAAATCAAAGCGATAATGGAATGGCCCATGCCAAAAACTATCAAAAACCTTCGAGGGTTTCTTGGACTAACAGGTTACTATAGAAGATTTGTGAAAGGTTATGGTAGCATAGCAGCTCCAATCACTACATTGCTAAATAAGGATGGTTTCCCTTGGAATGACGATGCCACCAAAGCATTTGAGAAACTCAAAGTAGCTATGTGCACCACTCCAATTTTGGCTACTCCAGACTTCTCACACACATTCACTATTGAATGTGATGCTTCTGGGTCTGGATTGGGGGTAGTACTAATTCAAGAAGGAAGACCCATTTCATTTGAAAGTCATCAATTCAAAGGTAAGAATCTACAAAAATCTATCTATGAGAAAGAAATGATGGCTATTCTTCATGCAGTTAAATAATGGAGGCCTTATCTGATGGGTAGACACTTTAAGGTGAAAATGGATCATGATAGTCTCAAATACTTTTTGGAGCAAATATTATCATTTGAGGAATAACAAAAATGGGTAACCAAAATGTTGGGTTATGATTTTGAAATAATCTACAAGAAGGATAAAGATAATGTAGTAGCAGATGCACTATCCAGATGGGATGCATCCACAGAAGCATTACTTTGTGCAATGTCCATATTGCAAGCAGATTGGGTGGATGAAGCTAGGTTAGAATGGGAGCAAGACAAGGATACATAGGTTTTGATTCAAAATCTCTAGCAAGGTAATTTATCCTCTGAAAATTTTGAATGGAAAGGTAATGTCCTATGGTATAAGGGTAGGTTATACTTGTGCAAAAATTCAGAGCTTAAGCATAAGATTCTTGCAAAGTTGCATGCATCTCCACTTGGGGGACACTCAGGGTTCTTGAAAACTTATCATAAAATTAAGAAATAATTATTTTGGGATGGACTCAAGGGGGATGTACAAAAGTTTTTGGAAGAATGCTTGATATGCCAATAGAATAAAGGTGAAATAGTTAAGACCCCAGGTTTGTTACAACCATTAGCAATTCCTAATCAAATGTGGGAGGAGGTTTCCATGGATTTCATCACTGGTTTGCCTTGTTCTAAAGGTAAGAATGTTATTTTGGTCATTATGGATAGGCTTACAAAATATGCCCATTTTTGTGCTCTCTCACACCCATTTTTAGCAAGTACAGTTGTGTCTATTTTTATGGAAGTAGTTCTCAAATTACATGGAACCCCAAAAATAATTGTAAGTGATCATGATCCTATTTTCACTAGTAATTTTTGGACAAAACTATTTTTTTGTTTGGGTACTCAGCTAGCTCATAGCTCATCTTACCACCCCCAATCTGATGGACAAACTGAAGTGGTTAACAAATGTTTAGAGGGGTATCTCTATTGTTTTGTATTAGATAAACAAGAACATTGGGTTAAATGGCTACCACTTGTAGAATGGTGGTATAACACATCTTTCCATACCTCTTCTAAAATGTCTCCCTTTATAGCACTATATGGTTACCATCCACCTTCCATCACTTATTCATTAAAGGTGCACACCAAGGTTCGAGATGTGGAAGAGCACATTCAACATCAACAAGAGGTTTTGGCTAGTTTGAGAGAGAATTTGGCCTTGGAATAGAATAGGATGAAGCAACAAGTAGATCAACATCGGAGTGAGTGAAATTTTGAGGTGGCTGACTAGGTATTTGTTTGTTTTCAGCCTTACAAGCAGATGTCCTTGAAGCAATAGAAAAAGGACAACAAACTTGCTCCAAAGTATTATGGCCCTTATCAGGTTCTACAAAAAATTGGATGTGTGGCTTACAAGCTCGAGTTAGCTCAATCATCTCACATACACCCAGTATTTCATGTTTCTTGTTTGAAGAAGGTCATTGGATAGAATTTTTTTGCCCAGACAGAGCTCCCAGAACTAGATAAAGAAGGACGAGTCATTTTGGAACCACAGAAGATCCTCCAAACATGTGCTAAGAGGTTGAGAACCAGAGAGATTAAGGAATATTTGATCAAGTGGAAAAACCAAAGCAGTGAAGATGCAACTTTGGAAGGTGAAGAATTTCTGTAATAATATCTAGAGTTGTTCAATGTTGAGGACAATGTTGGTTTGAATGAGAAGGGCATGCTACGCCCCAAACCTATCACATGTATGAGGATAGTATTATCCGACTTGTGGCTTACTTATCCCTCTTTGACATTATATTACATTTATCTATGATTTCTTTAGATTAGTAGGTTGGCTATGCCTTCTTTAGATTAGTAGGTCGGCCTATGGAGTAACCATGGCCTAGTTAGACTATATATAAGAGGTAATGGGTAATCATTTATCATCATATTGTGAATTCTACTCTTATTGAAGCTTGTAGAGGTTGCCCCCTCGAAGTGGCTTATCTATTATCATATATTTGGATATATTTCAGTCATATTTGGATATAATTTTGCCGTTACACATAATTCTTGAAGTAATTTCATTACAATAACATCATAATGAATTAACAAGATAATTAGGGCATTAATACTCATCATAGGGCATGATTAAAAACTATTCAAGTGTGGTTATTCTAAATACATTATGTTTTTGGAATTAATAAAATTTACAAAAAATAGTATCATCTTAGACCTTATAGATAGTTCTTAAGTAGGCAAATTTGATAGATTGACATGAAAAATGTATAATGACCATCATACAATGGGTCCAAGGGAGAAGAAAAAAATATTATAGTAAATGGTAAGGTTAAATATTATTATTTTCAACCTAATTATTATAGGAGGTAATATGATATTAAGCCAAGTTTACCTTGTAAAAGAAATTTATATTCAATCACATCCTTGGAATGAATTGTGAGTGGTATTAAGATTTCTTATTGGAAACCTTAGAGATTTGATAAATTCTTAAGAGGTAACATAAGTAATATAACACTTGTTGTAAACAATAATCTTGGATTTAAACATCACTAACTTTGAAAATAATGAAAAGAAGGGAATCATTTGAAAAAATAGTATTTTCAAAAAAATCATGGATTGTGTTTTACATTTTAATGACAAAGCGTGATTAATGGTTTGATTGATTTGGATAGAAAATGATTCACATTATTGGATTATTGTCTTATCAAAATAATGTGATAGATATTATTTACACATACTAAGTTGTTGAAGAATATTCATGTTGAAGAGGGTTTGCATTAGTTATTTTTGATGTTTTAGAGAATTATATAAAATCTAAAGAAAAATAATCTTGCTTTGAAGGCTAGTGGGTTATTCAATGGGATCCTAATATTAAAAGATAGAATATGATAAATATGTTTCTTATTAAGAAAAATAATTATGATTGATACCATATTTGGCCTCAATAAGGGTTGAATCTATGTTTTAATTTTTTAATTTTTTTCAATGTTATTAGCTAGGCTAATGGTTTAGATAGAATTAAAAACTATTATCAGCTTAGACAAAGACATTGGATCAAACACAATAAATATCATAAACTTATTTGATGATATTTAAAATGTAAAAATAATAATTATTAACATAATATACCTAACCAATTATGTCAAAATATTTCAAGTAGCTTGGTGGTCATGTGATAGGGGGTATTGTAACACCATTTGGCAAGTGGTCATGTGTTATAATAGAAACCTGACCTAGACATTAGACCTGAACAATCCTAAATTTTTTTTTGAGACTATATGAGTATGATGAGTTTTAATATGAGAATGGACACAAGTTATGGTGTTTTTCATACCATTCACATGAGCTATGATTTCTTCATGGGTTTATAAATTATATTGAAACATAGTTTCTATGGTATTGGTAGTTTTATATGATTTTTGATGGTTTTAAGGTTGGGTAAGTTTTTTAATTTTTTAAAATGCCATGTTATTATCTATTGAGTGATCCAATATATAATTACTATAAATATTTAGGTGACCATTGATAGAGTGAGTTAATTTAAACTTTGAAATATTATTTATTTTTTCAAACTTTTAGGAAATCTTAATATCTTTCTCTTGCCATAGAATCATGGTGAATTTTTTTCCAAGTAATAAATTTAATGATA
Organism: Torreya grandis; assembly: GCA_037957365.1. Taxonomy (NCBI): domain Eukaryota; kingdom Viridiplantae; phylum Streptophyta; class Pinopsida; order Cupressales; family Taxaceae; genus Torreya; species Torreya grandis. The sequence goes on from JARHVA010000572.1 coordinate 3,073,987, forward strand.
ATATAAAAAGATAAAAAAATATCTTGTGAATGAACCCATATAGTGTGAAATAAATTTTGTTTTTGTTTATCATACCATTTAAGTGTTGGGAATGAAGTATCAATATATTTTGGTTGAGGCCTATGAGGTCTCTTTCTAAAATTTTCAACACTTACGGGATAATTAGTGTAATTATTGAAATGAGTAGGTGGTTGAAAAGTAATTTTGTAAGTGGTTAAGAAAGAGATAAATTTTGAGGACCACTTGACATGATTGCATGAATAGTTTTATAATGACTAAAGTTATGATCATAAGTATTGGTAAAACCATCATCATTAGCATACATTTTTTTAGGCTACATAAGCATTTATATGTTTTTCTGAGGTTGAGTAATCTCAAATTGTCTCATGAGATGATATTGTAATTTGGTTTGATCAAATGATTTTTCTAATGATTTAATAGAGGAGGACATAAATTTTAATTAAATATTTTTTTCTAAAGCAGTTTTAAATATTTTAAAGAGATTTTATTTGGTCATGATATGATCAAAAATAAGGGATAATGAATTCCATTATTTATAGAAATCATGATTTGAATCATGATATATTATTTTCAATTGATGAAGTTATCATTTTTTCTTTAGTTAATTCATGGTATTAGAATTATTGAATTGATGAATTAATCAAGCCTTATAATTTAAAATAGAGTTGGGATTGAGTTGATTGCATCACTCCATAATATCATGAGTGAGGGATTTTTATAATAATTTGGTAGCTGCATAAGTGTTAAATTTGAGTTAATATTTATACATGTTCCAAATTCATTAATATTTAGGGTAGTATTGGTATATATATCATAAGTGATGGTTATAATGATTACCCATACATCCATGTATTAAATAGGAGGCACTTAGGGTTCATTATTGGAAAATTTGAAGTACCTTTTTGTTAATGGGATCTTTCATGACTCATTTCTCAATATGATTTATAAGGGAGGAAATTTGGGGGGTGGGGACATTGATTTAGTAATATCTACTCAATTACTTGAGGTATATTTGAAATTTAAAATGTAATTTTTCATTTTCATGAATTTAATAAAACTAGATGTTTATTATTAGAGAATACATTCACTATAATCTTATTTTTCACCCTTTAATATAGATTCCTCATAAGATATAAGAACCATGTTATATTTAGATCTTGTGTTAACCATGGAGTTGGTAGGAAAAATATTAGTTTTCCTATTATTGGTCATGGTAACATAAAAAAACATTTATGTATGGGAAATTATTAGTAGGTAAAGAAACATGGGTTAGCTTTGTCTTAGAGTGTTGTTGATGTACTACATTGTGAGAATGAGAAGGATACATTTATAACTACTAAAGGAGGAATCAAAATGTTAGAGGTGAGATATATTTGAAAAAAATATAATGATAAGAAGCTAAAAAAATTAAAAAATGAAGATGACCCAACATAGCAATGGGTTAAGATTCACCTTAGGTCCACCAAAATTTAATGATGGGGAATTTGTTATGATGAGAAAATGGAATTTAGAAACTAAATGATGACCAATAAGCTAATAAGACTAAGAATTTGGGAATTAAATAAATGAATATGACCAAACATGATGTTTGGGTATGACTCATGTAAGGCTTAAAATAATGGATGTAGGATAAGGATAAAAAGTAACATAAGTATCCTTTAATATAATAAAATTTATAAGACCATATTAGATCTAATTCATATGAAATATTTTAGTCGACAAAGTGGTCTAGAGCTATACCAAGGGTTATGATTGAATGAATTTATATGGCATGAAATAATGGAACCCGAAAATAAAATAAAAAATGTAAGCATAAATAGATCCAAGACATCCTTAGAGGGTAACCAAAAGGAGTGAAAAAATGTAATCAAAGTAAATAAAAATCCTTTATGTGGTAGTCATAAGGTTTATAAACTAAGGAATATAAGGGTGTCATTAAATAATAACTATGAGGTGTAAATAAAGAAAAAAAAAGCATTCAAATATAAAATTATACTAAAAAACATAAGCTAATATAATATTGGAAGACAACATACCAATAATATGTGGCCAAAGTAAAAAAAAAAAAAGTATTGGGATATGAATACTTAAGTTGGGTTAAATTATCAATTCATAAACATACCCATTAGATCAAGTGGAAATTTGTGAGAGATATTTGTAGGTGAATTCAATATGGAAAAATATGACCTATGAATCCTTATTTTGGGACTCCAAATACTATGTATACCTTGATTATTAAATTTCTCTTCTTGACATCTTCAAGTCCTTGTGTAAACTAGTCTTACACATGTGCAATATCTTTATCCCTAGTTATTATTATTAATTTGGATTTACATCTATGACCAAAGTGTCTTGTATGTATTTTTTATGATAAATTAAAAAGAGTAGTTATAAAGATATGGATCAAAACCCAAAACTTGAAAATAAAAACCTAGTTGATATCATTGACCTAATTAGAAGTATACAAAAAATAATGAACCTTATCATCATTGATAATGGTGTTGGATATGAGGATAAATATATATTTTCATCATCTAAGGATAAAAAAACTAATAAGAATAATATGAGTGGAAAGTGAGAACATGAAATATTTTAGAATAAGTTCATTGATGATAGGTTATGAAAAAATGAGGCAATAATAGAATATGATCATAAGGAATACTATAGAAAATAACCATAAACTGGCCCATCCAAATCTTTATTTACTTCATATGACATAAATTTATGGATATTGATACACTAATGATTCCTAAAATAAAAATCATGACTAATGGAAAATAAGGTGTATACCAAACTACTAATAATAATCTCACTACCATCATTTACAATCTTATGGGTGAAAATTATATAAATCTAAACAATTTTTTTATAACACATTATGGGATAAGTACATCATCTCAAAAATGTAATTTGTTACTTCTCCATAAAAATTTATCTTTCGAGTCGATGCCATGACCTAATCTCATTAAAACTATTTGTCATTCAATTCACTCAGGTTTTTGAAGATGAAGAATTTATTAATTAACTAAAAAAGATAATTTTATATCTCAATATATTATAATTATAATGATTTATTTTGTTTTATTATATTTCACCTCATTAAAATTGGGTTAATAATCTTTTTCATTAAAAAACCAAGAAAATTATTTTTTCATACTCATATGATACAATAGAAAACAACCAAGAGAAATACATATAAAATTTGATTCAATTTAAATGAAATCATTAAATACATTTCATTATTATGGTTTAAAAACTTGTTATTTAGCCTAAAAAATTGGTACTCATCTCCCATTACCCTATAGTGATAAATATCTAAACTAATTTAGGAAACAATGATAGTTTGTATCCTATCTTGTATATAATTTAATTATGGTTTTTTGTGTGTTTTTAATTCTTCTTTTTTTGCTTGTTGTTCATTATTTAAATTACATAATTTGATGGTTATAATACATTTTTTTATGTATTGATTATATAACCCAATGGATAAATAACTACTAAATTCATAACTCAAATATTTTAAGGGCCACCGTTTATATTTCAAAGTCTAATTTCATAATTAAAGCCAACTATTATTCACAAAATTTGAATTAAATAAATATTTTTTTTTTAAGAACCACATGAAAAAACTTATCATCATCATCATCATCATCATCATCATCATCATCATCATCATCATCATCATCATCATCATCATCATCATCATCATCATCATCAACATCATCCTAGTTTCGCCGATCCCACTAAATATTTTGTTTTAACCTAGAGAAACCAAATGTTTTTTAAATAAGCATTAAAAGTATAATTTTATTTTAACTTTTTAGATTTTTAGACATTTCTTTTTTCTATTATTATTTTCAATATTTTTGGACTTTGTGTAAATTTTGGGTGGATGAGCTAGATTATAAATGAATTCTAATTTTACCACCTTATTTAAATCAAATCATAGATTTCAGATTTTGATTGCAAGTGTGCTCACTAATTTCACTTTTAATTGAACCTTAATTTATTTGATTAATTTTATTAATGAAGCATCAGTCAAATCTTTAAATCTTTGATTACATGATGGTTCTTAAGCCAAATTGTAATCAAACTCTAATTTATTCATTTTTTAATATTGATAAAAAATGTGTCGACTTAGTGAACTTTATATACATATTATATTATTTTGAATTGTGTCAAAAAAACCCCAAAAAATTGTGACAAAATTAATAATATATAATATAATAGATAATTTTGAATTTTAATAAATTATATGATGGGAAAAAGTGTCTTATATACTTTTAAATTTTTATTACACCTTACATTTATTCCACACCAATGTACATCAAGTTATTAATGGAATGCAGTAAAATTGCCACCGACACCCATTTTAAATCTTATATATTTTTACCCATTCAATATTATTTAATTATTCATTTTTCACTACCCTCACCTTCTTATTTAGTGTTCTAATCATATATGCCCACATTTCCTAATTATTCTCTATCTATAGCCAAGATATTGGTCTTCAACATATATTTAAAAAATGTTTGAGACAAATTCATTGTTCATCATTCATCCCATATATTTTCACCACTGGTCTTATTGAGTTTTTATTTTATTGATGAGATTGAGGATTTATTCCAAATGGGTTTCCAATAATTATTAGCTCATTAGCTAGTATTTTATTATTGAAAAGTGCACTTACATTAATAAAGAATGATATAGTACAGTGCTAATCATATAGAAAATGGTGAAAAGAGTCACACCCCAAAATCAAAATCACACCAAGCTATAAAAGCCTCAAGAGTCGAGCAAGTTTAGTAGAAGGTTAATAAAAACCACACAAGAAAAAATATCACATCAAGTCATACTAACATAAGTGTGTAACAATAAAAAAGGAGCACATAAAAAACACAAGAACCTAGAAGCTACTAAGCAACAACAAAAAACATGTTGGGCAAAGGGGGTGATGGAGATAAAAGATCTTGCATATTTATTCCATATCCCCCTTGAGCATGGATGTCATCATCAATAGGTAAATTCTCCCATCGATCATTATATTGTTAGTCCTCATTTTCATGAGTATCCTAGGAGGATGAAATAGTAAGGGACAAGCATATAAACTTGATCATGGAGACTATCCCCAGCCCACCCCTGCCCCCCCTCCCTCCCCCCACCTCCTCTATTAGAACCACTAGAACTACCAAGGTGAGAAGATGATTGGTGAGAGTGATGAGAGTGGATACTATAATGGCTATAATAAATTTTCCTACCAAACATCTCATTATAGCCTCTTGGGAAAGCATTTTATAATTCCTAGAGCAGCTCCAAACTACATGCCAATTTTGTGTTAGACTAATAATATCCAATTATTTCCATATTGGGTTCTTCATTTAAGCTGATATTTACCCTAGTTATTTTTCATAGCTTTTGGTAATACATTTTTCAATCAACTTGAATATTTAATACTCCTCACTTTCCTTTATAAGTGTCAAGCCATAAGTGGCTAGGTTCACTATCTTAGGACTCTTCCTCCACCTTACAAACAATAGTTTATTTTATAGTCATGCATTGCTAATTATGTGCCATCCATATTGATTCATAATCTTCCTTATAATATTTTTTTACCTCACAGTAATCAAATAACCTAGGCAAGGAAAGTCCTTTCTCACTGCACATTTTTCTAACCCATTCTTCTATTATATATTCATCTTATAAGATGATGTGGTGAATGCATTGTGAGAGATTTAATAGCCCCATTTTATATGAATATAAATAAAACTTAAGGGTGAATTTATCCTTTAAGATTGTCTAATCACTAGTCTCCCAACATGTTTCATTTATAACATGCCATGTATAGTCCCAAGTATTCAAAGTTAAGAAGAAATAATGAACCTATATATCTAATAGAAAATAAGGCATGTGCCTTGTCCACTTGTCTTAATATTTATATATGCCCATGGATTAGAGTCACCATTGTATGTTGTTAACCCTTTGTATTCACTATTATGATCAAATATAGATAATATGAAATGTTTAACTTCATTTTAGGTTGGAAGACTTGGCCTTTGTATATCATAATAATGTATATAAGTGATCTTCAAAGGGTAAAATAAGAAACCAATGTGATCCTTATCCTTGGTAACACATAACTCCAAGTCATCTAAAAATGAGGTAGTGCCTATGGGAACCTCATATTTTGGAAACACAACAAGTTTTAACTTTATTATATAGAGTACTCTCTTCACCATAGATGTGGTACATAACATCCATATCTTCTTACTACTTGGAGAAAGATTTATGCTAGCACATAAGTCATTTCATAATAGATGGAAATAAGGTATTATTCATATCACTCTAAATTTTAAGACAATTAATTAAAGGATTATTATACCCATTAGTCATAGGAAATGCTCATGGTATCAGAAGAAAATTCTACTTCATCCTAGCTTAGGATGCCATATCCACTTTTTAATTTATCTACCTTTCTCACTATGATGTTTTAGATATTGTTATTTTCATACTCCAAATTTATAATATCAACATAAGGAGGCCTTGATTATTTGAAAATATAATTGTCACACACTCTTTTCCATTTTCAAAGCTCATGTATCACTTCATGAAATACATGTCAACATTGTTGGCATACTACCAATGTATACCAAGTAAAATTTGGTAGTTGTCTACTTTAGCAAGCTCAATAAACACAAAATATGCTATAAAATTTGTGCCCATTATATAAATACCAACATTATGTATAATTCTCATGGGCTATGTTTGGGTTTTTTTTACCATGAAATAATGTGTGGTGAGGGTTGTAAGGTAGGGATTCATATATCATGCCAAGAAGCTCCTATGAGGATATTGAATTTAGTGCATGTGTATACTAGAATGTTGCATATAGACCATCCATTAATGTCCTCATCTATGAGTATTTATCAATAATAGCCTATGTTTTGGGATATCCTTATCTCTTATCCTCATGATATATTCGGTGTCATTACATCCATGGATTGTTTCATTATGTGATAATCCAAAATATTATTAAACATAAGAATCATCCATTCAATGAATAGGAGAGATAATACATCAATAATATCATCATCCTTATTATCAACCTACACTTATGGATGGATTTAATTGATTGTCTTTTCCTCCAAATCTCACACATACTAGAATTCACCCTGTAGATTCTAAATGACATCCATGGCTTGCAATACTACCTACTTTTAGCATGATCCATATGGATAGGGTGATATGGAGGGATATAAGCATACCAAATTATATTTAAATATCCTTAGATCATATCCCATTCTGGCCATCTTAGTGGGATCTATTATTTTTCATGTATTCATTCTAATACAAGTTTCTATATGCACCTTGGGGTTGACATTCTTCTTAGTTTGTTCTTTGAAAACCCAATATTTTGATTTATCCTCAAGCCTAATAATGTAAGTTAATTTATTATTCATTTCCTTATGTGTGAGTTTGGGATACAAATCCATGAACTCTTTGACCTTATGGTCACCTTAAAAATACCCACATGTGGGATACTTGAAATAATATTAATGATGTAGTTTTTATGCACACCAATTCATAACGAGGTAACCTCTAACATTTCAAGATCTCAATGGAGGTAAAATCCACTCTAGGGAATGATTTTCAGGTATGTGGTTTGATCAACCAAGTGATGGAATAGTAGGCACAACATGCAAATTGCTATCTAGGACTATGTAAGGATGAATGGTATCTAAAATAAATTAAAACTATGAGAGTTGGTGGATGGGTGTATATTAATCTAAAGTGGTTAGATATCAACAATAAATTTAAAAATGGAGTGAAGGGTAGAACAAAAAATAAGGAATCTATGACTTCAATAATTACTCCTCAAGTTGGATTCTTAATGGGTAAGTGCTTTCAGAACTAAAGTTTGTTGATATGAACTATTACACACATAAACAAACATGGTCAAGTAATCTGGGATAGTTTGATATAGGAAACTTAGATGTATGGGACAAAGGTTTCTCCTTTTAGAGTAACTATTTCAAACCCTTAGGGTATTATGACTCAAACTAGGTAGGTATCTAGTATAGTTTTTACACATACACAAAATACTATATCATTAAAAACACCTCTACACACTTAGAAAGATGAGATTATCAACCTAATCATAACTAATCAATATAATTGATAACAATTCAATAGTTATTGCACATATTTAACTAGCATATTAATCATAACAAGAAGAATTGTCCATAGATTTTGTACACTAAGAATTATTTAATCAAACAAGCAAAAACATAGAACATAATTACATAGAATTTAGAGTGAAAATACACCAACACATGAGTGAAAATTAGAATTTATTTTATCATGTATTGCATTTTCCAACCCTTGAAATTAAGGGTTACATATGTTTATATAGACTTGGGGTGGGGTCTTCTCTTCCTCCAAGTGCATGCAAATTTGTGATTGCATGTTGTAGTTAAAACCTCAGTTCTAACTCTAGCTTCAAACTTATATGTAATGTATATATGTATTTCACTTACAATTATCAAAAATTTAAAGTTATCCTTTAAAATAAAATACAACATGTGCATGCTTATAAATAATTTAGATAACTTTATATTCAAGTTATAACAAAATTATACTATGAGTAAAAAACTTAACATCACTATATTGATATGTGCAAAATTAGCCTTTTAACTAAGGCTAAGTGGACATTTGTGTGGATGCACTAGTTTTTGGAGTCATTACTATATATGTTGGTGTTGAACTAGAAGTTGTAGCATCAAACATATTCTTTCTAGATATCACTTGTGTCCTACATTGCGTTGTTGCCTTATGATGTCTAAGTTAAGTAATAAGGGTTTGTACACCTTGTTAACTTGTTTAATGACCTTTTCATGCTTTTTATTCATATTTTTGAAGTTGATCTTAAATATCTCAACTTTATTAACCTTCTTTCTTTTAAAACTCAACTCTATTTCAATGTCTTCGAGTGTTACCTTTTAGAATTTTCTTGAAATTTTCACTCTTCCTGAAGGAGTTGATCAAAATTAATTCTAATAATAATATTTATAGTAACATCCCTTGCCTTTGATAATTTCAAACATCTAAGATCTGAAAGATGAGAGTTTCATGTTCTTGATATGTTGACATTATTTCCCTAGCTATTGTAATCCACTCACTAGCTTCTTGAGTTCTAATCACTACCAAATTAAGGGCATTTGATGGCTGTAATAGTGCCATTACGTTGAGATGGATGTACACTTTATTATTAGTGTAAAGATTCAATAATTTCAACCTATTTTCAACTTGATTCAAAGAATTAAATAATCTATGGGCCTTTTTAATATTGGGGGACAATTCTGTCGTCATTGCCTTAATGGCATCTAGAGCATTATAACATTTGATGTAGCTTATTGTACTTCAATCTCAATCCCTTAAGGGATATGTACTATTTTGTGTTTCTCTTTGATTTTCTCTATCTCTTAATCTAGTTATTACCTAGCCATCTTTTTCCCCTCATGTAATGCTATCATAAAATCCTTATGGGTTTTAGTAAGGGACTTGAAGTCCTCTATCTATGGGGATTACCCTAACTATATATGCTTCATTTTGGATAAATAAAATACCTCATATCTCTCCTCAAGAATGAACTCCCTACCATCTTCATCCTCCAATTTCCTCTTCCTAATCTTTTGGATGCTTGTATAGGGCTTATCAAATAAGGAAGTTACTGATGCCAATTCTATGATTTTGAAATTAGGCTTTTGGGAAGCCTTCAAGCTAAGACCAACTACCCATGGTGGGATAACTATTTGGGTTGGGTTTATTGACTATGTATCCTCGATTGTATCCTTCATTGATTGATTTTCTACTAATTTTTCTAAGGCTCCTTTGAGTACTAAGATAGGAAGGGAAGGCCATGTGATTTTGGATAAATCCACATATCCATATTGAGGTAGTGGATAGACTATATATACTTGTTTACACCTTTTTATCCTCCATGAGGATATGAAAAAAGTATCCTAGGATAATATGGTGAAAGGCATTGGCAGATTGATTTGGGTGGAAAAGACATGGAGTTGTGAGCTGGCCAATATTGTTTCAATTTTCTTAGAGGCCCTTTTTAATTCATGGTTTGGACTATAGAAATCTTGGAGGGAATGTAAATAATGATGGAAATAATGGACATTGATGGTATTGTGGGGGAAATTGAAACAATAGTGGTAAAAGAAACATGTTCCACTTTTAGAGTGAGCAAAGGTGTTTTCAAGACAACACTAATGACAACTGAACCAAACATGGAAACTATTATGGTCTTAATTTTCACCCATGGAGGGAGTTATTAAATATTTCTCCAAATAAGATATAAAATGGCAATAACCTTAGGTTGTGGGTATCCTGTAATGGGGTTGAACCTTTGGAGAAGGTTGACTTCCTCTTGATGGATCACCTAAACTAATGATTCTATTGGGAAAAGGGTTAGAGAGAGGGTATACAATTACTAAGAGAGATAAAAAGGTGATGCACCAAATTATATGAGAACTCACATAAGAATGAAATAAATATTGATGAATCATAAGACAATGTTAGCTCACACAATCTCACAAACTAGCTAATTGCATAAGTATTTCATAAACTAGGCTCATAAGTAATGAATGAAATAAAGAGGAATTCTAAGATTTATACCAGGCATACATTAATCATGGAAATATCATGAGTTCAAACCTAAAAATATGAAACACCTAAAAATAGGCAAGAAAGAAGGACAATGGACATGGAAGAAACTACTTCACAATGACATCATGCACAAGATTACTAAATATAATTTAGAGGCAAGATATAGATAAAGAAAGTCTTTATTACTTTAATAGGTCTTTCATAAATTTTTAGATAGCATCTAGCCTTTTAAAATGAGAGTCTCTTGATGCTCCAAAAAATGTGAGTCCCCCTTTCTAATGGGGAAGAAATGGGAGATGTAGAGAAAATGGGAAGAGAGAGAGAGGAGTGAGCAGACCAAAATCAATAAATGAGGCCTAACCACATTTTGATTGATTAACACTAATTATAACTCCCAATTAGTCATTTTTTAGCTCCAAATAGTCCTCATTCCCTCTCATTGTCTTAGAAACATACTAAAATACAAGAACTTCTTAAAGATGATGAGTCATGATCCATTTAAATGGGGAAAACCCCAAAGACTTTTTAAAACTTCATTGAATACTCCACTTGCCTTTCTCAACCTCTAAACTCTCCATATTATTAATGAGTTTATCACATCATGATTCATCTTGATATTTCCTTTACATTATCAAACATCACTTGAACTCATTCATCTGATGTCCCCTCAAAACAAAATTGTTAGAATCACCATTCTACCTATTCTTTAAACTCTAAACATAGGTCCATTATAGATGAAAACCAATCCCATTTATTGGTTTTCATATAGTCATAATTTAAAATTAAGATTTGTAGCCTAGGGCTTCTTGATCATGAACTAGATGTAAAACATACATTTGAAGGGTTTTGAGAGCTTCAACTGAGCTTTAATGGCATACTAAAATTCTACAGGGTTTGTTCCTAGTAACCTAGATCATATTTGATCTCATATTTATATGTTTGCCTACATAGAGTGGCAAAATATTTTTTAACTAATGTGTTTACCTATGTTACATTTCATTACATTAATTATTCCATTTTAAAACTTGAATGGTGTTGATTTAAACACATGTCTTCATCCTGTACCCTCTAAAACCCCATCAAATTTGCTATGTTGATCTTCTCAGGTGTCTCTTAGCTTTGACCTTCACTATTACCATTAATCTATGTTCTTCTCTAGATTGTGACACTTGGTAGCTATGTGTTCCTTTTGTGAACCCTACTATCAGTATCCATCTAGTTCATGTGGTTACACCATGAGGTGGCCTCATACACAATCTAGGCTCATTAACTTCTTGACCTTGATTTGCACCATCTATCTACTCTTGAATGATTGATCTCCATTTGAATAATATGATCAAATGTGGGTTGTTGATCTCCTTAAAAGTTATCATTATTGAGATAGTTGGCACCTTTGTGTTCATCCTCAGGATCCTCTAACCTTTTAACCTCAATATTATTATTGATATTTAACTATATGATTAAACATGCATCATATATTTGCATTGACTTATTAACCTTACAATATTTCCCATGTGTTATTTTTCTTTGCTCTAAGATTTCAAGATCATGCCACTTGTAGCCCCGCATTCTACTTAAAACTTGTTAATGAATATTTGAATGCAAAAAACTATTTATGGTGGCTTTAGTTTGACATTTCCAGGCATATCTCACATTATTAGATCATTTTTTAAGGATAATATCTTGAGATAGAAAAACACATCAAGACACCAAACTTTTAGGGGATGATCTTGGCATAAAATACATAATTTTAATATAATTATTCAACCTTAGTTGACCTCCCAAGTTAAATTATTAAAATCACAACCAAAGTGACTTGTTCATTCCTACATGACATGTTATGATGGTCTAGCTCTTTAAAATCACCAAGTTCACACTTTAAGCTTGCTTAAAGTGTTTCAAAATCTTGCAAGTGACAATTGATAGGATAATGAAGTTTGGTATACACTTTTCACCATTGGATCACCTCTCAACTAGAACTTTGCTCAATTTCTTACCCCACATTCAAGTAAAGTTTTGTATGTGGGCCAGATTTGGCCAATATGAATAAAAGAGGAAACTTGGGAAGAAGGGAATAAAGCATAATAATTATTACCTAATTTTCCATATTTCATTAGTGACTTCCCTTAGTTAGCTATAAGGATTAATGACTTATCTCTTTCTAGTTCCTCCTCTTCATCTATTTATTTCTCTACCACTACTTGCTATTGAATTAAAGATGTGTCTATTTATGATTTATCATTAACTAGGTTATATGTGAGGAGATAATCCCTTGGATTTATCTTATAGCATATAGTAGCCTTTAATTATGGGGAGGAGGCTCACAAAATTGATTTACTAGCAACCTCTTGATCTCTAGATGTCTATAATTATGGTACAACTGGGTGATCTTGTCCTTGTATATCATAAGTATCCTCTTGATCTCCCCATGATAAATTTCACTTAGCCTAGGCTCTTTCCTAATAGCCTTCAATAGTTGGGTAACTTCTTGGGAAGGCCCCCCTTGTATCTCTATTTATTACTAGGGTATATTGCCCTAGAATTCTGAAGTAGTCCATCCTCGAGGGGGTGGTAACCTTGTATGCATCTCTTACACTAAAATTGAAGTTTCTCTTTAGATAATCTCCATATTATCCTATTTAAGGCCTACAAATTTTTCCCTTTCTAAAACTTGGGCATCATCCTTTACATTCAAAAATAGAAAATCATAGTCTTAGGTAATGTGTTGCTATGGAATACCAAAGCCCTGGATATGCTTTTGAATTTAACCATGAGGATCACACTCTCTATGATTTATAAATAACAATGATTCCTCTTATTTCCTACATCCCTAGAATTATTCCTTATTGTATAGCACATTTTGATTATTATCATGTGGAATCCATAAAATGTGCTTTTATTTTTCTTTATCAAATCCTCTTCCATACTTCACCAAAGCTGATATGCAAATTATTACTATGCAAGCTTATCCGGGATGTATTTAGGGAGGCACAATGGGTTGACTTATGTCTAGTGACCATGATCACCATATAATTTGGGTATAGATAGTGATCAGCCCAAGGAGCTAGTGTATCTACTATTCTCTTTGATATTCTAAACAACAAGGCCTCATGAATTTATTGACATACCTAAGGATACACATCCTCTATAATTTGGGTCATGTGATTTGTATATGCATATATATGTGCATGAATTGAAAATAATCACAAATCCGATTATTTATATAGTCTATGGCTAAGATCTAAAGTTTTGAAAAGTCCATATATACTATGGCCATTATAGTATCGAAAAGGTATGACATCATATATAAAAAGACATATGAATTAAGAATTTTACCTTTACACATAAATTACTCCCTTATTTTGAGTTTGATGTTCTCCCCTAAGGAAAAATTCATGTTTGAGGTCATCAACATGTTTTGTAGTGGTAACCAATCTAGGTGAAAAAAATAGATATTTATCATGCCATATAATTTGTTCAACAAGGCCATCACTATACGTACCCTCATTTTAAATTTGTTAATGGGGGTGGGATATTTTACCTTTAGGACCATAGTCTCTCTAGGAATAAGACATGATCTTAGAGCTTTCTCAATTGAATTATGCTTGTTCCATGTTACCAACTTATGCTTATCAAATATTATATCTAAAATTGGTATAGATAAGTACCTTTAGAAATCATCACTAGTGATGCAATACATGACCTTTTAGTGATCCATGTGATGTAATAAGGCATATTATGTCACCTTGAAAATAAATAACAAGTCTTACAATAGTTTGATTTAGGGCATAACTTTAGGCTTGGCTATTACAAAGTGTAGTCCTTGTATCTTGAGAGAGAGTAGGTCTATCACTAATTGGTATTATGCTAGGGATAAATTTCCATTATAAGAAATTTTATTAGCAACATCAATGGCATGCCATAATTTTTATTATTTAGCATATTTGTCATTAAAAATTATTCCATCGAACACCATGTCTATATATTCTATAAAATCCTTAATAGAGAATGGGTATGGTGGAACTACTCCTATGATTATTTTTGATGATGAAGCCATAAAAATTATTTTGTTTACTCAAATTTAGTTTTGTATACTTTGAAAACTTCTTTTCACTAGGTATTTTTTGCAATGGATTCGTAGGTAGCTAGGGTTGTGTTCATAGAGTAGTAATTGAGTTAGGATTCACTTATGAGCAATGAACACTTCAATAACTACACATCATTGATATATCCTTTTACATTAAATTATATTTCATGCACATTTAATGTCCAACATTCATATATTTTATTTACCTTCACAATTCAAATCTCATTAGTTTAGTTGGTGGGGAAGCTAAGTCTTTACATTTTTTGGCAAGTGAATTAATTCTAATTTATTGGCTAAGTCAAGTGAGCTTTAGGTAGTTTTGAGTCAGGATTCAAGTTTAATGTTGGGATTGAGATAATATTTTTTGTGAACCAAAGGCTTTGAATATAAATCCCAAACAAAATGTTCAAATACCAAATCTTTTGACATAACATTTGAACAAAACCTCTGAAGTGTAAAAGCCAATGAAGATTATTTTAGACAAATTGTTTGATGAAAAAGGTCCTAAAAAAATGGTCTAATGAAAAATATATAATGAAAAAATTCCTTTAAACCTAATTACCAAACAAATACTTTGAATAAAATCTCGTATATAAAAACTCCAAATAAAAATTTCAATGAATAAATATCAAACAAATACTTCAAACAAAATATCTGGCAAACAAATCCTAAATAAAATGCCTAACAACCAAATTAGGAACACTTTATTTGATAAACAAAATTTTAAAATTAATGCTTGCACAAAATTTTTGAATGCTAAAATATCAAACATAATAGTTTAGAATAAAACTAATTCCCAAAAACCTACATGAGCAAAAGAATTCCTGAAAGGCATTAATAAGCTAGTCTGAAGTGCAAAATATCATTGTTTATACTTTCAAGAGTTGATATTAAGGATAAATCCTATAATACTTCCATAGAAAAAAGATAAAAAAAACTTAAAAAATATGTCCAAATCACAAAATAAGTGGGACCCCCATTTATTCTTCAATAAAATGGGAATGTTGGGTACACAAAATGGTGACTTATAGGGGGAATACTTCTGATTGTTCAAGAACTTAGAACTTTGGTTAGCAATTTCAAATCAGACATGAACCATGCCACCAAAAATTATTTGAAACAAATATATGAAAGAGACTCCTAAATACATCATAAAACATAATTTCCTTCACATCCACGAATCTTTGTGTGATAAAGTGACGTTTATTTAACCCTTATTATGAGGATATTTTCAAAGACTTGGAGTAACTATAGGTTTTGGTCTAGTTCATCTAAAGATCATTAAATCATGGGAGCTTAGGCATTGCTTTACTACTATCCAGGTGTCCATAACCCTAATAGAGATACCTTATGTTCCTTCTCTCCTCTTCTTTTTCTTATTTGATCATGATGTGTGGTATATTGACCTTATTTCATCATGTGAGCCTTTCATCTCCTTTAGATTTTATTTGGGCTTTATTGATCACTCTTTTAAACACATTAGTTCCCTTTTTTATTTATTTTTAAATTTAATGAGGAGAGCTAAAACCACATTGAGATGGTGTAATTATAAAATAATTTATTTACTAAAACATCCTTACTAGCTACATCTGCACAAGTGATTATCACCTCCAAACAAGTATTAATATGAAAAGGGTGCCTCGTCTAATAGAGTGAGAAAATTTCTAAATTCATATAGAGTATTCAAGAGCAAATTTCACATACCTGTAAGAAATATTTTATTGTGACATAACCTTGAATGACTATCATTACATACCCAAATCCTAAAGATCTCAAACATAGAAGTGTAACAAGTCTATAAATAAATCCCAAATGGTGAGTCCATTTACAGTTTCCCTTTCCCTTATATATCAATTTAACCATAAAATAAGGACCCAATTGGTAGGATGTTAGCCTATCCATGTTAAGATAAACCAATTTAGATTATCACAAGAAACAACAAAATTTCTAAACTAGAAAGCAAGAAATTAAACAAGAAAGCTGGGAAACTAAACTAGAAATTTGGAAACTAAAATAGAGAGATAGAATACTAAACTACCACTAATTCCACCATTATTTATTAATTAGTTGGGGGTAACTTTAGATGGTAAAACCTTGAATTAATGCTTTAAAAACTATTTATTTAATGGATATATGAGTTCACTCCCTTGAAGGTCCCTTAGAATGCATTATTGCCTTGGATCTTTGAAATTTGATATGATCCAGTCCATAATGGGGAAAATTTATCATGCTTTCCTTTCTTTTCATGGTATTTATCCCACATAAACACTAGATCAAAGATCCTAAATAATTTTACATTTTCCCTTTTATCAAACCATATCTTGAATAAAACTTGGTATTTGTTGAAAGTCTATAGGGCCTCAGTCCTTAAATCTTTCATTTGTATTATATCCAATAATCTATATTTTTATTTATCATTTGGTTTCATATAGTCCTACATGAATTGATAGGTTCAAAATTTTATAATGATTGTGAATATTTTCCTACATCCATAGACCAATAGATAGGGTGAGGCCTTGAGGGCCTACATATATCTTGTTCGGTCTACCCAAAGGACATACTTAAGAATATTATGCCAATCCCTAGGATTATCCCTGACTAATTTCTAAATCACATCTATTAGGTTATTATTAATTGATTTAGCTAATCCATTTTCCTAAGAATAGTGGTTAGATGATGACCTAATGTTGATTTGATTATCATGTGACAATTCATTAAATTTAGTTGATATGAATATTAGCCCATTCTCATAAACTAGAGAGATGGGAGAGCCAAATCTAGCTGTGATGTGTTCTTCTAAGAAGTGAATCATATCTTGTGCTTTCGAATTATTTGTGGATACTACCTCACTACATTAGGTTCAATAATTTATGTTAATGAGTATAAACTTATGTCTTACTAAATATTTTGGGTTAATGACACTAATGAAGTCGAACCCCTACTAGGAAAATGGCCTTCCCTCAACATGTTGCAATGGCATACTACATGTACTTCTCTTTTTGATAATGCTTGGCATTCATGACATGTAATTACATGGGCATAGGATCCTTGAAGACTATTATCTAGTAATATCCCATTCTTAGGATCTTGTGAGTTATGGTGTTCCTAGATGGATGACCACTACTTATTTTTTGGTGCAAATTTCCATATTCTCTTGAGCCTCTTCTATTGATACACATCTAGGGTAGATGCATTCATAATTTATTCTATAAATAAATCCTTTCTTAATCATGTAATTAGAAAATTTGAGCCTTAAATCTCTCCTTAATACTCAATTGAGTTATGGGGGATAAGTACCTATAAGCAAAGATTGAATTATATCAGTATACCATTAAACTCTAGACAATTGGGCTTCATAAACCTCTTTAAAAGTAATGTGTTGGTCAAGATCATTCATGAGTTGAATGATTCCTTGACCCTAAATGATCTTATAAATCTTGATTTCTATATCAATTTATTGTATATTTGACATCGATTTACCTCTCCATTCTACCAATTCATTCTGTGATAAGGTAAGCTTGACAATATGATCAGGCATGATAGAAATAGTCTTATTCCTCAAAATTTAGTGTCATAATTTATTTACCACTTTGACAAGAGTAAATATATGCTTATAAATCATAGAGTACCTAAGATTTTCATCCTTCAAATTCATGCTCATGAATGCAATACGATTATCAATTTCATCTCTCATTTGAGTTATGAGAGCAACAATTATATGTTCTAAAGTAAATGAGTATAAGTAGAAGTCTTTTGTGAAATATGGACTAGTGAGTAGGAGGGCCTGAGATATATCATCTTTGATGTCTTTAAGAGACTACAAAACCTTGGTTTTTTAGTCTACTTTAGCATCCTATTTGAGCATTGAATTCAGGGATCTCATAATTTCTAAAAATCCTGAAATAAACTTAAAAATTAATTTTACAAAATAAAGACTTGAGTTCCTTCTTATTGTTTGGTGGTGCAATCTTTTAAATTCCCTAGATTCTATCTAGATCAATGATGATCCTTTATTTGGTAATGATATTTCCTAAAATCTTGCCCTTAGTATCTCTAAATATGTTCTTCTTTGGGTTTAGTGAAATGCCAAACCTTCAACATATTTTGATGATTTATTATAGGTGGTCTACATGGTCATTCTTATTGATGGAGAAAATAGTGAGGTCATCCATATAAATAATTTTACATTTATCTATTAATACTTGAAATACATTATCCATTACTCACTAAAAGTTAAATCATGTGTTAATTAGGCCAAAAGGTATTCTCTTATATGCATAGGTACCCCACTTTTTAGTAAATGTAGTTTTCATCCTATCCTCTAATTATACCAACACCTAGTTATAAATTGAAAATCCATCCAGGAAGGACATCATTTTAGAGCCACTAACTATCTGAATAACCTCATCCAAGGAGATTAGTGGATAGTTGTCCTTCTCATAAGTTTTGTTCAAGTTTCTAAAATTAAGACATAATATAATCTCTCCATTCTTATTTCTAATTAGGATGAAATTAGCCACCCAAGTAGAGTGCCTGATTGGGAAGACTATCATTTCACTTAATAAATTTTCTACTTCTTTATAAATGAGAGGTTCTAGAATAGTGTTCATTGGTTTTTGTCTTTGTTTAAATGTCTTATTGTCTAGTTTTAGTGGAATTATATGGGTGATGAACTTTTGGTCATAAACCTTCAAGTCCTCATATGTACATGTAATTATGTCTTTGTATTGGGTGAGTAAATCTTTCACTTGTTGCCTTTCTTCTCAAGTGCAACTAAGGCTAATGTTGATATAGCATGGGATATTCTCATACCATAAATTATCCCTTTTGAACTTAGATTCATTACCTTTGGGTCTCATTTACTATTTATCTTGGGTATCTATATCAAATTCCATTTATAAGGAAACCAAATGTATTTGGAGATGACTCTCTTTGAGTTGGATGACACCTTCCCCATCTGACTCCTCTTGGTAGAGATAACTAACTTCCTTATCATCAATGATTTGAGACTCAATTTATCTTAAGTTGGTTAGAAACTAAATGATCTATGCATCATCATTAAAGACTTGGAAATTCTCTATGTTTTCAAGAATGAAAGGGCACGGTACTATCTCATTAGATAATCTATTTACCTTGGATTCTTGGAGAGGATCTAAATTGGAAACGAAAGTAGCTACTAAATCTACTCTTGGTTTTGTTCCCTAGGAACAACCACTATATTTAAATACTCAAAGATCTCAATCAAATACCATGATCTATGTTTATATATTTTTATATATGATAGATTACATTCGTATTTGTTTCTATCCTATTTGACTATTAGCTCTGAATCTTCATATACTAACAACTACTTGACATTGTTTTTGAGTGCAAAGTGCAATCCCAAATCAATGCTTCATCTTTAGACCTATTTTTGGTTCAAGGGAACTATAATTTGTATGATTCCAAGAACTTATTCCCTTTTGGATCAAGTAATTCAATTCTTATGTCTAATCTTTGTTTGGATCTAACATCATCAAATTGAAGAGTCCATAGTTGGGTAGGTCTGCATGATTCTATTTTTTTTTATTTTATTTTATGTATTGAAATTATAAATACCAATACTAGGGGATTATAAGCTTACCTCTTCATTCTTAACATTTTACTCTATGATGGGATACTTTATTCTTGGTTCTCAATCAATCTAGATTTGGTTTGGAAGCCCTGTCCATGGTAGATTAATGTGAGAGAAATTTGTTGAGAGATATCCATTGAGTGTCTTAAACCAGTCCCTACTTAATAGAAATCCATACCCTTCAGATATGTCTACTAAAAAGATGTCAATAGTCATATGTACTCATGGCCTAGATGCTACATTAATATGCACATTAGTGATCTCTCCAATCACTGGTACCACTATTTTATCTAATTATGAGACTATTATTTTTGATAGGCTTAGAGTTAGGCCAAGATTTTGACAAATATAAGTAGGCATCATAGTTTCTAAAACTCTATAATTGAATAAGAAATTATGAATATTATTACCAAATTCCTTAATAGTAAAAAAAGAGGGCAGAATCTCTAGCTTGCTTTTATATATGACATTGGTGCCAAAGGCCTTTATTTTGTCTATAAGAGCTTTTCTATTTTACACAGGGGTCTTCCCTATTATAGACATCCATAGTAGTTATTTATGTTCAATAATATATGCCAATTCATGGAGGGTGATGTCTTCCTTAATTTTAATTCATGTCCTTAATAATGTTATAACCCCTCTACTTTATTCCTCCTTATTCTGAGTCTGATCATTCCCTTTTTGGGGAGGTGTATTTTTAATTAACTTTTGGATTCAATAGAATAGATATACTATTTGGAGGATAGTTGTTGTAAATGGTTACCTATTCCTTAGGTTGTAACCACCTTTTTGGAATTGATGAAAATCATGGATCTCATCAGTGTTATCCTCAAGTACATTATCATCTTCACTCGAGAAAGGAAACTCATGAATCTCAAAGAACATAGTGGTGATTTAAGGGGTAGAGTCTTAGTATAATTATAGTAGATTATGCATCAAATCTTGTCTTTCCACCTCTCTTTGAAATATCTCAAAATTTGCATATAATTTAACATAGCAAACTCACCATGCTAAGATGTGTTGTGGATTTTACACCAATTAGGCAAGGATGTCACCATATATTGATTTATGGAGGTTTGTTGGACTAATATATATTATTTACAAGCCTATTTAATGGTATATTTTACCTATATAACCCATAATTCTAATTATTATTTGGGCCACTAGCATTGACTATCTTTCTTTGCATGTTGAGGAAATCATTGCTTAACTTCTAAACTAGTTTTTGTATGGCATATAGCTCTGCTTTTGTAAAATCTACTCTTTGGACACAAGAAGTATAGGATGGAACTGAATGTTATTTCTACTATTAACCATTTCTGGGTGCATGATTATTTAGAAAGATATAATTTGGTTATGATGTCTATGTTAGAGGAGACAGTGTGTATAGTTGATTCTAATTAAATATGGGGACATTCTACTTCACGTGTGGAACTAGATTCAAAGTTGGGAGGCCATTATTGACACTAGGTGTTCCAAAAACCTATAGATTAAGCTATCTATCAATGTTGATATCCTCCTCATAATCCAATGCCAAAGTGTTGATAGCATCAACCCTTTGCAAAAAGACTGTAGTAATTGGATCAAAAGCATTCTTATATATTTATAATGCCATTAATTCTATTATTTTTTATGCTAGGCATAAATAAGTATACATCCTCTAAAATCTTACATTAAAGGCCCAAATTAGTTCATTGGGGTCCCTCTTCATGCTCTTAAAGTGATGTTATATCAAACTGGGGTTGGTGACTTGCCCAAATTATGCAAGAAAATTAACTTAACATTCATTAGAGGAAGTAATGGATTTATCTTGTAGATTAATGTATTAATCATAAGCAACATCCATTAATGTGAAAGGAAAAAATATACATGCAACATCTTCATTAATAAAATTCATCAATATCGACATAACTTTGAAAGACTTGATGTGTTCTTCTATCTTTCTTCATCTTGAAGGAGATAAGGATGGTAGATACTTTTCATGATTCCTTGGTAAGTCATGCACATCCCCTGGGATGGTGATAGAAGATCTGACCAACCAAGGTTTTTGAGCCATAAAATGATTAATAGGGGCAATATTCATTATTAGGTAAAGTGTTCTAGCTCTATTATTGATAGGGGTAATTGGTATAAATCTAGGCCTTCTATGATTTGATAAAGGTGAGAATATAAGACTATCTTGAGCACTAGATCTAGTCACTCTCTTTAGTGATTCTAGTGTAACTCAAGATAAAAACTTATTTTATTGAAGCATTTGGGCCCTTCTTCTAGTAATATAAAGAATATTGATGTGGTTTTTATGTACACAAATTCATAACAAGGTAGCCTCTAATGTTTCAATATGTCAATAGCGGTAAACTCCACTCTAGGTCATAAGTTGTAGGTATGTGGTTTAAACAACTAGGTGATAGAATAGTAGGCAGGGCATGTAGGTTGTTAACTATG
The DNA here is from genome assembly GCA_037957365.1 of Torreya grandis. Lineage (NCBI taxonomy): Eukaryota > Viridiplantae > Streptophyta > Pinopsida > Cupressales > Taxaceae > Torreya > Torreya grandis. Next base: position 3,096,828 of record JARHVA010000572.1, read on the forward strand.
ACTATGCATGGATGAATGGTATCTAAGAGAAATTAGAATTAGGTGAGTTGGAAAATGAGTGGATATTAATTTAAAGTGGGTAGATCTCAGAAATAAACTCAAAAAATGGAGGAAAGTTTAGAGAAAAAAATAAGGACTCTATGAATTTAATAATTACCTCTCATGTTGGATTCTCAATGGACAAGTGCTTTTAAAACCAATGTTTGTTGCTAGCATCTACTACACACAAAAAAACATGGTAAAATAATTTAGGATAGTTTAATATAAGAAACATAGAGGTCTAGGCCAATGGTTTCTTCTTTTAGAGTAGTTGTTGCACACCCTTACTAAGGAGATTATGACTCAGACTAGGGATGTATCTGGTATAGTTATTACACATACACAAAAGACTTATCATTGAAAACACCTTTACACACTTAGAAATATGAGACAATCAACCTACTCATAAATAATAAATATAATTATTAATTCTTCAATAGCTATTGTACATATAAAACTAGCATATTAATCATAACATGAATAATTATTCATAGCTATTACACATTAAGAATTACTAAATAAAAGAACCAAAAATATATAACCTAATTACATAGAGTTTGGAGAGAAAATACACCAACACATGAGTGACAATAAAAATTGATTTTCTTTTATATTGAATTTTTTGACCCTTGAAAATGAGGGTTACATATCTTTATATAGACTTGGGGAGGGGTCTCCTCTTCCTCCAAGTGCATGGAAATTTGTGATTACATGGCATAGTTAGAACCTTAGTTCTATCTCTATCTTCAAAACTATATACAATGTATACATATAGTTAACTTACAATTATCAAAAAATTAAAGTTATCCTTTACAATAAGATGTAATGGGTGCATGCTTATAAATAATATAGGTAACTTCTATCCAAGTTATAAAAAAATTATATTATGAGTAAAAAACTTAATGCCACTATATTAATATAGAAAAAACTAACCTTTCAACTAAGGTTGAGTGGATGTTTACATGGATGTACTAGTTTTTGGATTCATTACTATAGATTTTGGCATTGGAATATATGTTCTAGCATCAATCTTCTTCTTCACATCCAACTCTAGATATCACTTTATCACACATCATGTTATTGCCTTATGATGTCTAATTTAAGTAACAAGGGTCTATGCACCCTGTTAACTTGATCAAGGATCTTTGCATGATCTACCTTCATATTTTGAATGTTGATCTTTAATATCTCAACTTTTGTTACCCTCTTTCTTAAAAAACTCAACTCTACTTCAACATCTCTGAGTGCTAATACTTGTATACTTTTCTTGAAATTCTCAAATGATTCCTGAAGGAGTTGATCAAAATTAGTTATACTAATAAGCTTTCTAGTAACATTCCTTGCCTTTGATAATTTCAATTTGTCTAAGATCTGAAAGATGAGAGTCTCATGTTCTTGATATTTTTACATTTCTTCCCCAACTATTGTAATCTACTCCCTAGCTTCCTAATTTCTAATCACTACCAAATTGAGGGTGTTTAATTCCTCTAATGATGTCATTAAGTCCATATTGATATACATGTTATTATTAGTGTAAAGAATCAATAATTTTAACTTATTTTCATCTTGATTCAAAGAATTAAATAATATGTGGGTCTATGTAATATGGGGGACAATTTTTCCCTCATTTTCTCTATGTCATCTGGAGTATTATAACATTTTGATACATCTTTATGCTTTTTAGTCTCAATCCCTTGAGGGATATGGACTATTTTTTGTTGTTCCTTAATTTTCTCTAGCTCTTGATCTAGTTCTTTCCTGGCCATCTTTGGAATATTATGTAATTCTATGATAGCATCCTTATGGGGTTTCGTAAGGGAATTGAAGTCCTTTATATATGGGGATTGCCCCAGCTATATGTTCTTCCTTTTGGATAAGGTAAATACCTCTTGTCTCTCCATAATAATGATCTCCCTTCTAGTTGCATCCTCTAATTTCCTCTTCCTAACCCTTTGTATGCTTCTTGGGCTTATCAAACAAGGAGGTTATTGATGGGAATTCTATGATTTTAAAATTAGGATTTTGGGAAGCCTTTGATCTAAGATCAACTACCCATGGTGGGATAGCTATCAGGGCTAGGTTTATTGACTATGCATCCTAAATTATAATCTCTACTGATTAATCTTCTACTAATTATTTTGAGGCTCCTTTGAGTACTAAGTTAGGAAGGTAAAGATATATGATTTTAGACCAATCTACACCTCCATATTAAGGTAGTGTATGGACTATATATACTTCTTTACCCCTTTTAGAATTCTTTGAGGATATCATAGTAGTATCTTGGGAAGATCTTGTGGAAGGCATTGGAAAATTAATTTGGGTGGAAGAGACATGGAGTTGGGAGATTACTAGTGCTATTTTAATATTTTTAGAGGCCCTTTTTATTTTCATGGTTTAGAATGTAATAGTCTTGGAGGGAATGTCAGTAGTGGTGGAAATAATAGACATGGCTAGTATTTTGAGAGACATTTAAACAATAGTGGTAGAATAAACATCTTCTACTTTTCGAGTGAGAAAAGGTGTTTTAAGACAACATTGATGGGAACTAAACCAAAATAGGAATAAAGGAGGAAACATGGGAATAAATTAATAAAGGTTGAGCCTTATTACCTGATTTAGCATTCTTCATTGGTGAATTCCCTTGGTTATCTATAAGTTTTAGTGCCTTGGTTCTTTATAATTCCTCCTCTTCATATATTTATTACTCTATCACTGCTTATTCTTGAATTGAATATGTGTTTATTTGTGATTATTTAGCAATTAGGTTCTCTATGAGGGGAGGATACCTTGACTTTATCTTATAGAAAAAATTAACCTTCAATGGTGGGGAGGAAGCTTGCTAAATTGAGGTAGTATTAACCTATTTTTATATAGATGTCTATAATTATGGTGCAACTAGGTGATATTGTCCATTTGCATCATAGGAGTCCAAGTAAATTAGATCATATTAAGCTCTTATATACTCAATTTCACTTAGCCAAGGCTCTTTCTTAATAGCCTTAAATAGTTTAGGAACTTCTTGGTAAGGCCCCCTTTGTATCTCTATTTGTTTCTAGGGTATACTGCCCCAAAATTTTGAAGTAGTCCATCATCAATGGGGTGGTAGCCTTGTATGCATCTATTAAAATAAAATTTAAGCTTATCCTTGGATATTCTTCAAATTATTCTCTTTAAGGCCTAAAAGTTATGCCCTTTCTAAGACTTGGGCATCATCCTTTGCATTCAAGAATAGAAAATCATGGTTGTAGGGAACATGTTGGTATGGAATACCAAATCCCTAGATATGTTTTTAAATTCTACCATGAGGATCCTAATCTCTACAAGGTAGGTTGGTTAATTGATAATGTTTCCTATTGTTCCCTACATCCCCAAAATTCTTCCTCATTGTATAGAACATTATGTTTATTATCATGTGGGATCCATAAAATGTGATTTTCTTTTACTTTTTCAAATCCTCTTCCACACTCCACCAAAGCTGATATGTAATTTATTTCTATGTAAGCTTATCTAAAACATACTTGGGAAGATGTAGGGGATTGAATTTATGGTTAGTGACCATGATCACTTTATAGTCTAGATATAGCTATTAATCACCCTAAAGAGCTAGTGTACCTAATATGATATTTGATATCTTGGGCAATGGGCCTCATGAATTACCTATCATACCTAAGGATGTATGTCCTCTATAATTTAGGTCATGTGATTTGTATATGAATATATATGAATTAATTGAAAATAATCACAAATGCAATTCTTTATATAGTCTGTGGATGGAATCTAAAGCTACCCAAAGTCCTTATACACTATTCCCATTACGAGTTGGATAAGGTATGACACCATAAAAAAATGGCCAAATTAATTAGGCATTTTTCATTTATGCATAAAATTCTCATTTGTTTTGAGTCTGATGATATCCCCTAGGTAAATATTCATGTCTAAGGTATCAACATGTCTAGAAGTGGTACCCAATCTAGGTGAAGAAAATGGATACTCAACATGTCATATAATTTGTTCAGCAAGGCCATCCCTATATGTTTCCCCATTATAAATTTGGTAAAGGGGGTGGGATATTTTCCCTTTAGAACCATATTCTCCCTAGGAATAATCCATGAGCTTAGAATTTTCTCAATTAAATTATGCTTATTCCATGTTGCCAACCTATGCTTATCAAATATTAAATCTAGAATTGATAAAGATAAGTACCTTTGGAAATCATCACTAGAGATGCAAGAAACAACCATATGATGATCCATGTGATATAAGAAGGTGTCATGTGTCACTTTTATATTAAATAATAAGTCCCACAATAAGTCGATGTGGGGCATAACTTTAGGCTTGGTTATGAAAAATTGCAATCCTTGTCTCTTGAGAGAGAGTAGGTCTATTACTAATTCACATTGTGCTAGGGATAAATATGCATCATAATAAACTTCATTGATAACATCAATGGCATCCCATAATTTTGAGAAGTTAGCATATCTATCATTGAAAATTGTTGCATTGAATACTATGTCTATATATTCTATAGAATCATTGATGGAGAATGGGGATGGTGGAATTACTCCTCTAAATCTCTTAGATGATGAATCCATTGAAACTATATGGTTTTTTCAAATTTAGTTTCCTATACTAGGAAAACTCCTTTGTGCTAGGTACTTTTTTACAATGGATTTATGGGTATGTAGTGCTTTATTTTTAGAGTATTAATTAAGTTTGAATTCACTCATGAGAAATGGACACATTAATCGCCAAAATTCATTGATATAAATTTTTGAATGCAATTATAATTTGTTCACTTTTAATGTCCAACATTCATATATTTGATTTACCTTATAAATTAAAATATCATTAGTTTAGTTAGTAGGGAAGCCATGTATTTACATTATTTAGCATGTTAATTAGTCCTCATATGCTAGTTAAGTCTAGAGGGATTTTAGAAATTAGAAATTAGGAGTTAGGTTTCCTAGAGGTACAATCACTTGGGGGTGTATTAATGAGCCTATATATTTAAATTTCATTACTTTAAACTACTTATCAGTCATCATATATCAACTTGATCAAGAAATAATGACAAGAGAGCTCATTAATTCAATACATAAATAAGATCAAACACATAACACATAGTTCCTATGAGAAACCCTCATGGGGAATAAAACCCAATATCAATCTTGACACATAAATGGACTACTATCCTATAAGAAATTACAAAAATAAAATGATCAAATCCTTTATACCATCAAACCTTGATCATATCCTCTTGACCAAAGGTATTTAGTAAAACACCTATTTCACAAGGAGAAACTACCCCTAAAGAAGACCAAGTACTTTAGACCCTTCTTTGAACACTTTAAATTTAGGAATGATTTCTTCAACACTTGATGATGGATCTCTATTTATCTATCCCATGAACAAAATCTCTCTATCTCAAATAGGTCTCTCACATAGGCATGTCATAATCTCTTTCCTTCTTAACTCAAATTCTCCTCATATGCACACTCAAACTTCTTCACATATCCTCAAATTTCAAGATCACTATCCTAACATTAGTAACATGACCTACATGTCATACACATATTAAATAAATTATCATGATCATTAACTCAACCAATAAGCACACTACCTATCTTTCACTTCACATTTGTCATAGCCACCTTGCACAATTCTCTCTCACAAATCTTCCACACCAAGTCTAGAAATCATCATCTTTGATTTCACTATATATAGAGATATCATTAATTATCAATTAAAAATTAATCCTTGTCATCCAAAATTCATTCCTTCACCCTTAAGGCATCTCACATGGGTGACACTAAATCATAACATACTCTCAAATAGGCCTAAGTCACTTTCAGGTCCTATGGAGACCCATTCAGCTCTTTGATACTATAGCAAGCCAACTAATAACAAAGGACCACTTTAAAAATAATTAACCCATTCCAAATTACCATTTTAACATCCTAAAATGATCATAATCACCAAAAACACTCTTATGCTAAAGTCTAATTATCTCAAACACTTCTCTATACAAACATTCAATATGAGTGAACACATGGTCACCTTCTAAACCATTGTTCATACTGTATACAAATGGTAAAACATTAAAAATTGACATAGAGATTCCTTATGGAGTCCAAAACACTCCCAAATAACCAATTCATAGATATATATTACAACAACATCTAAACAAGCTTGAATAATCTTCTTGAGTCACTTACAGTCCCTGTATGAACACATAGTAAATTTTGAAGCTTAATAACTTTGATTGTACCAAGACTCAGACCTTGAAACTAGATTCATTAGATGTAACATAGATTCCTCTTCATATTTGAGTTTTTCATCATCAAAAAATTATATCTAGACTGAAAGATATGGGCCAAATACTAGATATTAGTTTTTCCCTTGTTAAATTTGAATATTTAAATGTCAATGGTCAAAATTAAACCTCAACCACTATGCTCACATCTCATGTCCTCTCAGATTTAGATCAATATCACACCATTGATCTTGTTTGATCTTTAAAACATAGGTTCCAATGCCCAAATTTTAAACCTTGATCACTTTGACCTCATCTCATGTAATCTTTTAATGTTGACTCGACACACTCCATTGATCTCTGTGAATCAACTAGGTCTTCAAGTATCAATGCTCACCATTTTATAAATATGCAAAAATACCCAATCCTCATTATATACTCATCCTTTAACTTTTATCAATCATTATACAATTTTCACTTGGAACCATCTCATTGTATCCTAACATCTTGTAATAAACATGCTCTATTAATCTTTTGTAAGATGCTCGATCTTTATCTTTATTAAACACCTATCAAATTGAAGCATTTAACTATACATGCATCATATGATCTATAAGTATTAACTCCCACAAACCATTGGATATCCACTAGTTTTAGGTCTTTAACATCATGCAAATTTACTAAGTATGGGGACCAACTACAATATGCCTACAAAGCCTACTTTGGACCTTAATAAATTTTGTTGTTCTTAAATGAATGTTATGGAATTTAGATCACATGATCATATTTCAAATGAGAATCCATCCATATAAAAAAAAAATCCTATAACCTTCATGCATGAGAGATATAACACCATTAAAATTCCTTCTTAAAATCTTGTCTCATGGAGCCAACTATGCTTAAAATTTATTTGGGATACCAACTTTCCTCTTGCATAACTTTTGTCGTGCTTCGGTGCATGATCTAGAATTTAGTGCAAATTAACTATGCAAAAAACTAAACAAATACATATGATTAATTTATCTTGAAAAATTCACACATGTGTTATATGCCTTCATCAAAATACTTACATAGCTCTTCTTACCATATTATAAATTTGGCTATGGGAAAACACTATCAAAATGCATAAAAGCCCAACATTGCACCCATATATCTTTTATTGAGATTATTCACATGGCCTAAGATTTATCACATAGAAAATATGGACTAATGTGATCACGACCATATGACCAACTCCCCTTGACTCATTCCCATGTGATAATGGTGATGTCATCAAATTACCTACTTAGATTTTCTACTACTAGACCCAAAGTTTCTAGATGAAAACTATGGACAACCAGATGAATTATAATTATGCACACAAGATCTCAAAGATAATAAAACATATTATGGAAATTTTACAGATGATTGATAATCCATACTCATACCTAATCATCTCTAAATAGTCAAACTACAATATCAACCAAGCCAACATAAAGCACACTAGAACAAGCACATTGCACACTTTTTCATTATTACTAAGGCTATCAAAGCACTTCATCCACTCACCAGGACACTTAGATGATATCACTACAACATCACTAAGAACTCTCCAAAAATATCCCCTTTTGTCATTTATGTAAACAAACATCATATATAGCAATATATAACTCACCTTCTCTCTCTTTAAGTACTCCCACAAAAGGAAATTTAACCCCCTTTAACACAATGAAAAACTGGGAAAAAAAATATTAAGGACCTAAAAATACCATAAATATGAAAGGACCATCTTATAAATATGATACAAACTCACCCTTACCTTGAGCCTAATTCTTATTGCCTTGATAACTTCATCTTGCTTTATGCCAACACTCTTCTTCAACCAAGCACTATAACAAATGAAGAAAGAACACAAAAAAACCATTATAATATGATGTAAATAAAAAAGAAACATATTATAAGGACTCAAACTAATATATTTTATCCATTTCACTTTTTGAGCATCTTCAAATCTCCACACACCATGAAGAACCACCATGCAGGCTTACTAGCCTTCTTTCTTAAGACACTTCCATGACCACCAACTCTACATCTGCACTATACCAATTAGGAAACATTCTCTTAAATAACTTGATAACTCTCCTTGTAAAAAACATACCTTGCTCTTTTGTATAAACTGAGCAATAATCACTCTTCTTCAAACTAGGTTGTCTAGCCTCCTTACATCCCTACCTAAAACTTACAGAGCCCACAATTTTAAGTAGATAAATCTTTAGGACTTGAAACTTCATATATAGAGAAATTCCATATGAACCCTCAAGAACAATAATTTTCATCACCAATATCATCCTTTTTAACATACTTTATTCACAAACCTACTAACCCATTAAGCCTCAAACTTAAAAAAAACTTGAATAACATGAGAACAAAAAACCTTCAAATCTCTTTAAAACTTTATCTGAAAACCCATTTGGTCCATTCAAAATATTAAAAATATTAAGACATGAAATCATAAGGTAGACCACTTTTCTAGTAGAGCTGAAAACCCTAGAATCTCAAAACAAATAAGGTTAACTCAACACATTATAGTATATGTCCACCTCTAAAAATTCTTATTCACTTGGATACCATCATTACACACTTTTATACTGAGATTTGAGCTTCCAAACCATTAGGAACATTGACTTCCTATAACCCATTTTAAGACCTACAAGCTCTTACGCAAAAATTAGGAAATTTGAGAGCTAACAAAATTTCAAAATTGACTTTAACATACCTTTAGATCACCAAACCACCTAGAACATGCTAAAATAAGGTCAAAATACCTTTATATCTAAAAATATCATCTTTATAAATCATAAATCCTCCTTTTCCATCTAGAAACCTTCAATCTGACCCTGCAAACCACTCCATATATAATTATCAACATCATGACATCACCTTAGCATATTTTCCACTTAGACATACTTGTTCAAGCTGAGAATACTTAAATATAGTCTTCTAAGACCAGCTCAAGAACACCATAATAGCACTTGATTATCCACTAAAATGAGTCTTTTTAAGAAGCATAGATAGAGACATCTTTTGCACCATAATGATCTAAAATAAAGTGAAGCCAAGAGTGGCCCACATCTCCTTAGTAACCACTAGAATCCTCTTATAGCTGTAAGATTTCTTGATCTTGCTCTTATTTTTATTACAACTATTTCTTCTTATATATCACTCTCATTTTTTTCAAAGATAGAAATGAGAACACATGGAGTAACTATTGAATCTTGACATACCTTTTTATTTGAAGAATCAACCATGCAATCTTGAACCTCATCACTAGGCATAAATAATTGATGTTATTTACATGATGATTTATCAAAAAAAATAATATGTTCACTTAGATCCATAATTACCTTAAAACTAGTCTCTACCAGTACCTTGGTCTTCTCCTTGAGCTTGGTCTCTTCATTCTCAACATGAGCAGTTAATGAGAGCTCTTGGTACTCTTCAACATTTGTAGCATTCTCTACCATAGAAAATTTATTACTTGGACCTCTAGACTTTTCATAATTACTACTTACCTCCTTTGGTGTCCATGAGTTAATTTGACCTATATCTTGCACTCTAAGATCTTGATAAAACTTATTTTGTCTTGTAGACCTCTGCTTGTAGAATCTAGTAATGTGACCTCTCTATTCACAGCTATAACAAACCACACTCGATGGAAACTCAGCTTATCCTACCTTAGATGGAAAATATTTTATAAATTTTCCTATATAATGATATTTTAATCACTCAACCTTGCTCACACCTTTTGAATGATGACCACCATCATCATTATATATAAATTCATTCTTAACAGGTCTTCTACATTCTCTAGCTCTATGCCCAAATTGATTAAAAGTATAGAAATAACCATTTAAATTTACATACCTCATGAAATTTGATTATTTTATTTATTTTTTATTGATTATTCCATCACCTTTATTCCTTGTCTAATTATTTTCCTTCAAAGGCTGATTGTTCTTATTCACATTAATCTTCATCTTGTCTTGAGTTATAGTCTTTGGTTCTTCTTTATATCCAAGACCAGTCTTATAAATTGCATGATTTCTATCATTAATAATGTTTTCTAGATCACTTTATCTCTTTTAAAATCTCAAAAATTACATAACCTTACTAGATACCTTCTCTAACTTAGATTTAAATGACTCATTTTCAATTACATACCTTGCACATTCATATTCTTTAGATTTTTGGCTTGTAAACAATATTTTCAATTGACAAATGATATTTTTGACCATATATTCATTCTCCTTAGCATATTAATCTATAATTTTCCTCAAAAAAACTAAATTACTCCTTAAATTCCTTGAATTTAGATTTCATATTCTTATTGATCTTCTTCTCAATCTTCAGTTCTTCATGAGCATTAGTAATTGTAGTCTCATAGTCCACCTCATCTTCATCATCATATAAATCACTCCAAATAGAATCCTTTTATTTTGATAAGCTTCCTCCCTCTACCATAAAAAGGGATCTATCTTAAAAAATACCATCATCTTCATGGCCATACTCCAAGTCATTGTCTTCATTCTCATCTAATGAGCTACACTCTTCCTTAGTGTAGAATTTTTTTTCCTTGAAGTACTTCTTGTTATCAAACCTTTTGAATCCATTTTTGCCTTTATCAAACCTAAATTTTCTCTTTACATCATCATGACCTTGATCATGCTATTCATCATTATCCTTCTTATAAGTATTAGGGTACTTATTAGAAAAATGTCCTATTTCACCATAATTAAAGCATTTTAGGGGTAGCTTACATTTATACTTGCCTAAACATGTTCTCAATTTCCTTATAATCAAAGTAATTAGTTCATCCTCATATATATCAAAAATTTCATCCTCATTGAGTTTATTACCTTGAAACTTATTCTTTATCTTTATTTCAATCTTGACTGTTTCTTCCTACTTTGGTGTTATATCATCATTCTTCGTCATCTCATAGGTAGTAAGGGTGTTATGTAATTGATCTATCTTCAAATAAGTAAGTTCATGACTCTCTTCTATATTAGACAACTTTAGATCAAACTTGGGGGATAGAGACCTCAATACCTTTTGAACAATTTTATCTTCTTCAAGGGTCTATCCAAGACCTCTGATGATTTTCATAATCTCATCAACTTTTTATAGAAAGGATGCCACAGTATCATCTTCATTCATCTTGATAATTTTAAATTGCCTTTTATGAGTCTATAGCTTATCAAGCTTGACCTTTGAATCTCCTTCATAAATTATCTATATTTTACCCCATATCTCTTTAGTATAATTTCAATGGATTACCTTAGTATACTCGTTTCCTATAAGACTATAAGTGATGGAATTCATTGCCTTATAATTGTTCTGAAATAAATTATTGTCTACAACACTAGATGGAGGAATAGTAGGATTAATATAACCATCCAAAATAGATTTCCATATATCAAGCCCTTGGGACATAATTTATGTCCTCATCTTGACACTCCAAAATGCATAACTAGATCCATTGAACATTGATTCTTGATTAGTAGAGAAACCTCCTTGATGACTAACCATATTGTATTTTGGATCACCTTTAAGTTTTTAAGCCTTTACCAAAGGACTTGATTTGATGCTAATTATTAGAGGTATACTCACTAAAAGGGGGAGGTGAATTAGTGAGTTTAGATATTTCAATTTCAATTGTAGTCCTTTAAACTATTAATCTGTCAGCATAAATCTACTTGATCAAGAAGCATTAAACATATAAAAGATCAAATACATAACACACATTTCTTGTGGGACACCCTCATGGGGAATAAAAACCACTCCCAATCTTGTAACACAAATGGACTACTATGTTATAATAAATTACAAATAAGAGACTGATCAACTCCTTTAGACCAACAAACCTTGATCATATCCTCCTAACCAAAGGTATTTAGTGAAACACATGTTTCATAAGGATCAACTACTCATAAGAAAGACTGAGTCATTTAAATTCTCCTTTGAAAACTTATACCTTAGTAACTATGTATTAAAACCTTGATGATGGATACATATTTATATAACCCATTCATAAACTCCCTCTCTATCTCAAATAGGCCTATCACATAGGCATGCCATTATTTATTTCCTTTTTAACTTAAATTATCCTCATATGCACACTAAGACTTCTTTACATATCCTTAAATTGTAATAAAACTATCCTAACATTAGTAACATGACCTATAGGTCATACACATAGTCAAAAAACTAATCTTCTCATTAACTCAACCAATAGGCACACTACCTATCCTTCATTTCATAACTCTCACAGCCACCTTGCAAAATTCTCTTTCACAAATCTTTCACATCAAGTTTAGAAATAATAATATTTTATTTCATTATATATATAAATATCATGAATTATCATGTCTACAATAATCCTTTTAAGCCACAATACATGAATTCACTCTTAAGGCATATCACATGGGTCACACTTAAGCACAACACACTTTTAAATAGGCCTAAGTCATTTTTAGGTCTTATGGAGACCCATTCAACTCTTTGATACTATAGAGAGTAAACTAAGAACAAAGGACCACTTCCACATGCATTAACCCATTCCACATGACCCTTTTAACATCTTCAAATGATCATATTTTCCAAAATTCTCTTTTTCTAAATTCTAATTAGCTCAAACACTTCTCTCTACATATGGTCATTATAATAAAACACATAGTCATCATATAGACCATTTTTCATACTATATACGAATGGTAAAACCTTAAAAATTAACATAGAGTATCCTTATGGAGTTTTAAACAATCTTAAATATTTATTCATCAAAAGATATCAAAATAACATCAAAATAAGCTTGATAATCTTCTTAGGTCACTTATAGTCCATGCAGGAACACATAGTCAATTTTGAAGCATAATAACTTTGAATTTATAAACACTCAAACCTTAAAACAAGATTAATTATATGTGACATGGAGTCTTCTTCAATTTTTTTTTTTTAGAATGAGAAAATTCTATCTAGGTCAAAATATATGGACCAAAGACCAGACACTAATTTTTCCCTTGTTAAATTTCAATATTTAAATGTCAACACTCATAGTTAAACCTCAACTAGTATGTTCACATCTCATGTCCTCTTATATTTGGATTAATCTCACACCATAAATCCTATTTTATCTTTAACACATAAGTTCCAATTCTCAAACATTAAAATTTGATCACTTTAACCTCATCTCATGCAATCTTGTAATGTTGACTCTATGTGCTCCATCGATCTCTACAAATCAACCAAGTTTTTAACTATCAATGCTAACCATTCAATCAGTCTATATAAACACCCATTCATCATTATATTAGTATCCTTTAACTTTTCTCATTTCTTACACAATGTGCACTTAGAAACATCTCACTCCATCCTGACATCTTGGAATAAACATTCTTTATAGATCTTCTATAAGATGCTTGATCTTTATCTTTGCTAAATATCTATCATGTCGACCCATTTGAATCTATGCACAATATTAGATCTATAAGTACAAAATATTATAAAATTTTATATCTCCACTAGGTCCTAATATTTAATATTATATTGACTAAGTATGGGGACCAACCATAATATGACTGAAAATCCTACTTTGGACCTTGATAACTTTTGTTGCACTTAGATGCATGATCTATAATTTAGGCCACATGATCAAATTTCAAGAGAGAAGATATACATATAAAAAACTAGTCTTTTAACATTCAAACATGTGATATATAACACCATTAAAATTCCTTCTTAAAATATTTTGTCATAGAGCCAAATATGCTTAAAATTTATCTGGGAGACCAACTTTACTCTTGCATAACTTTTGTCATGCTTTCATGCATGACCTAGAATTTATCAAAAATAAAATATACATAAAACTTAAAAAACCCATATGATCACATTATCTTGAAATTTTCACACGTGAAATATATTCCTTCATCAAAATGATTACTTAGATCTTCTTTCCATATTATAAATTTGGCTAAGTATGGAAAAACACTATCAAAATACATAAAAGCCCAACTTTGCACCCATATGTATTTGAATACACTTAAGTGCATGACCTAAGATTTATCTCATAGTAAATAGGTAATAATTTTATCATAACCATATGACCAAATATATTTGACTCATTCTCATGTGGTAATGGTGTTGTCATCAAACTGCCTACTCAATTTTTTTGCCACTAGACCCAAAGTGTCTAGATGAAAATGATGGACAACCAAATGAATTCCACTTATGCACACAAGCTCTCAACTATTATAAAACATATTAGGTAACTTTTAAACATGATAAATAGTTCATAATCATCCCTAATCATCTCTAAATAGTCAAACCATAAATTTAACCAAGCTAACATAAAACACACTAGAAGAAGCACATTTCACACTTTTTCATTGTTTTTTAGATTAAGGTAAAAGCAGGTTTTGAAGGGATCCTAAAACCCTATACAATTCAAGAAAGATAAAACATTATAAACCGCCTAGAAAGGCAAAACCACTGAGAAATAGTAACTAAACCAAGTTTTACGGGGACTTGAAACCAACAGAATAAACCAATAAAAATGCCCCAGGTTTTACAAGGACCTGATACCTAAACAAAACCAAGCAAAACAGCTTGAAAACCAGGCAAAAAAGCTTGAAAACCAGGTAAAATAGCCTGAAAACCAACAACCGCAAAAGTTAGGGCAAAGTTAAGAACAACAGCCGCTAAAAAATACACAGTGCGGCTCTCCCATAGGGGTAACCCCCTTCAAAACACAACATCCAAAATGCAGATAAGATCTCATCATTTCTGCCCACGCACCTACACCTTGGATCCCAACAACCACACTACCCAGAACTGACAGTGCCTTCAACAAAACCCTTGGATCTGTCACCGCCACTGTCCTTTCCACCCACCCAAGTGTCTGCAAGATCACCCCCTCTGCATAGAGGATACGCCACCATGGCATTCAAAATATCACTGAAGAAAACCCTGATCCACTCAGAACAGGGTATAGGTCTACACGGCAGCCACAAACTGAGAATTCAAGGAAAAAACACAGAACTACGCCATACAAGATAAGCACTACATAGCCGTGCATCCACACCCTACAAGATTAAAAAACCACCGTGCCAACAACCACAGCAACTTGGGCTAGAAACCCACTCCGCAATCCATCCACACAACGGAAGGCCGAAGCAAAAAAAGTTCCATGCAGTAATGGATCTTGCATTTTAGGCTCTGTGTATAGTAAGAATAGAGGAAAGGGGGGCCGCACACCAGCAAAGGTAAGGGTTTCAGCACGGCCACATCCGTGGCCATGCTCCCTCTTCCCGCTCCCTCTTCGTGCTCCCTCTTTTGTCTCCACACTTTTTCATTGTTACTTAGGTTATCAAATCACTTCATCCACTCACTAGGACACTTCCATGATATTAATATGACATCATTGAAACTCTCTAATAGGTTTTTATGTTGGGACCAAGACAACAATTCTGGTGAATCAAAGGCTATGAACATAAATCCTAAACAAAAGGTATGAAGACCAAATCCTTTGACACAATGTTTGAAAAAAAAAATTGAACAAAACATCTGAAGCACAAAATATAACAAAGACTTTTTTTTATAAAAATTATCTGATGAAAAAATTCCCCAATAAATGTTTTAATGAAAAATATATGATGAAAAAAATTCTTTTAAACTTAAGTACCAAACAAATCCTTCAAACAAAATGTCTGATATGGAAACTCTGAATATAGATTTTGATGATTAAACATTTAACAAATCCTATGGAAAAATATCCCAAATAAATATTTGACAAACAATTCTTGAATAAAATTTTTTATAACCAAATTTTGAACACTTTCTTCAATAAATAAAATCCTTAATGTCTAAATAAAAGGTCTAAATGACAAAATCTTGAAAATAATAGTTTGGAATGAAACTAAGTCCTAAAAACCTTTAGAAGCACAGAAACTCCTAAAAGGCATTAATAAGTTAGTCCAAAATGTAAAATATCATTGTTTATACTTTTGAGTGTTGAGATTAAGGAGTAATCCTATAAGACTTCCATAGAATGAAGAGAAAAAACTTAACAAATAGGGTCAAATCCAAAAATAAGATGGATTCCCATTTCTTATTCAATAAAAGGGGAATGTTAGGTACAACAAATATTTTTAGTAGTGATTCAATGATCCACACTTATTAAAAGTGCATGGAGGAAACCTTCCACCTCCACATCCTACACCATGGAATCTATAACCAAAACATTACCTATAATCTCCATGATTTTGGTTATCTAGCCTTTAGTGGCCTATTGTGATCTTGGTATCTTGTTTCATGGATCTCATTAATCACCCTTCAATATTTAGTGTTGTGGATAAAAGCATACAAATATTATAGTAGAGAGAAACCCTAGTTTGGGTTACACACTAAATAAGTGGAGAGCAACACACATCTTGACCCTTAAAATATATTTTTTAGGAGATAAACATAGACTTCACATTCTATCTAGGATAGTTTTTTTTTGGTTATGATCTATAACCTCATAATTTATGCACCATAACCCACTCCTAGTATCATGGGCACTATTAGTTTTAAGCATCTAAGTTTTGGAAACCACTAAAATGATTTACACATTTATTAATGGGATGATTCTTATATTTACACCTCGAATAACTTCAGCTCTTAATGTCACCTCCATGTCCTCTTGAGGTTATATAAATGTTTTCATGGATAGGTCAAATTTAAATGGTGTCAGAAGCCCTATGATAAACCATTGTGTATATTGTATTGGATGAATATCAAAGGAGAGTTTGGACACTAGAGTTTTGAACCTAACATCATACATGTGGACACTCTCTATTAGATCTTTCTTGATATCCTTTAGTGTAATAATGATCTACTACTCAAAATTAGGAATGTTAAATTACTTCAAGAAATATGAATTTAGAAGGTTTTAATCCATAATTGATTGGTTTAGGTCAATATTTGTATTCCAGTTATGGATGTGATCCAACAAAGTCATGGAAAACTAACTTGCCTTACAATCTAAAATTTTAACTCCCTTCATGTTCCATATGAGCACACATTTGTGAACATGTTCTATGGCATTCTCCACTCCATGATATTTAGTGAAAATCAAGGTTAATTCACAAAAGAGTTTAGAAGTAGGTATGGATATAACTAGTGCTTGATGCATATGTTGTAGTGGTGAGAAATTTTAAGGTGTGCCTAAACTTTGAATTTATCTAAGGGTACTTCCCATTCCTCCTAATATTAGTGTAGATCCTAAAATTAATGTAATAGGATATACTATGGCTCCTCTTACCACTTTAATGTCCCATAAGAACATCACCATCCCTTTAGCTCATATCATTACATCTTGCGTTGTATTAATTTTATGATGGTTTGGAACCCATCCTACAAGTTTGATACCATATATCATTAGACTTAAAGTTTGCATGAGATATGCAACCACTAGTGTGATTAGCTAGTAAAGAACTGTCTATTATAGAAAACTTATTTATTCTTATTGTGACAAGAAAAATCTTATTCTTGAGAGATGGTCAATGTATTAGATGATTTATTATACTTTTGGGTAAATAACTTGATCCTATGCATTAGATAAAAGGGAAATGGGAATTTCCATTATAGTTTTTCATATGTATTTTCCCCTTTGGGTGTTTTAACTTCTCTTAGAATTTTTTTAACTCATTGACACATAATTATTCATCAACAAAGCACATATCCTTGACATGAGAGTCTTCCTAATGCTATTTACATCATGTGTAAGTCCTCATTACATATGATGAGTTAGACTCTCCCCTCTGGCAAGTTCCTATTCAACGATCACTTTCTACTAAATTTCATCATATTTTTGCCTTTAGAAATCACACTCATTTGGTCCTTTTATGATAAATACTTTATTCCTTGATACCTTGCAGGCACCATTCCCTTTTCACATTATACCTTCTATGTCTCTCACACATTCAAGAATATAGGTAAACATTAACATATTCTATATCCCACTATCTATCATCAACTTCTTAATCTCTAATCGAAAAATAATTCAAATATGAACCTCTAGGTTCATGAAAAAAGTAATATGTGGCCTCCTCTAGATAGGAATATATCAGTACAATAAACTATAATAAATATTTATTCAATACCCCACACCATCAAATGTTAAAAAATATAGCACAAACTATGTCTAGGTTTATTAGTTGTTCCATGCATTATTCCATCTAAAAGTATTTCCATCCATAGTTTCTACTCTTTTTCATTACATACATTTCAATCCATGGGTGTAAATGCATTGGTAATTCACATAATAATACCTAATATAGTACATTGTGTAGGTATTCGTCCACCCATTTGCATGGCTTTGGATTTTCATGGTTGGGATGGTTCATTGAAAAAAATTCCTCTAAATGATCTAACCAACACTCAATATTATCCAATGAAATTTTTTACATCATCCCTCCTTACCATCTCATCATAAAAAATGATCAACCCTAAAAACATAACCAAAATGTTATGAGTATTTTAAACACTCACATGTTGGTCTTGCACACATCTTAAATCTAATATTTATACAATATTATATTATATAAGTTATCCTTATGTGCTTACCTAGGGTACAAAGAGTGGTAACCAGGATAGATTAGGGTTGGTTTTAAATGGGAAAGTGAGAAATTATCTTGAATGTACATCTATACGTGATAGAGAATATAACTCATACTCCTTACTATGTTATCATCACACGGAAGCAAGTATACATACTGATGAACAAAATCATATAATCACTTATTATATCAACATAAGGAATCAATCATAAACCATAACACCACACATATTCTACCTAGGTATTCATCCCTTCATAAGTAAGACATTGTTAAATGTAAGAACAATATTAGTCTAATCATATTAACATTATTACATGGTCATAACTAGAGATAAAAATAATAAAAATATCATCCATAAACTTATCCAATACTTAACATATCAACATTACACTATTTTACATGGAACTTATAAATATCATAAGCTATCTTAATATTCCTCTCATTATTTAGGAAACATTCATATCCTTTTCCATAAATCTTGTTAAGATTTTGGTAATAGTTCCTTGTTCACCAACTTGATTCTCCTTCTTATGTGTCTACATTTTAAAGGCTTCCAAATGTATTTATGTGTCATTAGGTAACTCAAAACCCACTAGCCATTAGTGAATGAAATTTTTATCCTATAAGATTTAATACACTATTACATTCAAGGTCATCTACCCTGTAATTATTCATTATTTCTCATTTTCTTATTAGGTGATAACTATAGGTCATTACTTTCTTTGTTTATCTAAAAATATATTTACTTGGATAGGTCTAACATTGACACGTAGTCATTTATATTGTTTTCATCACCACACTACTAGTTACACTCATGTGTTTTGACCCTATTGGTGTGTGCCATACATCATTACCTATATGTACTATCATCAATATTTGGTTACAATTATCATAATCATGCACATGGTCTAGTACTTATTAGTTCCCACCATGATTTGATACTTTAAGGTACTAAAATCATGTTAGAATTGGTCAAAAATAGAAAATCTAATAAAACCTTGTGGTTAAAAATAATATTAGACATTCAAGATAAGACTCTATCTGTAACTTTCCAAAAAATTCTTAGGGAATAAATGTGAGTGCAATTAAATTGTATGAATGTGGTATATCTTATTAGTAGTGAAACATTACCCCTATATATATTGTCCCAATACCCAAAACGAACCCTATAATCTAAGATAACTTTATCAACAAAATCGTTAGAGTTGGAAGATGTCAATTGGCATAATATTTGATCATCTAGGTTGATATAGTAAAAATATCATTAAAAAACTTAAAATTGTAATGATCTAGTTGATATAATATAAGTAGGACAAAGAGAAAAAAATAAGTGGTTTCAACCAAGCTAATACTATGAGATTTATGGACACAGTCAAATAAGGATATGAATTAAATAGAAGGTAAATACAAATAGAGACTTAGAAGGCATCTGACTAATAGTAGTGATGGTGTAATATGATATTATGCAATCATCTCTTGAAAATTACAATGGTCTGATCCCATTCCTAGTGCACCCTTTAAGGTATGTGCTTAGGGGGATTGATGCATCAAAAGACATTGAAATAAAAATCATGAGTAAAGTGATAAATTGAAAATATTATTTATCTATAGTATCATAATATCTGAGGCACTAAAAAATAAAATTCATATATAAGAATAATATTCATAGGGATCATAAAGAGACATAAATAAAATAATAGAAATAAAACCATAATAGTAAATAGTAAGAATACATGGACACATAGAGAAGAATACAACTATGAAAATAAAATATAAAAATAAAATAAGAGGCTAATTTTAACCAAAAATCAATATGAACAGAAATGATAAAATAGTTTAATTATAAGGCTCGTACCAAAATAAGGTGTCTACATAATTTCCCATTTTTAATATATGTGTGTGTGCATATAAAATAAAGTAAATAAAATAGGGGTGGATATTATTTTTTTAGATTCAAATCACTATCTATAAATTTTGTAAGTTAATTCTGAATTTGAAAGTGATATGAAATTGAAAAAGAGGAGAGAGATTACCTTCTATCAAATTAAACCTCCATCAAAAATTAAACTAGAAAAATTAACTTCCCACTATCTACACAAATGTCTTGACTAATACTGATGGTCTATAAATGATCCAATTTTAACATATTTATTATACCTAAAATAAATGTTGAATATGAACAAGTAGATCAATACCTTGATAAATTGATAATAATGTAACCAAATGAAATAATTGAAAATTTGAAAATGAATTAGAAGAACAAATACACTTGGTGGAATGAAGATAATTTTAGCATTTTTAAAAATAAGTCTAAAACTATCATGGGACTCAATTATACTTGACATGTGGTGAAACCTCTAAATTTTTTATCATACCTACTATGGACAAATTTTTATTTACTTTGAAGAAGAAAACATCTAAAATATATTTGTAATCTCTTGTCATAATTCTATAACCTCATCTTGTTTTTAACTAAATTATATATTATTTTAATCATGTACCCTAATTTTGAGGTGAGATATGATCTACATATCACTCATCTCAAAATAAAATAACCATGTGCAATACTTATAACATAGATAAAATAGAACATTCTCACTCTAAGGATTTGATCTGTGTGGACAACATTTGAAACTAGTTTTTTCCCACCTAGTTGGGCCCCTTGAGTGCAACCGGTGAGATCACAGATCCAATGGAGGATACTACCAATGGTAGTGCCTCTAGGGATCTATTCATAAATTTGATAGTGGATAGTCCATCCAATGGATGGAAGAGGGCACTTATAGGTGAAAAGATGTGCCCCTCAAAAAGCATGTTGAGCCTCCCTATTATCTCTGAGGGCACGGCCCTGAATATCCCAGACAATCTAGTGGAGGAAATCGTGGCATCCATGGACCTTACATTGGTAGGTATGTTTTTTTATTTCCATCCTAATATTGAAATGGTTAGGAAATGGGTTCTATCTAGGTGGAAAGCTAAGGGTAGTGTTCCAATAACTGCCATGGCAAGAGGCCTATTCTTTTATAGATTTATGAATAGGGAGGACATGGTAGCTACTCTTGCTGGAGGACCATGGCTGTATGACCCACATTCTCTTACCTTATGCTCATGGAAACTAGGATTTGATCCTAACTCAGACCTTAATAAATCTGCTCTTGCTTGGGTAAGACTGCTAGGGTTTCCTTTGGAATTCTGGGATGAAAATATTTTCATAGCTATTGGCAATTCTATTGGCCAATATGTCACTACAGATCATACAACTAGAATAAAGTCCAGATGTGTGTATGCTAGACTTTGTGTCAATGTTGAAATTAATAGGATTCTCCCTACATCCATAGAGCTAAACTCTAAATATGGGACTTGGACTCAGCTGATCACTTATGAAAATGCTACCACTTTCTATCAAATATGTAAGAGAAAGGGACATTTAATGAGACAATGCACATCAAAGCAAAAGGGGAGGAAAGATGATTCCCAGGTTGAAGGGGAGGATCAAGATCTCAATCATAGAAAGAATAACAAGTAGGAAATAGAGAGTAATGTGGAAAATCTTGACAATATAGAAAAGGGAAAGGAGGAGACAGGGAAGGAGGATATCACTAGCAATGAGGGAAAAGTTGTCCCAAAAGAAAATATAGTATCAGATGATAGTTAGAAGGCTATATTTAATATAGCCAACCCTCTAGAAAAATAGACTAATATGTCTAAGGAAAGAGAAAGAGGTAATCATTTGATAGAGGAAGTCAATGAAGAAGACAAAGTTCCAAGAGATGGACAGGAACTAGTAACTCCAGAAAGTCCCACTAAAGGAGAAGCAGACCCATAGTTAAATATAGACATTTTCCATGCTCTGGAAGTCAGAGACCAAGTAGGAAACTAATTAACAATAGGTGTAATAGGACAAAGTGGTAATAATGAATAGGAGGAATGGGTTACGCTAAAGAAAAAGAACCAAAAAGGCAAAAAATATGTAGATGTTGGCACTAAGCCCAAACAAGGGAGAGCAACCCTAAGAGAAATAAGATAAAGAGAGATTGCTAGTGAGATTGCCAGTGGTAAATAGAAAACACTGGAGATCCAACCACCCAAACCCTCTAAATGAGAATATTATCTTGGAACCTGAGGGGATTTAATAGTCCCTCAAAGTAGTTTGAGGTTAAAAACTACATTTTAGAGAATAAATTAGATATTTTATTACTCCAAGAAGTCAAGATGAATGAGGAGAGTTTTACAAAAAAAATATGCCTATATATGGCCTAAGGTAGATTTTTGCATTAGTCCAGCTGAAGGGGCTTTAGGGGGATTATCACTATGTGGAATAGTGGTAAAATCTAGGGGTCTCTTATGGATTATAATAATCACTTCTTGATTACCAATTTCTCTATGAAATCTTTGAAATGGTCGTTGATCAATGTCTATGGACTGGATAACAGAGCTTTGAGACAGAAATAATGGATAGACTTGAGAACTTTCAAGAATAATCCCCAAAATAGTAGATGGATGTTAGCTAGATATTTTAACACTCCTCTATACCCTTCTAAAAAATAGGGTGGAATTATGGATTATTCAGATAACATGTTTGACTTTGTTGAATTCATCAATGATTGGGGATTATTGGACATAGAGTTACAAAACCTAAATTTTACCTGGACTAATAGAATAAGAGGATATCAAATGATTTAGGTTAAATTAGATATATTTATTATATCGAGCAACTAGAAGGATTATCATAATATGCAGGCATAGGCTTTCCCTAGAACCATGTCTGACCACTACCTGATCTTCCTCAGTTGGAGAGAACAGGGATAATCTGGACCTTCCCCATTCCATTTTGAAGCTATGTGGATCAAACACAAATAATTTAGACAAATGGTGGCCCAATGGTGTAAAATTCCTATTCAAGGTACTCCTATGTTCAGAATAGTCAATAAGCTTTAGCACATTAAACAAGAAGTTTATGGATGGAATAGATACAACTTTGGGCAGGTCTTCCAGTAGAAGAAAAATATAGTGGGAAAATTAAATGATATACAGTAATTAATAGATCAATGGGATGACTCTGAGGACACTTTAGAAGAAGAGAATTCCCTATCTTTAAAATGGAAGAATCTTATGGAAAGAGAAGAGGTTTTCTGGAAATAGAAATCCTGTGTTCAATGGCTTAAAGAGGGGGATAGGAACACTACCTTTTGTCATCTCTCAGCTATGAAACATAGGAAATAAAACTCAATAACTAAGCTTGTCCTAGGTAATGGTGACATTATTACTAAGGATAATGAAATAGGGGAACAAGCCAGGGCTTTCTTTCAAAATCTGCTTATGGAAGAAAATAATAATGATAGAATTGATAGTCCTATGAATCAATTCATTGATAAAATCCCCTATTTGATAATGGAAGAAGATAATATGGAGATGTTAAATCCTATATCCAAGGAAGAGGTCCATGTTATTTTATTCTCCATGGGTGATTTTAAAGCCTTGAGTCCTAATGGCTTTCCTCCTATATTCTTTCAGGAATATTGGGAGATAGTAGGAGCGGATCTCACGGCTACTGTTCATGATTTTTTTAGATTAGGTAAACTTTTGAAATAAGTTGATAATACCTTCATAGTAATTATTCCTAAAAAATCATAAAATTCACACCTCATTTATTTTAGGCCCATTATTCTATGCAACACTATTTATAAGTTATGTACTAAAATGTTGGTCATGAGGATTCAACCTTTGCTAGACAAAATTATTTCTCTTGCTCAAAAAGGTTTCATCTCAGGCAAGCAAATTCTTGATGCTATGGTCACCACACATGAGAATATTCACCCCATGGATAAGAGCAAAATCCCTAGGATGGCTCTCAAGATAGATATTTCCAAAGCTTATGATAGAGTCTCATGGACCTTTATGTTCCAAGTGATCAAAAAATTTGGGTTATGGAATGCAGTCTCTTCTGAAAAATTCTCAATGATGGTTAATGGTGTTCCTAGAGGGTTTTTCTCATCCTCAAGAGGAATTCATTAGGGATACCCTCTCTCCCCATACTTATTCATCATTATGGCAGATGCACTAGGAAGATACATACAAGCAGATATAGCCTCAAAAAAGCTAGTGGGCATCAAACCTACCTCCTCCCTTCATCCTATGGTGGTACAACAGTTTGTTGATGATACCATCTTATTTAGCATCTCATCAGTGATTGAATCTAGAAGATGGAAGAATATCTTAAATAAGTATGCCAGAGAGTCATGACAAAGGATAAATTTCTAGAAAAGTAATGTGTATTTCTTCAACACTCCTAATGAACTTAGACATATAATAATTGATATATTAGAATGTGCTGAAGCTGCCCTACTAGCTACCTACCTAGGTCTCCCAATATCAATCAAAGAGGTATCTCCTATTATTTGGAATGGAATTGTGGAAAGAACTTAGATGAAACTTCTTGGTTGGAAGGGGAAACTACTCAATAGTGCTAGTAAACTGCAACTTCTTTGGGCTTCACTACAAGGTATTCCTACATACTTCCTATCTCTTTTTAAAATTCCTACATATATTACTAAGAAAATGGAATAGATCTAAATGAAATTTTTATGTATGGGAGTGGAAGACAATAGATAATGTCTTTAGTAAGATGGGAAAAAGTGTGTCTTCCAAAATCTCATGGTGGACTCAATATTACGTCTATCAGGAACATGAACAAAGCCCTTCTCTCAAAATTTAGTTAGAACTTGATCCATAAAAACAATGATTTGGGGGAAATAATGTATGCTAAATACATGCATAGCATTGATGATTCCAACTTTCTTCAACATATAGGATTACCCTAGGGATCTGTGATATGGAAAAAAAATGCTAAAAAGTAGAAGCCTTCTTAAATAGGGAATTAGATGGAAACTTGGACATGGCCAGCATATTAAATTTTGGGATGATTTCTGGTTAAAGGACAAGGGTTTCATCACACAAGGAAATTATGGAGAGATTGTTGACTTGGATACCCAGTTTTTTGGAGATAGGGTCAATGATTATATGGAAAATAACAATGGGATGAGGAGCTATAAAAATCTTTTGGATTTATGTGTTCACCAGCCTGAGCTTTTCTCAAGAGTTTGAGAGATCCAACATTGTGTTCAGGAAATTAGAATCCCTCTCTTCTCCTAAGAGGATGAACAATACTGGTGGCCAGATAAGAATGGATCATTTTCTATCAAATCTACTTACCATCTACTTGTTCCTGAAGATCAAAATAAAGATATATGGAAAAAGGTTTGGAATCATAAACTTATTCCAAAAATTAACATGTTTTGGTGTGCTATTGCTCATAAAAAAATCCTTACTCGGGATAACCTTCAAAAGAGAGGGTTTACTATAGTTAACAGATGTTTAAAGTGTGGTTCAAAAGAGGAATTAGTTTCACACCTCTTTATCCATTGTGATTTTGCCTAGGAATTATGGGGCACAATACTTAACAACTTTGTTATTGAATGGATCTGCAATTCTAACCTTAAAGAAGTAATTCTTAGTTGGAACCCAACCTTCACACATCCCTAGGTTATGGAATTATGGAAGCAAGCTCTGCCATGTTTGAGTTGGAATTTATGGAAAGAGTGAAACCACAAAATTTTTAGGAACACTGAAAGAAATGCTTCTCAGGTGTTTAACTCCTTTGCTAAGACCATTATGGAAAGTGTTACAATAGCTCATATTCATGTTGTAGAGAAACCCTTATCTCAAATTGAAAACCAAATTACAGCCAAATGGAAGGTTTTATACCAGATCCTTGGGTATAATAACTCCAAAATGCTACAGAGACTAAATACTAAATGGATCCCCCCTAAACCTAACTGGATGAAACTCAACTTTGATGGGGCATCCAAGTTGGATGGTAAAGTTAGTGGAGGAGGAATTATAAAGAATGATAAAGAATGGATGTCTACTATCTATGCTGGTGGAATTGGATGCCAAAAAAACAACTATGCAAAAGCAATGGCTTTACTATGGGGATTAAAGTTAGCTATATCCCTAGGAATAAAGAACTTGAATATACAAGCAAACTCTAAGATGGTCATATATGCCATTAATAAAGCATCAAATGTGGGAATCAAGCTAAAAGACATCATTACTGATATCCAATTTCTTTTACAAAAGTTTTTCAAAGTTGAGATTTCCCATACCTACAGAGAAGGAAATAGGGTCGTTGATGTTTGTGCCAACCTTGGTCAGCAATTTTTAAGTTGGAGTGTGTGGCGACAAGGTCTTCATATTCCCTTAAAAATTATGGAGATCATTCAAAAGGAGATGACTTGTCAAGAATGAGGCACATTGATGACAAGGATAGCTCTCAGAGGTAGTCCACATGGAGAGGGCCATCAGGGATCTCAGAACTTGATTACCTTAGTACTTTTTTGGTACTCATTCATAATTCATTGTATCATGAGGTTGAGGCATGTAGGTCTCATCATGAAAATCAAGGGAAAATTATTTTCAATCATGGGAGTAGACAACATCATCTCTGTAGGGTATTTCATAAAATGAGCTATCACATCTACATTCTACATAAACGGAAGCAAGGGTTAGCTACCAGTTCAAAGCTGAAGGGAGAACTTAGGAACTCCACTATCTGGGTTTGTAAATATAGAATGGGGGGAAGCCTTATTTGAACTAAACCTATCTCTTGATATGAATTTAAAGATAATCCATTGGTTTGGCATTATTTTAAAAAAGGGGTATCAACCCATATCTAGAAAGGTTGAATGGTTATGATGAAAACTTGTCTGAGTAGTTTGTGAGATCCTAGTTGAATAGGTGGGTCATAGTGGGTGGAATTAGTTTTGAAATCTCTAAAAAGGTGATTTTTATGGCCATGGGAATGACCATGCAGGGTATAAAACTTCAAAGTAAAACCAAAATCATGGAAATGGCTAGTCATAAACTATTTCTGGGTGAGGGAAAAGAACTCATCTTGTATCAAGGAGGGTTCAAGTGCACTAAAATTTTAGAGCTATGGGATGGAGTTTCCTTCATTTCATGAAGTAATTCACACTCAAGGGGTGATTTACTAGAAATATCAGAGTTGATAGTGGAGACATTCCTTCCAACCCAGTGTCTGATGATGCTATTGATGAGTCATAGGTTTCCCCTGGTCCTACCAAAACAAAAGATGTCTCTTTCTCCACCCTTGAAAATATCCCTGCTGATACCCCTAGCCCCTTTGTGAGAAAGAAAGGTAAGAAGAGAAAAGTTGATGAAGAGGAATGAAATATTAAATAAACTATGGAGGGGACCCACATGAATGTGAGCAAGGCCACGGGGGGCCAAGGTGGCAAAACTCACAAGCCTTCCAAAATTAATAAGGAAGGATTCCCCTCTAGAGTGTGAAGGCCAGGGTAGATTGCTAGTAAACCTACCTTGAAGGCCAGACTAATTGATTACTTAGAAAGTGATTTGGAAGAAGCAACCCAGGAGGAAGAGTCTAAGGAGCTATAAATCTAAGAAAATTTGGAGGACACTGGAGGGAAGCAGGCTACTAGGGATTTTCAAGTTATTGAGGAGCAGGGTGCTGACACTATGGGAACTACTAAAAATAAGGGGAAAATGTATGTTGAAGAAGCTGATGAGGGTACTGAGAATGAGACTGATTGGAAAACTAAAATTTGGGCCCTAAAGGACCATATTTAGAAGATGGAGAAGGTTTTCACCAAAGGGCTTCAGAATACAATTCTGCTGAATATGTCTATGTTGAAAGTGGTGGGTAATATTGGGTATGCTGACAATGTGGAGAATGAGAAACTTAATGATATTATCAAATCAATAGTTATGTAAGGGGATACCTCTCTGACTCTAGTCTTTCCATTGCTTGTGTTTTGTTTCTGTCTGTTATTCTCAGTTGTGCCATCATCTCTCTGAAGGCATATTTTGTTTGTTTGCCTTCTTGTCTTTTTTGATTATAAGCATTCAGCCCCTAGTTTTCTACCTTACTTTATCAAAAACATAGATAAAATAAAAAATAAGTGATAATTATGAAATCTTATGTAAAACATAGTGTGATATGTAAACTAGAAATATGTGATAATGAAATCATAACAACAATATGTAACCCAATATCAATATATTAACATAGAATTTGTATAATCAAAGAGTGAAAAGTAAGAAAAAATTATATGACCCATTATAAAAATATGCCCAAATATAAATAGCAATGTATAGTCAATAGTAATTTGTGTGTAGTATGACCTAAATGAGAAATATGTAATCAACGAGGCATAAGAAAGGGATTTCCTTGCATCAAAAATTGATACATGTGCACTAAATGTCTTTAACATAATAAAAGTAAGTTATAATTTATATAAAGGTAATACTATAATTTTAAACATTACCTATTAAATACAAGGTGTAATTGATAAAGCACATAAATAAGATCTAATAATCATGACCAATTGATGCAAAATAAATATCCAACTTGAGTAAAAATTACACATCCATGATATAGACAAGGAAAAATTAGTAAATTATAACTATGTGATTTCCATGACCTATTAATATACATTTGATAAAGTATATGAAAAGCCATAAATAATATATAATCTATATAAGTGAAAAAAATTCATGCTCTATATAAATTTCATACATGATGTCCAAACAAGTTTATTAGGGTTGTTAGATGTGGAAAAATGTGTCACAATAGGTGAAAAATATCAAAAAATTATGGAAAAAAGTAATAAATTATGTCATTCAAATAACTTAATAAAATGAATTTATAAATTGCCTAGGGGAGTCCCTAGTTCCCTAGTATACTAGAGAGAACTGATTTTGAGGCTAGTCCTTATGGATATCTATTTAACCTGATGTGACATGTGAGATAAACATAATTATTTGAGATGGTAATGATATATGAGATGGATAATGTAGTTATATGGTGTTTTTATTGATTAAGACGCATAGATAGAGGTTCAAGTACAACATATAATATTAGAGCCATGGTACCAACAAAAAGGGATGGTATAGGATAAGATATTTTTAATTAGTACATAGTATTTTAGATATAATATATGGTGAATTTATTTTTATAAGTATGTTTTAATTTATTTAGAACATAAGGTAAATTTAGTTGATTTATAAAGACAAAGAGAGATAAGAGTGTTACTATATGCTTATAGATAGGTATAAGAATAGGGTTTGATTATCATTGACATATATAGAACCTAAGGGTGGTAGATAAATACAAGGAATTGATATATTATTTTTCTTATTATGAGAGGTGATATAAATGAGTAAAGTGACATTGATTTTTTAGTAGAATATGTATTATCCAAAAAGAAATAATGTGTGTGTGGTTTTTTTTATTGTATTTATTTGTGAATGTATATGTGTCTCGATTCCATATTTTTTATTTACTTTAATACAATGGAAAAAATAAGAGATATAAAATTTATGATCAATTATTAAATTAATTACAATGAAATATATTAAAATGTTTAGGCACATATGTAATATTGAAATGACTTACCAGAAATATTAATTAGTGTCAAAGTGTTAAAATAGGTAATGTATTAAGGCATTCTTGACTTAAACTTATCACTACTAGGGGAGGAATCTAATAAATAATTATCTTCTAAATTAATGTCTATCATGAAATAATATGTATCATTGATATAAAATGGCCTAAGAGATGCACTAATAGATGATTATGGATCCTTAAGTTTTTATATAACAATGTTATCATTAGATTATATATATTTTTAAATATATTCTTAAATCCATATTGATATGTAATGGAATATGTTTTGGGATGTTTTATTTATTGAACTAAATATGTTATATCTCATTGTATTGTAATTATATCACCTTCATAGATGAATTTAATGTGTTCATTTAATATCAAGAGTTTTATTTATATTTTTTATCCATGAAATCCAAAATATAGAATTATATTTAGGCATGGTATGAATCACAAAATTAATGCAGGAAATGTTTGAAGACAAATTATAATTGGTAATGTAAAATAACCCATTCAATTTAATACATATTCTATATGGATATTAATATTTAAGTTAAATCAATTGAATAATTTCCAAATATTATAAATAAATTAATAGCACAAATATTTAATTGGTATTTATCATCTATCATGATTTATTGTCTTTTTTTTACTTATATAAAAGAAAAAATGACTAAAGGTTTTAAAAGAGATAAATGTGTTAATTTAGTATCCTTATTAACCATAGATGAAACCTCTTGATGTATAGGTCATTATAAATTAGAAGGTAAAATTGAATCTTCTGGTTTATTAATAGGTATGTCAAATTCAATGTCATCACTATAAATAATATCTTTAATTTTATGTTTCAATGAAATGCATATATTTATTGTAAGGCCATTAATTTTATGGTGATAAAAAATTGATTTTGAGTCAAATATTTTTAGTAAATGAGTCATATCGTGATGCCCATAGAAGATATGAAAATCATGTCTTATCAATTACCATTTTCAATATCATGCTTGAATTATCTATAGACACTGAAATCATGTCGACTCCCCTGGTCATTCCCCATTTTATTCTTCTTCACCTATTCAACCCTTTTCGATCACTTTTTCCACTAGCCTTGACCTTGGCAGCATGTAAAAATGAGCACAGAGCTAAAACTAGACTCTATCCCCATTGTGCATCTGCCGACGACAGTCGTTACCCGGCCGACGTCGCTGACATTGGTCACTTATCGGCCGACGTCGGCAATTCTGCCGACGTCAGTCACCTTACCGTTACCCATTTTCAGTTATCATTCGGTTCCCAATCAGTTTCCTGATCGGTTATCAAACCGTCTCTCAAACCGTCCCTCGCCTTCATCAGCATCCACCGATCAATCCCAAAGGCTAATCAATCAATCAATCAATCCCGAACTCTAACATTCATAGACTCTTGCAACCAATCAGCTCTGACGATCAACCAACTCCAGCATTTGACCAATCTACATTCGCTTCGATCAACTTACAGCAACGCTTCGACAACTTCAATCATGGCTTTTATCATGTCTTCTGACAGGTAAGTATTTTCTCTGTTTGTTTTTATTTCTTTCTGGTTATTATTTGTTTGTTATTTCTATTTCTATCACCCCAGATCTTCAGACCGTAGACCTGAACCCTGAGTCCCTTCTTTACATCTCTACCCACTATCCAAATCTATAACTCTGTCCAGACTCGACCAAAACCCCCAGACCCTGTCCAAACTTGACCTTACTTTAACTAGACCCTGTCCAGACCCTGTCCTGATCCTGACCAAGACCCTATTCCGACTCTACCAGACCTCCTGCAACTCGCCTAGACTCTATCCAGAACTTTCCCCGACCGACACTGGTCACTACCCCGACCGACGCCGGCACTTTAACCGACGTCGGCACTTTCCTTAACCGATGCCGGCACTATAGAGACCGACATCGGCGATTGTATAGAACATTTTACTTCATTATCAGGTACGCATTTTATTTTCTATCCTTTATTTCTGTCATTTTATCTTCCATTATATCTACTTCAGTCCAATATTTTGCTTTTTTATCAGTGGGTTGATATCCTTCTAGGAAGTCTTCGTACTTCTGGGATCGGGCGTTCGCCTGACAGCCCACCATATCTTTGACTAATGTTTTTTTGTGTTTCAGTCTCTTTCCTTCTCAGGTGTCATTCCTCCACAGCCAAAGAGGAGAATCTTCCAATGTCTGATTTCGGTGTGCACAACTTTATCAGGTATCTTCTAGCCTTGACCATTTCTTTTAGTTTCTTATTTCTTCTTTGAATGTAGAAAGCAATTTTGCATAGAAACATTCTGGCACGCCCGGTGGGACCCTAGGGCCTTCCTTGGGTTCTTTATTTCTTTCATTCATATAGGTGCATTAGGTTTCTTCCTTTTCGCCTCCTTTCATCTCTTCTTAAACGACATCATAAGCAGGAAATAAAAAGAACATTTCTTTCTTTCTTGCACTTCTAGACTAGCTAAAACTCATATTCTTTGACTCTTTCTCCATTCATATTCATACGAACAAACATTTCGACTTGGGCATTAAAACACTTTGCATTCATTTATGTTTGCCTGCATCTCTTAGACCACACATAGTAATTAAACCACATTTTGAATTAATCTAGATCACTTGATGTTACACGACCAAACCACTTGCACAAAACAAACATTTTAACTTACCTGAGACAAGGCCCGACTGGGATTTCATCCCCCAGCAGATACTTTACCCATCCCAGTGATCTTACTTGGATTTCATCACCAAGGGGAAAGCCAACTCTATTCTCTGGCAGAGTCTAAACTATAGTGGAAGTATATTTTGGCTAAGCAAAACCAGCTAACCACTGGAATCGTGAAGTGAGGGGAGGTTGCTCCTTAGCACTAGGCCTGTACGGAAGCTAACACAGACTTCTTGAGCACCATAACAAAACCTGAAACCATCCATAGACTGCTTCTTCTAAGACCTGACTCAAAAGCCAATCTTCCTCTACACACATTCTGAGGCATAAGCCACTATAATCCTAAAAATTTACTTCTAGGGTTTTAAGATCTGCTTGTGTCTTCATCTTTTTAGTTCTTATCTGCTTGTTTGAGCTTGTGAGGACGTTCTTTCTTGCCTTGAATGGTTTTGACACGCAGTCAAACCAAGGCTCTTCTTGACCACGCTAGACGTCAACCGCTTCCGTCAACCCCACCTATAACCAATCCTATAATGGAGTTCAACTCAAAAACTGAAAGAACTCCTATTAGACCATCCCTAACCCAAACGCCTATTGTCCCTGAAGGGGACCAAGATTTTGTAAGATTCTTGGACCTCAATATCGCAGCCCTCCAAAACTATCTTGTGAGAAACCCAACGCGAGACCTCTTGGGTGACATGGTGACGACATTGACACCATTCGCCACCCAACCTTTTACGACCCAGCCTTTCACCTCAACCGTTAACCTGACCATGGCCAATACACAAAGTTTGGCCTCCCCGTCTATTTTTAGACTGACCTCTATCGGGGTTTCGTTACCCCCTCAACCACCTTCAATTCAAACAAGCTCTACATTATACCAGAAATTGATTGTCTCGACCCCACACACTCTTGCGCCCATATATGCAGGAGTGCCTACCTCGACTTTTGTCAATGCCGTCACACAACCTCCTTTTTTGTTATCTAGTCAACCTATGCCTTCAACCTTCATGACCCAACCACCTTTGGCCTCCACTTCTATCCCTGCGACTAGTCATCCATACGTTGCACCCTTATTGGTACAACTGACTACATCGTACGCCTCTCCTAACCTCTTTCAAGCGCCTTACAACCTAAGGGGTGCTCCGTCTGCCAATCCATCAGCAGACGTCATCAAGATGCTGATGGATAAAATGTCCAGTCTCGAAGCTTCTATCTCCGGTTCAAGTGATGTCTTTTCATATGACCAGATTTACAATGAGCCCATCCATCCTTCTGTCCCTATCCGACCATACCCCAACCATTGGGAGCTTCCTAAATTTACTCACTTTCAGAGTAAGGAGGACCCACAACAACACTTATAGGCATTCAGACATGCCTGTTACCTTATCGCCCACGACGATGTGTTACTCCTACACATGTTCCCTAGTCCCTTTCTGGCTCTGCCCTTGACTGGTATAGCTCACTTGCCAGACATTCTATCTTTTCATTCATTCAACTCGCCCAATTATTCATTGACCATTTCTCAATCAATATCACTAAACAAGTCTCAATCACAGACCTTTACTTTATTAGGCAATTTGACAATGAATCAATAGTCGATTTTATCGCCCGTTAGAGAGGCTTGATTAACCAGCTCTCCTTCTCTTTGCCTCAACCCGAGCTCATTGAGCTCTTTTCCCGAGCATGTGCCAATCACATCTCGTCCACCTTGCGGGTTCAAACATTCCACACTTTCGACGAGGCCTTCACCATGGCCCGAAAGCTTGAACTCCATGCCATTGAAGAAGATAAGGTCAAATTGTGTAACACTAACACAAGAACTAATGACCATTCTTCTTCCAGACCTTCTTCTGCCCACTCTCAATCCAAGGGGTCGTCAAACACTATCATCTTTAGACCATCATCTTCAACAATAACCAACCGACCATCATCTTCAACATTAGACTACATCAATAACATTTTCAACGTCAATCCATACAGCGTCAATTCACTCCAATTGGGGAGTCATATGCCTCTGTCTTGGATAAACTCATCAAGCAAGGGGTCCTCAATCTCCCTTCAATCCGACCACATCAATTCGACCCCTCAACACCTATCCCTGTATGGTACAGGGAGAATCACTTTTGCAACTATCACCGTGTCAAAGGCCATGACACGGATCACTGTCAAACTTTCAAAAACATCATCCAGGACATGCTAGACAAGGGGGATCTCATCTTGGATAACCTGAACGCACCGCCCAACCAAAACCTCGACATCCTCAAGCAACCCTTTCCTAATCACCCGCCTACTCAAGACAACATCCAAACCATGATCAATGACCCTCAAGACCATGATATACACACGGTCGACACTATCTTTTCTCTTATCCCTGACCAACCTCTTTCACAGGTGGAAGACCCTTCTTCTCCTATACCTCCTCCACATGGTGAAGAACTTTCTTCTCCTACTTGTCCTCCATCAACTTCTCCCATATGTGAGGACGCTTTGACCACATCAACACCAGCTGCCTCGCCTTCATCCTTCTTATCATCCATAGATGATCATACCTTTTTGACTCCTCAACCACACACAGAAGCCATGACTACTCCGGCGCTCTTTCCTCTTAAAGAGCCCACATCTTCAATCCCTTCTCCATCGAGAGAAGAACTGTCTACATCTAAGTCTAAACCCGCGTAGGCATCCATCATGCCCAAAGAGATTAAACCTCTTGGTGTTCGCCCCACATCTAACCTCGCCTCACATAAAGGTGGCCCTCAACCCAAACCAAAGAAGGCTACTAAACCACACTGGAAGCCTACTTTCCCACCTTCGTCATTACCTTCAATTTTAGGCCCACATCCATCTACTTTACTCAGAGTGCTTCCCACTCCCATACTTCATAGAGGCAATTTGCCTCCATTATCTCCTCAACCCATCAGACATATATCTCCTTTAATCCATCGACCAATGCCTCTTTCGTCTCTTAGACCAAAGTCATCAACCCTTACTGCAACAAGACACTCAAACCCATTAGCAGGTTCTTATGCCTTGCTGTTATGGCAATTGTTGCAGTCCTCTCGTATCTATCTCCTGCCGCTTAGACCATATCAATCTCTCAGACCAAAACCCCCTTGGTTCAATGACACTCAGGTTTGTGCGTATCATCGCATGCCTGGGCATGACACAGAACATTATTGTGCCCTCAAGGTTGCCATTCGCCAATGTCTGGGGAACGACACCCTTCTTCTTGACCACATCATCAATAAACCTTCAACACCACCCCACTCATCAACTCTCAGATCAAGGCCATCTTGGTTCGACAACTCTAAATTCTGCCACTATCATCACACTCTGGGACATGACACTGAGCGTTGTTGTGCTCTTAAAGCTGTCATTCGTCAACAATGGAGAAAGGATTCCCTTCTCATCAAGGATCCTCTTGACCACCCCTCTGACAAATCATCAACACCGACCCATGCCTCTCCAACCTCATCACCTAAATCGGGATCTCCACGCCAGACTATGGTCCCTCTACCACCTTTAACCCCTTTATTCGACATCAACACAGTCCATCTGACCACTAAACCTCAACCAAACTTAACCAATTCATCAAACATTCTCCCTAGCCGCTGGGGGAATTCAACCTTCATCCAAACCTCAACCAATTTTTCAACACAGTCTCGACCACATATCAATCACTCTTTCAACTTAACCTCAACCAGACTAGCAACCAAACATTTAACCCAACCTCAACCAAACATTCGACCCAACCAAAGACCAAATACCAACCAATCAACCCTCGACCAACCATTGACCAACTATCAAATGACCAAATCTCAACCAAACATTGACCAATCTTTTTATCAAAACATTCAACCCGTCTCGACCAATCAACAACTATATCAACCAATTTCACATCCACTCATCAATCAACCCCTAACCAATCTGGAAAGAGGCAAATAGGGCAAGTTTGCTCCTAATTGGCTCGGACCTTATCATGCACAAACATGGACCAAGGACTTATCAGAACCTGAGCCTCTTAATGCGTTGCATCTGCGACCGTTCTACTGCTAGTCGAGTACTCGTCCACTTGACACTTAACTTGAGCTCATCCCTTGAGCAATCCCCATCCTCTTAGTCCTAATTCCTTTCAACCTTATTCCTCTTAACAATTCTTATAACCCTTTTATGCTGTATGGATGCTTTGTCCTAATAAAAGGGAGCCCTTGACCTTCTATAATCTTGTCCATGACTCACATTTCTATAAAAACAAATCAAGATGTCACAATATCCATGGTCACTATATCAATATCAAATCAAAAGGCAGACTGCTCCCTCAAAGGACAGTTGTACTATCATTGCTGTAATTAATAGACTGCTCCCTCGAAGGACAGCTATTCAAAAGCCCTTATATTAAACAAAGATCTAGACCACTCCCTCGAAGGATGGCTATGAATAATCTGGTAATAAACAACACTATTTTAGAAGCTTCCCGCATTGATTAGCTTCATAACTGACCACCAAGCAAATGACATCTCTGTTTAGGCTTCCTGCATTGATCAGTCTGTGCCTAAAAAAAAAAAATGAGTCATGGACTTAACTTATAGTTGTCTCAGGGTCTCCTGTAAAAAGGGGCAAAGTTATCTCTACTCTTAAAATGGGTTACCCTTTTTCCTCCTCTTATCACCTGCTCAAGGGACTTTGAGCTCACTTTAATTTCAAAGTGATTCGATTACCGCTCTAACATAACTATGGTCAACGACGTCACGCATGAATGGAGCTCTTGGTTCTCATAACCCCTATCTATGCTATCTTTTTGGTCCTTGTCAATGAAAGAGCACTATGCTTTTCACTTCTTCTACACTTTGGTCACATTCACCTTCCTCACTTGTCAATTGACTTGACTCAACTCTCTTTTCAGATCACTCCCATAGCCTATTCACCCTAGTTTCTATGGACACCAATACACATGGAAACTATCGACCCGCCGCAATTTATGTTCAGCATAAACCAATACTTTCTAAAGCATAAATAGACCTCAATTCATTTTTAGCATATATCCGTCACGAATATGGAATATTGCTAGGGATGAAAGACCTCTCAACCAATGTTACAGAATACACCATTTGGAAAATGCTACAACATCTCTTTTCCTCATCATTTCATCATAACCAAGACCAATCTCTCGACCATTTTGACCACCTGTCTACTACTCGGACCCTTTGTCTGAACTACATTGGTCTGAGGCCCTTCCACTGGGGCTATGTAGGCAGCACTCAGATGACATGACTATCTTTTGGGGTTAGCTCGACCATTCTCATTTGTTCATCTCTCTGATGGACAAACCTTCTTTCCTTCTTTTAACCATAACCTTGCCCTTGACCACGACCCATGCTATCCCTTTATCCCTCCCTCCCTTCTTGGGAGAACTACATTGGCCTGAGGCCCTCTGACCAGGGCTATGTAGGCAGCACTCAGTTGACATGGGGTCTTCTGGGGTTAGCTCGGCCACATCCTTTCATCCATTCCTCCCCTCAACCACCAACCATTGGAGATCATACCTCTCTCCTCTGACCTCGACCACTTCCAAGACACTATTGCCTTGGTTGTTTTTGCATGTATGCTACCTCATGACTGGTTAGCAGAATTATGCGTAGACCTTTTTGGACCCTCACAAGTATAGGATCGCAAGCCGATTGATCCAAACTACTTGTGACTTTTTCATGTTTCTAGGAGCACTTCCTGAGCTCGAGATACCTAGAACACGATGACCCATTTGGAGCTTCAACTTCGATTGAATAACTTGATCAGCAGATGACTAAATGCTGGGGCCCGATTACTTCAATTTTGGCACTCCTCGACCCTTGACCTGTGACACTTTGACCTAACCATCTCATGCAGTGGTATGCACGCAATCACGCCTTTTGCAACGTTCACCCTCACCCCTTTTTCATCCACTCTTTGTCAAATCAGCACCTGATTCCCGGTTCCCTTCCCTTGACTCCTACTTTGAGGGGGAATACCTCATCCATAATCAGGGCAATCTGCTACCTATTTTTGTCTTGCAGTTCATTCAAACAACCAACAAGACGAAATCAATCTTATCCCACACCTGGGGCAATCACTCATGTTTTTGTCTTACAGTTCGTCTAGAATAACCAACAAGACAAAAAGGGGCAAATGTAGACACTGAAATCATGTCGACTCCCCTGGTCATTCCCCATTTTATTCTTCTTCACCTATTTAACCCTTGTCGATCACTTTTTCCACTAGCCTTGACCTTGGCAGCATGTAAAAATGAGCTCAGAGCTAAAACTAGACTCTATCCCCATTGTGCATCTGTCGACGATGGTCGTTACCCAGCCGACGTCACCGATGTCGGTCACTTATCAGCCGACATTGGCAATTCTACTGATGTCAGTCACCTTACCGTTACCCATTTTCAGTTATCATTCGGTTCCCAATCAGTTTCCTGATCGGTTATCGAACCGTCTCTCAAACCGTCCCTCGCCTTCATCAGCGTCCGCCGATCAATCCCAAAGGCTAATCAATCAATCAATCAATCCCAAACTCTGACATTCACAGACTCTTCCAACCAATCAGCTCTAATGATCAACCAACTCCAGCATTCGACCAATCTGCATTCGCTTCGATCAACTTACAGAAATGCTTTGACAACTTCAATCATGGCTTTTATCATGTCTTCTGACAGGTAAGTATTTTCTCTGTTTGTTTTTATATCTTTCTAGTTATTATTTGTTTGTTATTTCTATTTCTATCACCCCGTATCTTTAGACCATAGACCTGAACCCTGAGTCCCTTCTTTACATCTTTGCCCACTATCCAGATCTATAACCCTGTCCAGACTCGACCAAAACCCCCAGACCCTGTCCAAACTTGACCTTACTTTAACTAGACCCTGTCTAGACCCTGTCCCAATCCTGACCAAGACCCTATTCCGACTCTACCAGACCTCCTGTAACTCGCCTAGACTCTGTCCAAAACTTTCCCCGACTGATGCCGGTCATTACCCCGACTGACGCCGGCACTTTAACCGACATCGGCACTTTCCTTAACCGACGCCAGCACTACAGAGACCGACATCGGCGACTGCACAGAACATTTTACTTCATTATCAGGTATGCATTTTATTTTCTATCCTTTATTTCTGTCATTTTATCTTTCATTATATCTACTTCAGTCCAATATTTTGCTTTTTTATCAGTGGGTTGATATCCTTCTAGGAAGTCTTCGTACTTTTGGGATCGGGCGTTCGCCTGACAACCCACCATATCTTTAACTAACATTTTTCTGTGTTTCAGTCTCTTTCCTTCTCAGGTGTCATTCCTCCACAGCCAAAGAGGAGAATCTTCCAACGTCTGATTTCGGTGTGCACAACTTTATCAGGTATCTTCTAGCCTTGACCATTTATTTAAGTTTCTTATTTCTTCTTTGAATGTAGAAAGCAATTTTGCATAGAAACATTATCCTTAATATTTGTTAATTTACAAGATTCATTATAGAAAGGTGTATCATTATTTGTATGTCCCACTCTACTAGTAGTCAATGGTTTAGGCTTTGTTTTAATATTTCATAAATAGTATTGAGAATTGAAGTGTTTTGAATAAAGAAATAATGTGAATCATGAGTCTCATAGATAAGGACATGTGATTATAATAGTTCATTATCATGTTTCATGACCTCATAGCAATGATGATCAAAAGATGGATGAGAATTAAAAATAACCTATTTTTTTAGATGAAATATAATTTTACTTAATAAGTATCATTTTTATAGATTTGATGGTTGATATAGTAATCAATGCATTCTACACTTTAATCTAAATTATAATCATGAATGGAATAATTTTAACCTTAAATAAGGTATTGATTATGTTGAAATATATCACAAATGCCATTATTCGTAATAAATAATGATAAAAAAGCATCTTCCAATCTAAGGAAAGAATGTGTGGATCCAATAGATAAAGTGTTAAACCAATCTAAGGTATGGCCTCTCAATATTCTAGGAAATATATTAAGAATTAAAATATCATAATGAGAATAGTTCCTAAGAGAAGCACAAAATTGTGTCGACTGTACATAAGGGTATCTTTTTCCATCGATTAAATAAACATTAATCATGAAAAAACCATGTTGCAAATAAAAATTTACAAACTTAAGATGTATGGGTTGGCCATGTATACCATTATAATCATCCATAACAACAAAATTATGTATAAAAAAATTAACAAGGGAGTCTTGAAGAATATACTTAATTTTAGACTTACACACATGTTGAGGTCAACATACCCTCCATTTCTAAAAAAAGGGACCCTTATGATTAATTTGAACCCTAACACTAAAATTTTGATATGTTTCACTTTATTAGTGTTTGAAGATCATCTATGCTTGTTAAAATTGGTCCATTTTCCCATGGTTTTACTTTAACCTTACCTAATGTTGCTAACAATTAAATTTAATGTCTTAATTTATAGGTTTCATGTAGTTCCTTTTATGGATCATACTAGGATGTTCACATTCCTCCTCATATAGGGTTTTTCCAGCCTTTGGTCTATAAGATCTTATAGTTGGAATCATGTCCTAAAACCCTCTTTCAACAAACCTTAGTTTAGACCCTCGGTTCAATTTCAAATTTTAGCAAGAATAAATTTGACAAGAATATTTTGAATTAAAATTTAGACTTAAGCCTAATTATTATGCTAAGGCTTGGTCATGTTTTTCAAAATGACCAAACCTTAGCCTAAAATCCATGATTTATCCCCTTTTATTTCCCCTCTTTTGTTTCCTATGTTTTAACTGGGTTTAACATATGTGTTTGCAAGGTTTTTTATTTCCCTAGCGTGGTCCCCCTTGATATATACTTAGTCTAAAGTCTTAATCCTAAGGCCCCATTTATGTTTATTAATAAAAACTAGACCTTTGTCATAAAAATTTAGCTTACATTCCTATATTGGCCTACATCCCAAATTAAGAACCTCACTTCTTTGTAGGATCCAATGGCTTCCATTACATCTTGAAGAAATATATGATGGAACATAGGAGGCCCAACAAAATTAGAAACCTTGATCTATCATACCAATCTTGCATGAGCCCCTAGATCCTGATCAATGATCCATGCTTTAACGAGACCAAAGATCAAATGATGCATGATCATATTTAAATTTTAAGGGGCCCCTTTATCACACATAGACTTAGCCTAAGTCTTACCCCAAGGTCTCATTGTATTTTTAATACAAAGAAACTGTAGGATGAAAATTATGCTATGGCTTTAATATTTGAAAAGATCCAATCAAGTGAAAGTATCTAGATCAATATTGATGGTCAATGGTTACTCAAACAGAGTGGATCTAATGGAATGAACATGGCTTTGAAAATATAGGAGCTAAGAAGGCCCACAAAGTCACCATGCAACACTCCCACATTCAATCTTAACATCAAAACAGGACCATACATTAATACTTAGACTTAACCTATGTTTTTATCTTAAGGTTTATTGTATTTTCTTAATACAATGAAACCTTAGGCTAAAACCTTAGGTTATGATTATAATATGCCAAGGGACCCATTTTATTATGCTTTTTTAACTTCGTATTTTGTCTTTGTCTAATTTTTATGACATGGTCTTAAGTTGACTTGATCTAATTAATGATTATAAGAACTAATGGCATGCATCTACCTAAATCTTAAATAATGGTATGTGGTTAATTAATGTAAGATGATCAGATGAAGCTTATTAAATCCAAGATATGTGGATCAAAGGGACTTCATGAGATTAAAATTGACATTATTGTAACTATCATTTGACATCTGCAAGGTCATTATTGACATCCATAAGATCATCAACTTTACGGTCATCAAACTTAATGATTCAAAAACTTAAAATTAACATATTTGTGACCATAATTTGATGCCTACAAGGTCATCATTAATGCTAAAAAGGCCATAAAATTTAAGCTCATCAAGTATATTTATTAGACACATGAATATGATTTGAAAACATGGCTAAAGCTTATTGCTCATATTCTAAATCAAGGGACCACTCAAAAAATACTCATACACTGAAGACCTTTGGACTTTAAATGATAAAATGATCTTGTGGTCTGAATATTAGTAGACATAGCCTTAATCTAAGTCTATTTCCTAAGGTTATAATTGTGTTTAGTTAAATACAAAAAACATTAGGCTAGAGACCTATATTA
Source organism: Torreya grandis (assembly GCA_037957365.1). Taxonomy (NCBI): domain Eukaryota; kingdom Viridiplantae; phylum Streptophyta; class Pinopsida; order Cupressales; family Taxaceae; genus Torreya; species Torreya grandis. The sequence continues at coordinate 3,140,134 of JARHVA010000572.1, forward strand.
GGAGGTCCTTGTGACATAAAACTTAGCTTAGAATGTTATAACCTAAATTTTTATCATTTTTATTAATATGATAAAATCATAGGTTAAAAATTAGCATTTGGTCCTTTTATTTTTTAATCTCCTTTCATATGTACTATAAAACTTATCATAATTATTATAGCCTAAATTCTAGGTTGTGTTTATTAATATTAAATATACTTTAGCCCAAAGTATTTAGCCTAAGTCCCTTCCTATGTCCTGATGCTAATTATACATCATGCATCTTGTAGTGAGCAATAGGTCTCACTTCATCAAGGAGGATGATCTAAAAATGAAATTAAGATCTAATAGATATAAAGCCTTTGATCTATCAGACCAATGGCATGCATCCACCTAGATATTAATCAATGGTCCATACTTAAGCAAGACTAAATAATCAAATAGAGTGTAATTGATGAAGACTATTCAATGAGACCCTAAGTGTCTATGAAATTGACACATGGTGAGCACATTCTCACTACACATAATTCAAATCTCAAAATTCCCATGAATGTGCCAAGTAGCATAACTAAAGGCCCTGATATGAAAGAAACCAATAACTCTCAAGCCACAAGATCATGATTAATGGCCTACATTGAGCCATAGGTAAGAATTTGATAGCATAAAGCAAAAGTTGTATTTTCAAAATATAATGCCTAGTTCCTCTAAGGCATTTATGAAAAATGACAAAAAAGTTTCCAAATGGAAACCTTGTAGGTGCCACACAAGCAAAAAATGAAAAAAATTAAGATTTTGTGTGCTCGAAAAGGCAAAGGTATAAGATAGAGAGGTTTTAATCAAATTTGAGACATGAATGAGCCTAAGTCCAAAGAACCATCACCATTAAAGCTTCAAAATCCCTAGTCTCCATAAGAATCCCTAATTTAAACTCAAATTAGTCATAGTCAAGGTAAGAAGAGTTTAATTACAATTTGAGCAAGAATAAATTGACGCATAGGCTACTTGTAATCGAGTAGGAAGTAGTTTCAAATTTCACTATCATGGTAGCTTAAATGTACTAGCAAAGGGATGAGATAGAGTTATACTTGACCTTAGATAATGAGGGAAAAATATTTAAGGATACGAGCCTCAATACTATGGTATTAAACACTAGGAATAGGAACTGGTCTATTCTCTTCAAGACCATTAAGGAAATTCCATCTATCATAAGGGATGATAAGAAGAATTTAACCATTTTGAAAAGATACAATGACCTAGTCTCTACCTAGATGACTAGCCTCCACTATGTTGCCACAAATCTTTAGGTATTACACTACATTGATGTCCTTATTCCTCTTTTCAAGGATTATAAAATTGAGAAAGATTGGATAGTTCATGAGTGTAGTCTTGGGAAAATAACATATATCTCCCCCCTTGATTTTGAATGATACTATAAACTATGTAAGCCCCGAGTAGACTTGCCCACCATTAGAGAGTGGACTAGAAATCATAACTTAAACATAATCTTTAACCCATGGTTGCTTATCAAGAACTGATTAATCAAGACCCCAGAGGGAAGATCCCAATTTTCCAATTCAAAGAGGGGATTAATATAATTATAACCTTATTGAATAGGTTACCTAGAGGCCCCTCCTCCACACATATTGATAAATGCTAGGTGCCCTATGTTTACTTCATGGTAGAGAAGGGACTCACTCCCCCATTGAGTGAGATGATTAACATCAATTTGAAATCATAGTTAATAACCATCAAAAGCAAAACTAGTAACCACTTCTACATGATGTCCTATCTTTTAGATGCCTCTTGGCCACCACAAATATCTTAGACATTAAGAATCGATCACCTGATGGGAGATATATTGTCTCCCATCACTATTCCAAGTTGCACATTTTCAAATATAAATAGAATATACAATTCATCTATGATTTTGTATATTTATCTATGGTAGAATATATCATAGGGATATTTAGAAACATAGTCAACCCTTTGATAAAGAAGTATGTGGAGTTGATTGGGGACACCTAGTTGTATCCAGACTACATAGTGATGAGAATATAATGAACCTTAGTATATTCCCTCAAACTACCAGTCCATGTGCCAACCAAACTGGTATAATAATAGGTGGTATACCAACTCCTTAATTGTATAGATGGTTTTTTCAAGAAAAAAATGAAGGGTTTCCTTCACCCTTTTCCATTGACCATCAGTAGGATTGTGCTTCAAAACTAGGAACATGTGAAATGCATCACCAAACACAAAGACTCCTTCAACTTGAAAATAGATGAATGGAGGCCATGGGATCCTCATGATAGGGTCACTAAGAATTTGAAGGAGAAAATAATGAACTATCATTATGAACATAGAACTGGTGTTTATGACATCAAGGCCTTCAGTTTCATAAAGGTATTGTCTAGATTAAATAAAAATAACACTAATCTTAAGGAAAAGCTAACTCGAGATGAGAAACATAGAAAGATTTGTCATATGGGACCCTTGCAGTACCACTTATTACATGGACCTTATTTTGGGCCCTCTCTAGATCAACCACTACAACAACCCCAAACATAAGTGACACATGGACCTAAGAAAGAGAAACTAAAAGAGAGAGCTAGTGAAGGACCATCATCCTTAGCTTAGCCTGATAGGCCAGAGTCTCCAATAGAATATATTGAAATGATTTTACTAGCCCTTGATGAGATAGTGGAATATGCACTTAAGGTTCTTGCTAAAGCATATGGGTTAGATGAAGAAGAATAAGTTGAGGAACTCTAGAACCAAGCTCAGGAAGTAAAACATGATAGGGGGAAGTAAGTTACTTTGGACTTCATCCCAGTTCCACCCCTACATAAGAGGAAGACTGAATTAGCATTGATTCTAGTTAGGAAGAAGCATAAACTAACTCTCACTCATCCTATAAGTGGAGTCAACTTGTTTAGTGATGAATATCCCATTCATGGGCCATTCATCCCTAAATGGTTTAGTTATAGAAAAATCCAAAAGATTCTAGTATTACATCATTCATGGGCCTTGACCCAAACAGTCCACATTGACATTCATGATGAGGTCAAACCATAAACATTAGATTTGATGAAAGAAGAGGAAGAGATAAGAATAACTACCATAGGAGGGTCAAGTAGTGCTTAGGTAGAAACCCCTAGAGCTTTAGGTAGCATATAGATGAAAGTCTTAGAACCCCTAAAAATCATAAATTAAATAGTTAGTGTGTAGTTCAATCTAGAAATAGTAGGATTGGAAAGGATAACCACCAAAAAGACCATGGTGGGAAGTGAGGAGTTAAAATTATAGAAGGTTGAACTATTTATTGGTTTGACACCCATTGGGGTTCAAAGGTCTAGTGAACACCCAATTCATGAGGAGGACATAGAATGACTAGATGCTCATTAAACTTAGCTCAAATTAGGTATTAGAGGCATGAAGTAGAGGATAGAAAACCTAGAGTAATAAAAGGAAAACCTAGAGAAGAAGACCATCCTATTACTCATAGAAGCAATGATAAAGATGTTTGAAAAATCTTTCCATGACATGTTCAAATCTTTGAAATAAATGAAGATAAGGTAGGTTCCTTTAGCCCAATAGAATTAAGTATTCAAGGGTTTATTAGCCCAATGGTAGAGTTTAAAAGACAAAATAAGGGAGCTTATCAACATACTAATTAAGGGTAGTATTCTTGGCTTCAAAACCATTAGCCTAGCCCACTTGAATGTAATATTAGGGATAGATGTTAATAAAATCCAAAGTTTGAGTACTTGGTCAAAGATCTTAAAGAGACTCCTAAGGGATTATGAGGAGATAATAAACATAATTAAATAACTCCTTGGCACCATGATAGTGAGCCCTACAGAATCTATCTCCCTAGGCATCATTAGTGATGATGAGTTCAAGCACTGAGCCACTTTGGTAATGCAAGAAGTACAAAGAAAAAGCTAAGGCCAATCTAGGAATGATAGAAACGAAATCATGGGCATGATATTTACTATTGAGGAGAAGATTGTCAAATCCAAAACATCAAAGAGGCCATGGAAAGGAATGATAGAGATTTTGATGACTTGGCTGATCGAGAAGATGAGTGTTTTTTAAAGATAGATATCAATTTGGAGCTAGTCAGTTAACAAAATCAAAGAGCCATGGAGATTTTCCAAGAGAAATAGGGGAACCCTTTAACCTAGGGCCCACTAGATAATTAATGATATTCCATTCTATGTAAATCATTATAATATTTGAAAGTGGAATATTATTTTGTAAATGCATATGCTAGTTTGATAGAATATTTTCATATAGATCAATCCATTTTAGAAAAATAAATATATTTTAGAAACTTATAAAAAGGATATAAGTCTTTATCTCCTATACATTTTGTAATCTTATGACTGACTGGCTATACTACCTTGTTCTCCTATACAAGGCACTATTACCTTTGTGTAAAGGCGAAGAGTTTTGAGCTAAAACACGTGCACTTTTGATCAATTAATATAAGAAAGGAATATTGAAAATTTTGTTCAAATTTGTTTGTATTAATTATCACATGGTTTTCTCTCTCAATTTCTTATTCTAAGCCTTGAATTTGAATGTTCTTTATGAATTCTAAATGTGCATCTTTGGTACAGGGTTGTTAATTATTGTTGGATGCCAGATTAGGTAAATTTTCTTAGACTTTTATTCATTTTATTTACTTTGCATTATGACGTGCAAATGCTATTTGAATATAATAGTAAACCTTTAAGGAAAAGTTAGTTCATACTTGTATTCTTTCATAATTTCCTTAGATATTTTCCTAGTGTATGGTGGGATTTGAGCATCTACTAATTCAAATTATATATTGGTTAATGCATGTTTAGTTGAAAGTAAAACCTTGTCATGATGTTTGAGTTAAAGATCAATAAATGCATACCTTCTTTCTACCCTACCCTTCCTTTTACTTATTTTTTAACCAAATCACTCTATTTTAAGTTCCATTGTAAACATTAATTTATATTAATTTTTAGTTTATATATTTGATCATAGTTCACTAACATCAATGTAGATGCTTAAAAAATTGCATAGATTAAGGTCAATAGTGGCTCCCAACCACCAATCAATATAAATTTGTGGAACAATTTAGTTTTCTCTACCTCTATTACACCATAGGTAATTAGATTACTAATACTTGCTACTCATGATTTGGATTCTTAGAATTATAAAATAAGAAGTGTTATTTAAACACTAAGATCACTTACGATACACTTGGAGGCATCAACATGGTGAGATCTATTGGAACTAGAAGGAGGGCCTCTTTATGAATTTGTTGATTCTTTGCTAGTCTCAATGAGTTTTGATCAAAGTTGGTGTTATCTTTGCATATTTACATAATTATTTTCTTAAAAATGTAAAGATCATTGATATTTGTGTTCTATGACCCATCTATTTGCTCTTCTAGACAAAGATCAAGAGTCTTTGAGCATAGACGTGTAATTATGGTGAAGATAGCTTAAAATCTAAAGATCTAAAGTATTTGAGTTAATATCTTATTTTGATCAAATATTGGTATATATTTTATAGATCTGAGTTATTTTGAGATTAAGACTATAAATATTGATCATAGTTATGTAATTAGACATATCTTTAATCTAGTTTAGTTAAAAGTTGACATCCTTCATTGTTCTTTACATAAATATTTATGAAATTTGCTTAATATGAAAATTTGATCCCTATTTTTTGTAAGGATTGATTTGATACATCATATTTAAAATAGTATCCAATGCCCTCAACCTAGAAGTGTTAATAATCTAGACAAGATCACATTCATAAATAAAAGAACCTCTGCTAGAACTAGACATCCATAGGAAAGCTAGGTTAGATAAAAGTAGACATAAAATGTTCAAAGTCTTTACTGACTTCACTACTCCAAGGTAATCATGCATTAAACCTTCATCAAGGTATGTCTTGGTTAGGAATATCTCGTATTAATGTTCAAGGTGTGGTTCACTCCCTCATAATCTTTAATAATAGTTGCTAACTTTTAGTCCTAGTGGTATTGTAACAACAAAAGAACATGTTAAATCCCTTAAAGTTGCATTAAGATTTTTAAATGCAACTTATGATGATGTAGCATATAGGTTATTCCATTTTAAATTTAAATATGTGGCATATGAATGGTTCCTAAACATGCCTGATGATTCCATTACCACCTGGAATGAATTCAATGACATATTCATTGACCAATTTGGTAAAATCATTATCCCTTATGTCATATACCAACAATTTACCACCCTCAAAAGGGATGCCAATGAACCTATAATAAATTTTAATTCTAGGTTACAAAATATGTATAGCAATACCATTGACACTTATAAACTTGATCAGGTGTTAACCTTGGAAATCTAAAAAGATGCTCTTGATCCCATGACTTTAGTATTCATTATAGGGTTATAGGTCCTATAAACACACTAACTTTAACCTATGATAATTCTATGATCATTAATGATAAAATCAAACCCAAAGGTCAAATTTATTACTCTATTCCCAATGTCAATTTGCACATGCCTACCTTGAATGTCTCTCCTAATAATATGAGAATGTGCCTGCTCTCAACTAGCTCCCAAATCTGAACCAATTGCATTTAAGACATGCTACTCCTAACTAGAATTTGGGGTTCTTGAATCACCCTAATACTAATGGATTTATTTAAAATGAGATGACCGTAGTATCATCGACTGATACTAATAGCAACTATGTCCATAATTCAAAAACCCCTAAAATTGAGAATTAGTCCATTCTAAAAATGGTCCAAAAACTAAGCACTGAATTCCTTCAACTAAAAAAATAGGTTGGTAATACTAGAGAAATTTTTTATAGGAAATTCTCTTTTCAAAGATTCAATAGGCACAATAATAGGTTTAATAATGATAATTTCCACAATAATAAGAATAGTAAAATATGTTTTCAAAAGAATACTATGGATATTAATCTTATTGATATTGTTTTGCCTAGTTATTGTAAGGTATATTATACTAATAAGCATGGTGAGATTGATTGCATTAAGTTTTGTAAAAAGCTTTTGAATAATTTCAAGAAGATTTTGACACTTTTAAGGTGGTACCTAACAAATACAATGATACAAGTACTTCAAGATCCAAGCTTGCTGACCAAATCTTCATGGTAGAAATGTTTGATCTCCCCTTTTAAGAAGATAATGAAATTGATGATGTTCTTAAAGAACTTCATGGCTTTCAATAGTTCCTGAAGAAAACATATCCTCTAAGAAACTGAGAATAGAGGCATCCTTTGACTACTTCTACTCCTCCAAACAATTTTAGTACTCCTCTGGATATCAATTCAAATAATAATCTAGAGCCTCCAAAGGGAAGTACTTCTAAACCTTGGATTGATATTTACAATTTTCTCAATAGGACTAGTTATAATATTATAGAGAACATGAATAAAACTAAATCTAATATTAACTTGCATAAATTGACATAAATCATAGAGCAAAGAGATCTATTACTGGAATTCTTATCTAATAAATCTATAAAGATGAACACCAACATAACTATATATAAGGCTAAAACGGAGTCCCCACCCTTATTACTTATAGTCAAATGTTAAGTAAAATTTGCATAACTATTTTTTAGATTCTAGTGCTTCTACAATTATTTATGCTTTTAGGTGTCTATAAGTAACTTGGTTTGACTCCCATTAAGTCTGATAGGGTTGTCACCCAATTAGACAAGTCTAGGGTTAAGGTGGTTGGAGATTTGTTAAATGCCCACATGTAGCTAGGTTTTGACCTAAGGGTCCAACAATTTATTGATATCAAAATGGTATATATCCCTAATGCATATGGACTACTTTTAAGTATAGAATGGATAAAGGATTTAAATGGATATATGTTCATAGACTGTTCACACATATGGCTACCTTAGAAGGGAGTTCCCAACCAAATCAAATTTAAAAGGGAGCTAAGAATGAACATACGATTATTGAATATAATGCTATCAATGAAAGGGTCAACATAATTGATTCTGACTTAGGAGTTCTCACCCTAGAAACTGTCAAAGTGTGTGATCTTAAAACTTCTAATATTGTGACTGGGCTATGGAAGTTGTGTTTTGATGGGAGTAGTTGTAAAGCTAGAGCTAGAGTAGGCATCATCCTAACTAACCTTATTAGTAATAAAAATCATGTTTCTTATAGACTCCAATTTCAATGCACCAATAACCTTATAAAATATGAGGCCCTCATCTTGGGTCTATAATTTTCCATCAAGAACAAGGTCAAGAAACTACTAGTTTATGGTGATTTAGAATTAGTATTAAACCAAGTAAGAAGCAAATATCAGTGTAAACTATCATACCTCAAGAGGTATAAATTTAGAGTTTGGGATATAGTGTAATATTTTGATGCGTTCAATATTTTTTATATCCCTAGGGAGGAAAATAAAGTTACTAATGAGCTTGCCTCTACTATAGCTAATCTCATGCCTGACCAAGATCTACTAAAATTTAGTATTGAGATGATACGTTGCCCTTTTATCCTGGACAATATAAACCATCTATAGCTCTTTAGTGATGATCAATAGATCTTGAGTTTCATTACTAGTTTAGGATCATTTGAGGCTCAAACCATTGATAAGGTTGATGAAAATGCATTTAGAGAAGGCAAGTTTGATGGTAAAGTCATTTAGTTGAATGATAATAAGATCCCCAAATGGATGATTGCTTTAGAAATATTGTTTTATCAAGATAAAATAGCTAAAGCTTATAAGGTTCCCAAAGTAAGTGGATAAGAGTATAATATAGTTGATCTTAAACCTCAAGATCAACCTCAATTGGTTAACATTGGAAAAGCTTGTACAATTATTGAGAACAACAGAGCCAAATAGTTGTTAATAGAATACATAGCTGTCATAACTTGGTCTTATAATGACTTGAATATCTTTTAACCAAGAGTCATAACCCATACTATACCTCTCAAGGAAAATTTAAAACCTTTTAGGCAGAAACAAAGACTTGTGAATCCTATCTAAAACCTATGACTGTCAAAGAAGTCAAGAGATTGATAGATGCTAGAATTGTATTTCCCATTAAGCACTCTAATTTAGGTTACTAATCTAGTTACCATCAGAAAGAATAATGGTGAAATTAGGTTATTTATTGATTTTATAAATCTGAATAGAACATCTAAAAATGATAATTATCCTCTTCCCTCTCTTGACCAAGTAATACAAATTATTTTTGGTTTAGACATGATGTCATTTCTTGATGGAATTTTAGTATACAAATAGGTGTTAGTAGACAAAGATGACATAATTAAGACAACATTCACAACTAAGTTATTATATTACATAAAGAAAGCCTAAAATAATATGTTCTTTATTTAACACATAGATATCCTAATATATAAGCAAGAAACAAGCACCTACAAATATGAAGGTAGGTGAAACAAAGAGTTGATGGGAATTAAAAAATATAAAACCCATAAAGTAATAAAATAATATTGGTTATAAAAATATAAACAAACACATATAACCTTAATTATTCTAATACCCTCCATTAATGACTAAACCAGCTATTTCAGTCATTATTACATAGTATGATTAAGTCTATACAAAACTCAACCAAGGTGTATTTTTGTTACCTCTACAATGATGTATCCAAATGTCCCTATTGTTGTCAATCCATCTTACCAGAGTACATGGGTAATGTGTTGATGCAACTACCAAGTAGTGTAGGAAATGGTAATAAATACTAGGTTCACTAGATTATGCTATTCTTTGAATTATTTTCATGTCTTAGATGTGTCATTCTTTACTTATTTGTTAGAGTGATCAAGTCTAAAAAAAAATTTAGAATATATATCAAGAATAAACAACATATCATATCCCCTAATGGATATTTATGTGAAGAGTTTTTAACAACTTAACACTTACTTCTCTCCATTCTTGTATAATTTTGGGACATTTCTTGTGCACAACATCGTTGTGTTTTTTGTTTATGTCCCTTCCTTTTTCACCAACCTTCATAGAACACTTATATTTCTGTTTTAATTTGGTGTTTGAAATTTTACATGGTTTCAATACCTATGAAACAATAGTAAAATAAAAATTAACCTACTCTTCACCTAACACTTCCATTTTTCCTAACTTTGAGCATTGTCCCTTCATCAAATAAGGTAATTCATCCTTTAAAACATCATGCATAGTGGTATGGTACCACTTAGATATTTTGTGTTGGTCTTATTGATTTTATTATGAAGAGTTAGAAACACTCTTTTCATCACTATAACTTGACTCCTTAGTTTTTCCATCTTTGAACCCTATTCAACTTTAGTAGAAAATCTTGTTCTAGAAACATTGTCAGTAGAAATCACTACAATACTTTAAATAGATTTACCATTATTTGAAAATAATGGTACATTATCATCTACAAGAACATCCCTACTCACCAAAATTATATATATAGAGAAATCTATTAACCTTTATGCATTCCTTTGCTCATAATAGCCAACAAACATGTATTCTTTTCCCAATATAGAAATAGTAAATCCAAAAACATGAAAATTACTTGCATCCAGTGTTTTTCCTAACCATGATTTTTTTGGTGTTACATTATGCACAATTTTACAAAGAGTTATATTCAAGATAAACACTATAGTGTTGATAGCTTTTACCCAATATTGATATGGTATATTTTGGATATCCACCATACATTGTGCCATCTCCATCACTATCATGTTTTACCTTGCCATGACTTCATTATGTTATGAGGAGTTTTGCATGTGTATTCCTCCTTCCTTGCATAATTATTTAAGTTTTATAGAGGTAAACTCATGCCCTTTAAACAATCTCAGAGCCTTTACCTATTTCTTTACCATATCTATCTAAGCAACAATGTTAGAGAAGCATTATGACTTTCTATATATGAAACAAACCCACATTTTCCTAGAAAAGTCATCACCAAATAACTAGTACAAAGATACAAAAATAAATGGTACCTGCATTGAACCATGCAAACCCCCATATACCAAATCCAATGCATTATGAGTTTTCTCTTGTTTATTAATGACAAATGAAAGTAGAATATTCTTATAAATTTGACATCTTGAATATACATTATGACTATTTTGAATAGAAATCATTCCGTTCACCATATTAGTCTGGCATAATGTATGTAAATGATCATAATCGAGGTGACCATACCTTTTGTGCCATAGTTCACTAGAGTTATCCACTATTGCTAGTTCATGTTCATTACCTATTTTGGGATCAACTAGTCTATATAGACCCTTAAAACCAATCCTTTTAGCAATGCCTTTATTATCATAGAGACTTTGAACCATGTAATTGGTTCCTTTAAATTTCAAATAAATTTTAGGTTTCATAGTTATTTCACTAATGGAAAGAAGATTTATATTCATTTTAGGGACAAACTAAACATTCTTAAAAGTATACATGACATAATTTAATGAAATTTTAACATCTCCATAACCTTTAACATCATGAACCCAACCATCACCTAAGGAAATTATTTCATTGCAACTAGTATCTTCAACAAAATTTACATGCTAGTCTCTATGACACATGTAGTGTTGCAAAGCCCTTGATTCAAAATACCATGTTCTTGACTCCTCTAGATAGTTATGTGATGCCATATGAAAATTCACCTACTAAATTATGTTCATCTTCTTTATCATTATTTACATATTGTGAATACTTTGTTAAATCATATTGTCACTTACAAAAATATTTCTTAAAATGACCAGGTTTCTTATAATAGTGGCATTTCCACTATGATTTATTTTGACCACTTTTGAAGGCCTCATCACTGGATGAATTAATACCACTATATTTTTCTCCTTGTCCCTTAAATTTTTGTGAAATTAATGCACTCTCTATTAATTTTGATGTTGATGTGGTTGATTGTTCCTACCTTCTCTCCTTCTACAATAACAATGTGGATAACTTTTCAAATTCCAAAGTCTATGTCTCAAAAATCATGTGAAAGGACTCAACAAATGACTCAAATGAAGGTGGAATATTTTTCATAACTAGAGTTATCAAATCTTTCTCATCAATTGGCTTTTGCAAAACCTTCAATTAATCAATGATGTCCTTGATCTATAAGAAAAACTTAGAAATAGGGCTACCATCTTGCATCTTAATGGAAAAAAACAAATACTTCAAATACAATACAATAAAAAATTTAGATGTCAAGTATTTAAAATTAATATTAGTCCACAAAAATGATGCAATGGTAACATTTTTTACCTCTAAGATTAGATATTATTCTAATGATAGCTTTAACAACATAAGATCCTCAAGATGACATTTATATAGTCATCAATACCTATGGAAAGTCTTTTCTCTTTAGCAAGCAATATTTGATTAAGATTTTGACATTCACATATATTTAAAACCTTTTGAATCCATAAACTAATTTCTTTTCCTATCAATTTTTGTGAATCTGGTAACAAGAGGTGTTGTACACTAGCCATCTTGATGTAGTTTTTATAAAAAATGCAAATACTAAAAAACCTATAATGAATTTACACAAAATTCCTTATACCCACTAATTTGAATCACAAATTGATCAATACCTCTAGGTTTTAGAAAAAAACTCAACATCATTTGGGAGATTTTAAATTTTTCATCTTTAAAAACAACAAAAAATAAACAAAAACAATTAAATCAGTAGATCTACAAATTTGATTTCAAAAATTTATTCTCTGTCAACATCTAGATACAAAACCTAAAAAATAGTGAAATTTTCAACCAATTTGGCTTTATGGTTATCTCCCAACACAATTAATTGTGTTCTTCCAAGCAAAACCTTTGGTAAAAAATCAATTTCTTAAGTTTGAAAAACTAAATTGATTTTCTCAAATTTAAAAAAATGCACCTTATTTTTGATTGGTTGAAATAAAACATAACATAAAATCTTGAATGAAATAAATCAACTAATCAAAAATATATGTGCAAATTGGCCAACCTACAAAACTTTTGATGGAGATTTTGGATAAACTACTTAGCCAAATCAAATGCTATCAAATCCAATGAGCTTCTCTTGGAAAATATAAATGTTTAGAGCCCTCACACACCAAAATAGTGCCTAAATGATAATCTAATCTCTTCCCCAATTAGTATGAAATTAACCAACCAGAAACTTTAAATGCAATTTTAAGGCAAAATACTCAACAAAATTTATTTCCATCTATGCCTATAGGCTTTTCTCAAGAAATAGAATTTTATAGAGCCAATAAACAACTAAAATAGGCAAAAAATTAATTTTCCATAGTTTTAGGATTTATACAGCCTGACAAAGCAATGATGCATAGAAAAATAATTTGTTCTTCTTTTTCTTTGATCTTACTAGATGGTCTTCACATTGGGTACGTGTAAACCTCACGCTTCCTCCCTAAACTAGACCTCCTCCTTCATAGGCTTCTCTCCTAGGATTTACCCACCATTATCTCTACTATCATATTAGATTACATAAATAAAGTATAAAATAATATGTTCTCTATTCAACACATAGATAGCCTAATATATAATCAAAAAACAAACACCTACAAATATGGAGGTAGGTGAGATAAAGAGTTGATGGAATAACAAAATAGAAAACCCATGCAATAATAAAATAATATTAGTTATAACAATATAACCAAACACATATAACCTTAATTTTTTTAATATAAGTGGGACATCTTTACATATAAGAGAATTCCTTTAAGACTGATAAACATAGGAGCCACTTTTCAAAGGGCCATAAATCATTCATTCTAGGGATTAATTGGTAAGTGTATTACAATTTACATATATGATCTAACTATTTTCTCTAAGAATAGTGAGGAACATTTTATTCATTTATAGTAGGTATTTGAAAGGTGTAGAAGGTATGGCATCTCCCTTAACCCTAAGAATAACATTTTTGTGTCACTAAAGGTAAACTATTAGGCCATGTTATCACTAAAGATGGAATTTCCAATAATCTTGAAAGATTGGAAGCTATATCTAAGATATAGCCTCCTAATAGTAGAAAGGAATTAAAATATTTTTTTAGTAAATAAACTTTGTGAGAAAATACATTTTGGGCTTTGTAGAAATTGTCAAGCTATTAAATGATATGTTGAATAAAGATGCTAAATTTTCATGGAATAAAGAGCCAAAGGAGGCCTTTGGAGATATCAAAGATGCAATCAGCCAAGCTCCAATTTTGATAAGTCTTGACTTTTCAAAGGATTTTTATCTCTACTCTTTTTCTTATGACCACACCATTTCTATAGTTTTAACTCAAAAAATAGAAGGATTTGACCATCCAATTGCTTTCATGAGTACTAATTTGAAAAAAGCTAAGTTCAATTACCCTTTGATTGATAAAAAAGCCTTTTCATTAGTTAAATCAATCAAGAAATTTAGGCATTACATTATTAGGAATAAAGTGCATGCCATTATACTAGATCCAACCACTAAGCTAATGATGAGCTAATGTGAACTTGGAGAAAGAAGAGGTAAATAGATGTCTATCCTTTAAGAATATGACATAGAGATGAAAACTACAAAACTAGTAAGATATCAAGTCTGATTCAAATAATTGCCAACACCATATCTAAGATAAGTATTATGCAAGTTGATCAACAAAGATTCCAAGATAATGAATGGTATGACTCCATTATTAAATTACTAATTAATGTCACTTGTCCTATACAACTAACTAAGGATCATAAGAGGGATATAAGGCTCAAGGTATCTCACTATCTCATCAAAAATGGAGTATTGTACCAAAAAACCTTTAAAGGTGTGTACCTAAGATGTGTTTCAAAGGAATAAGATGTTAAGGCGAGGAATACTTTTCATGAAAATTTGGGAAGTGGGCATTTATCTAGGAGATAGCTCATAATATCCTTAGGGCCAGATGTTGTTGGCCCACTATCTTTAAATATTCACATAATCATGTGAGATAATCCCATTCATGTTAGATATTTATCACCAAAGATCCTAAGGTAGTAATTCCTTTACAACCTATCATGATTGAAAAACCTTTTGCCTAATGGGGATTAGATTTTGTGGGGGTAATTAACCTCAATTCATCAAAAGGTCATATTTATGTTTTGATAGCTAATAACTATTACACAAGGTGGATTGAAGCAGTAACCACCAGATAATGTAGAACAAAAGAAATGATTGTGTTTTTAAAAGAAAACATATGCACCAAATTTGGAACTCCAGTCTCTTTGGTATGTGACAATGGGTTAGCATTCATATCAATAGAGATGATATAATGGGCATATGGTAATAGTATATCAAGTTCTCATCTAACCATTATCCTCAAGGTAATGGAGTGTCTAAATCAATGAACAAGAACTTGATGAAATCCATTAAGAAGTCTATTGTAGATAAACTTAGAACATAGCATAAGCTTCTCAAGTATGTTCTTTGGGTAGATAGAAAAAGAGTCAAGTAGGATCTTAAAGCATCTCCTTTATTATTGGTGTATGGCCAAGAGCATACATTCACAATCACAATCAAGCTACAAACCTATAATTTTATGCAAGAGTATATGGATGAAGACCAAGAATTTTCAAACTCAATGCTATTAGACATTATTCAAATGGAATATGCATCAGAAAAAGCTTTTGATAACTTTATAAAGTAGCAAACTATAGTAAATAGGTAGTTTGACAAGAGATCAAAGATCAAGGTGTTTAGACAAGGAGACATGGTTCTTCTTTGGGATAAAGCATCTGAGCCTAAGGGCAAACATGGAAAGTTTACACCTCTATATATTGGCCCCTATCATATTACAGATACCCTTGGAAATAACACCTTTAAACTCAAAGACCTATAAGGAGTAGAGTTCAAACTTCCTACCAATGCTCAATATCTCAAGCATTGCTTCTCTGTTTCTCCTCTTGGGGTCTTCATGGAGTAAATATGTAAGATGGTTAGAGTTAATGTAGGTAGGTTAGTTAGTTTCCTTTGGATCTTTTCTTCATATCCCTTGTTTATACATAAGTTTTTATATACTTGTTTACTTCCCTTTTGATCCTTGATTTGTTGCTTTTTATAATGTGTTTGCTTGTGTTATTATGTTCCTTGCTTCTAATAAGTCCTTTTGGATAGCCTTCAACTCAAAATTCCTTAGTTTTCTTGACACTCCAAAAGTTTAGAAATGATGGTATAAACCTCATACATATGTTGCCCATAGATTTGAGATATGAGATTAATGTTATGATTTGAATAAACTAGTAAGGACCCATGAAAGGGTTAATCATTCAATAAGACCTTAAAGTTTGTCTTGACCTAAACTTGGTTTTACTAAGAATTACACATTTAAAATTAAATCTTAATATATTAAGGTACATTCATGCTTACACTTAACCAACATCTTTTCTTAGGACAAAGGTTGTAACCATAGGTGATTATTTGAGGATCAAAAACTTGACCAAGTCCTTAAACTTAGCTACCTTGGTTCCCTACCTTTGTTGAAAGCATAAAATATTTAAAAATACAAAAAAAAAAAAATTATTTCAAAATTATAAGCTTTTAATCAAAGGTGATTATCTTAATCTATACGAGGGATACAGATGCTTGGTTGGCATTGGATCAAGATTATGAGTGGAGCCAAAGGTATCTATGTTGGGGCTATGGATGTTTGGCTAGGAGTAGAGAAATGCACAAGCCTTCCCTAAACTATAATAATGGTTCTTAATGAATATCTAAACATGATCCAAGTCAATGTTAATGATTAAAGGCATGAAACCTAGAATTCATCCACTAAATCATATGGAAAATAGTAAGTGGAATCAAATAACACATAGAACATGGCCATGTCTCAATTTTTGATCCTAAATTTACATGTGCAAGGTTTTTTTCAACCCTAAATAAATCTTGATAATGGAATTAATCAAGTGGGATGAATGACCTAGTTGTTTGTTTGAACTAGAGTCTCTAAGTTATAACATATTTCTATGTTTCCCTTTGAAGTCACCATTTAATGAGGTCAACATACCCCCCATTTATGAAAAATAGGGACCCTTGTGATTAATTTAAACCTTAATGCTGAAATTTTGATAATTTACACTTTATTAGTGTTTGAAGATCATCCATACCTAATAAAATTGGCCCATTTGCCCATGGTTTTGGTTTAACCTTACATAATGTTGATAACAATGAATTTTTATGTCTTAATTTGTAGGTTTCATGGAGTTATTTTTATGGATTATACTAGGATGTTCATGGTCCTCCTCATTCAAGGTTTTTCCATCCTTTGGTTTGTAAGATCTCATAGTTAGAATCATGTCCTAAAAGCCTCTTTCAACAAACCCTAATTTAAACCCTGGGTTCAAAATTTTGGTGGGATCAAATTTGGTGGGAACATTTTGAATTAAAATTTGGACTTAAGCTTAATTAATATGCTAAGGCTTGGTCATGTGTTTCAACATGACCAAACCTTAGCCTAAAATCCATACTTGGCACCCTTTTATTTCCTATGTTTTAATTGGGTCTAACGTATGTGTTCTCGAGGTATTTTATTTCCATAGCCTAGTCCCCCTTATTATACACTTAGTCTAAATTCTTAATACTAAGGCCCTATTCATGTTTATTAATACAAACTAGACCTTAGTCTTAAAACTTTAGCCTAAATTCCTATATTGACATGCATCCCAACTTAAGCACCCCACTTATTTATAATATCCAACATCTCTCATTTCATCATGAAGAAAGATCTAATAAATCGTAGGAGGACCAATGAAATAAGAAACCTTGGTTCATGAGACCAATACTACATGATCCCTTAGATCATGATCAATGATCCATTCTTCAATAGGACTGAAGATTAGATGACACATGATTGTCATTAAAGTTAAAGGGTCCCCTTTTATCAATCATATACTTAGCCTAAGTTTTACCCTATGGTCTCATTATATTTTTTAATGAAATGAAACATTAGGATAAAAATTATTCTTTGGATTTAATATTCAAAAAGGACCAATCAAGTGTAAGTATCTAGGTCAAGATCAACGGTCCATGGTTACTCACATAGATTAGATCTGATAGAGTAAATGTGGTATTAAAATGTCAAGAGCTAATAAGTCACATGGATTCACCACACGACACTCCCAAATTTAATATTAACTTCAAAAATGGTGTTATGCATTGACTTAACCTAAGTTTTTATCTTAAGGTTTATTGTATTTTCTTAATACAATGAAAACTTAGGCCAAAACATTAGGTTATGATTATAATATGTGAAGGGACCCATTTTATTATTAAATTTTAACTTAGAATTTTGTCTTAGTATAATTTTTATGACATGGTCCTGAGTTAACTTGATTTCCTTTATGATTGTAGGAACCAATAGCATACATCTATCCAAATCTTAATCAACAATTTATGGTTATTTATAGCAAGCTGATTGGATGAAGCATATTGAATCCAATATATGTGGACCAAAGGAACATCATGATCTTAAAATTTACATTCTTTCAACCATCATTTGATATTTTTAAGGCCATCATTGATGTCCATGAGACCATCAACTTCAATCTCATCAAACCCAATGATTCATGAACTTAAAATTGATGTTCTCATGACTGTCATTTGACACCCATGAGGCCATTATTAACATCCATGAGGTCATAAAATTTAATGTCATAAAGTATATTTATTAGACACATGAATATTCTTTACAAACATGGATAAAGTCTATTTCACATATTGGAAATCAAGGCACCCCTTAAAAAATATTCAAAAAATTAGGACCTTTGGACTTTAAATGATAAAATGATCTTATGGTCCCAATATTTGCAAACATAGCCTTAATCTAAGTTTATTTCCTAAGGTTCCATTTGAATTTATTTAAATGAACTAAACCTTAGGCTAAATACTTATATTAAGAGGTCATTTTCACATAAAAGTTAGCTTAGAATGTTTTAACCTAAATTTTTGTTGTGTTTATCAATATGATAAAACCCTACGTTAAAACCTAGCATTTGGTCCTTTTATTTTTCAAGCCCCTTTCATATGTTATATAAAACTTAGGATAAGTATTTTAGCCTAAAGTCTATGTTTTTTTTATTGATACAAAATAGACTTTATCCCAAATTATTTAGCCTAAGTCCCTTCCTTTGTCCTGATGCTAATTATACATCATGCATATTGTAGTGATCGATGGCTCTCACTTCATTATGGAGCATTATCTGATGACATGAAGAAAATATGATAGATATAAAGTCTTTGATATATCAGACCAATGTCGTGAATCCACTCAAATATTAATCAACAATCCATGCTTAAGTAGTATCCATTGATCAAATGGAACACAATTAATGAAGAATATTCAATGAAACCTTGAATACCTAAAAAATTGAGACATGGTGAGTGCATGTTCACTATACAAAATGTAGAGATTAAAAGGCCCAAGAATATGCCAAGTGGCACAACCATAGGGCCCACTAAAAAATCAACCAATAACTCTCAAGCCAAGAGATCATGATCAACTACTTAAATTAATCCATAGGAAAGAATCTAAAAGTATGAGGGAAAATTTGGAATTTTAAAAGACAACAACTAGTTCCTTTAAAGCATTTATTAAAAATTCCATAAAAGTTACCATGTGGACACCACATATGTGCCACACAAGCACAAAATCACCAAATTAATGATTTTATGTGATCGAGAAGGCAAAGGTATAAAGATAGAGGTCTCAATCAATTTTGAAACATGAATGAGACTAAGTCCAAATAGCCATCACCATTAAAGCTTCAGAAGCCCTAGTCTCCATAAGAATCTCTAGTTTAAACTTGGATTAATCACAATCAAGCTAAGAATACTTAAATTACAATTTGAGCGAGAAAAAATTTACCCAAAGGAAAATTTCAATCTATTGGTAAGCATTTGTAAATTTCACAATCATGGCAGCTCACTCAAAGGCAATAGTAAAGGGATGAGATAGAGTTATACTTGACCTTAGATAATGAGGGAAGAGTCTTTAAGGATACAAACCTAGATATTGTGGAATTAAACATAGGGAATATGAATTGGTCAAATCTATTTTAGACCATTAAGGAGATGCCAACCTTCACAATGGAATAATAAAAGAATAAAACCATCCTATAGAGATACAATGACCTAGTATCCTTCTAGATGACTAGTCTCCACTATGCTATCGCAAGGCTAGAGGTAGTACATTATATTGATGTCCTTGCTCCTCTTTTCAAGGATTATAAAATTAAGTAATATTGGATAGTTCATGATCATATTTTTAGGAAAATAGAATATATTTCACCCCTTGCTATTAAAATCTACTATAAACTATGTAATCCCTAAATAAACTTGCCCACCATTATATAGTGGATTGGAAAGCATAACATAAACACAATCCTTACCCCATAGTTGCTTATCAAGAACCAAGTAATCCAAGACCCCATAGGGAAGATCCCAATTTTTTTAATTTAGGGATGGGATTAGGATAATAATAAACTTGTTGAATAGGTTATCTAAATCCCCCTCCACTACACATATTGATAAAGCCTAGGTTCCCTATGTTTATTTCGTGGTAGAGAAGGGGCTCACTCCACCATTGGGTGAGATGATTAAAATCAATTTGAAATCATAGTTCCAAGCCATCAAAAGGAAAACCAAAAACCACTTCTATATGATTTCCTATCTTTTAGATGCCCTTTTGGCCACCACCAAGATCCTAGACATTAATAATTGGTCACCTAATGGGAGACATACTACATCCCATCACTACTCCAAGTTACACATTTTCAAATATAGATAGAACATATAATTTATCTGTGATTGTGTATATCCAACTCTATTGGAATCTATCATAGGGATATCTCTAAATAGAGTCAGTCCTCTGATCAAGATGTATGTGGAGTTGATTGGAGACATATGGTTGTATTTAGAATGTACAGTGATAAGAATAAAAGGAACCTTAGTGTAGCCCCTCAAAATACCAATCCATATGCCAACATAATTAGTAGAAAAAGAGGTGGTATACCATATCCTAAAAGGTATATATGGTGTCTTCAAGTAAAAAAGGAAGGTTCTCCTTCACCCTTTTCCATTGACCATTAGCAAGACTGTGCTCTTGAATTAGGAACATGTGAATGTCATCACAAAACATAGAGACTCCTTCAACTTGTAAATAGATGAATGGAGGCCATGGGACCCTAATGATAAGGTCACTAAGAATTTGAATTAAAAAACAATGAACTATTCTTATAAACATAGACTTGGTTTTTATGACATGATATACATCAAGGCCTCAAATTTCATAGAGGTATTGACTAGATTGAGTAAACATAACATTAAGCTTGAGGTTAGGATAACTAGAGATGATAAACATGGAGAGATATGGTATATGTGACCCTTATACACCACTTATTACCTATAAATTCTTCTAGGCCACCTCTAGAGTGGCCACTATAACAACCCCAAGCACAAGTGACATAAGGACCTAGCAAAGAGAAATTAGAAGAGAGACTTGGTGAAGGATCATCGTCTTTAGCTCAGCCTGATAGGTTAAGGTCTCTAATATAATATATTGACATTATTACACTAACCCATGATGAAATAGTGGAAGATGTACTTAAGGTGATTGATGAAGCATATGGGTCAAATGAAGAAGAACAATATGATGAAATCCAAACCTAGGTTGAGGAAGAAAAATAGGAAAGGGGGAAGGAGTTAATTTGTAATTGGTCTTAGTTACACCCATGCATAAGAGGAAGTTTGAATTATCATTAGTTCCAATTGGGAAGAATAAGCCTAAACTAATTCTCACTCACCCTATGAGTGAAGTCAACTTGTTCAGTGATGAATATCCCATTCATGAGTTAGTCATCCTTGAATGGTTTATTTATGGAAAAATCCAAAAGATTCTACTATTGTGTCATTCATGGGTCTTAACCCAAACAATCCACATTGATGTTCATGATGAGGTCAAGCCATAGATATTATATTTGATGGAATAAAAGGAAGAGAAAATAATAATTACCATAGGAGGGTTAAATAGTGCTTAGGTAGAAACCCCTTGAGATTCAAGTAACACATGGATGGAGGTCTTAAAACCCCCAAAGATCATAGAGTTAGTATTTAGTGTGTAGTTCAATATAGAAACAATAATATTGGAAAGGATAACCACCAAGAATTGTATGGTGGTAAGTGAGGAGTTCACATTATAGAAGGTTGAACTATTTATTGGTTTAACTCCCGTTAAAGGTCAAAGTCCTGGTGAATACCCAATTCATGAGGATGACATAGAAGTACTAGCTGATGCTCATTCAACTCAGCTCAAAGTGGGTATTAAAGGAATGAAGTAGAGGATAGAAAACTTGGAGTAACAAAAGGAAAAAATATAGAAGCAGACCATCGTATCGGTCCCAAAAGTAATGATAAAGATGTTTGAAGCATATTTCCATGACATGTTCAAATCCTTGAAAAAAATGAAGACAAGGTAGGGTCATTAACCCATAAGGATGAAGTAGCTAAGGGTTTATTAGCCTAATGGTAGAGTTTATAAGAAAAATAAGGGAGCTTATAAACATACTAATTAAAGGTAAGATGCATGGCTTCAAAACCATTAGCCTATCCCACATGAATTAAATATTAGGGATAATTTTTGATAAAATCCAAAGTTTTAGTACTTGGTCAAATATCTTAGAGAGAATCGCTAGGGATGACTAGGAGATAATAAAAAGAATCAAATAAATCCTTGGCACCATGCTAGATAACCCTATAAAATATATCTCCCTAGGAATTATTGATGATGATGAGTTCAAGCACAATGCCACTTTGGTAATGCAAGAATTATGGAGAAAAATATATGGCCAATATGGGAATGATAATAGCCAAATCATGGTCATGATATTTACTACTAAGGAGAAGATTATCAAAGCTATGAGTAATAAGGAGGCCGGGTAAGGAATGATAGATATGCATATGACTTGGTTGATTGATAAGATGAGTGTCCTTTAAATCCAACTATCAATTTGGAGCTAGACAGTGAATAACATCAAAGAGCTATGGAAATTTTTAAGGAATAATAGGGGAACCCTTTAGCCTAGGACCCACTAGATAATTAATGATATTCCATTCTATGTAAAGCATTATAATATTTGAAAGTGGAATATTCCTTTGTAAAGGCATATGCTAGTTTCTTAGCATATTTACCTAGAGATCAGTCCATTTTTGGAAAAAGAAATGTATTCTAGAACCTTGTAAAAAGGATAGTTATCCTTATATATTATACATTTTATAATCTTATGACTAACTGGTATACTTCCTTGTTCTCCTATAAAAGGCAGTATTAGCATTGTTTAAAGCAGGAAAGTTTTGAGCTAAAACTTGTACGCTTTTGATAAAATAATACAAGTAAGGAATAATAAATTTTTTGTCCAAATTTGTTTTTATCAATTGTCACATGGGTTTCTCTCTAAATTTCTTGTTCTAAGCCTTGAACTTGAATGGCTTTTATGAATTTTTAATGGACATCTTTGATATAGGATTGTTAATTTATTTTGGATGCTAGATTGTTTGAATGTTCTTAGACTTTGCTTTTTTTAATTTTCTCTGCATTAGGATGTGCAAATGCTATTTGAATTCAACAGTAAACCTTTAAGGCAAAGTTAGTTCATACTTGTATTATTTCATACTCTCCTTAGATATTTTCCTATTATTTGGTGAGATTTGAGCATATACTACTTCACATTATATATTGGTTAAATGCATGTTCAATTGAAAGTAAAACCTTGTCATGATGTTCGAGGCAAAGATCAACAATCACATACCTTAATTCTACCCTACCCTTCCTTTTACTTGTTTTTATGACCAAATCACTCTAGTTTAAGCTCCAATATAAATATTCATTTAGATTAGTATTTATTTTAGATATTTGAACATAATTCACTAACGTCAACATAGATGCTTCAAAATTCACATAGATTAAGGATCACAGTGGCCCCTAACCAATGATCAATATAATTTTATGGAATAGTTTAGTTTATTATTCCCCTATTTCACCATAGGTAAATAGATTACTAAAACCTAATACTCATGCTATAAATTCTTAGAATTATAAAATGAGAAGTGTTGTTGAAACACTAAGAGCACTTGTGATACACTTGGAGTCATCAACAACACATTTAAAGAGTAATTATAGATGATCAGAAACATGCCTTAGGATTATGTATAAGAATATATAGAAATAATGTTGAGCTATAATAATGTGACCAATATAAAAAATATGTGATAGTGACAAAGATAATATTGATATGGTATTATAGTGACAATCTTCTTGATAGTGGTTAATTTTCTCCAATAATAGCTCTATAGGTTTTTATGGTCTTAAATTTTGTAATTCTATTCATCATAATTACCTGTCATAAACATCATTCAAACTTGTATATTGATGTGAATTTTTTTAATAATTATCTCTCCTTTAATATATTATTAGTCCAAGCTAAAAAATACCTATAAATAAAATATTTTTTGGGGGTTTTTATTAAGGGACCTACATTACTTAGCACCCTACCTACATTATGAAAAGTTTTGTTTTCAAGATTGGAAATCAACACTTATGCATATTGATAGTTAATCTATATATATATATATATATATATATATATATATATATATATATATATATATATATATATATATATATATATATATATATATTATGATACTCCCATCCCTTATCCTTAAGATAAGATATGTAATATGAAAATATGGTGATATATATATATATATATATATATATATATATATATATATAATTTACTAATGTAATTTATTTATTTTAGTACAAGTGCAACAAACATAGAATGTTAAACCTTGTAATTTTATAATTGATTAATTGATAATTAATTGATTTTGTATGATCACCTATATAATTTCATAAGGTACATATATATCATTTTTGAATTCAAATTAGGGATATATCAGTGTATAATATGACATAGATAAATGATAAAAATTAATAAAATTGAGGTAAGTTAATGATAATTTAGACCTAAGGGCCAAAAGGTCCCAATAAGAACACTCAATATTATCAAAAAATACTTGATATTGGTAAAAGACAAATAATATATTAGATGAATAATCATAGGGATCAAAAGACACGTAAAATGTAGAGGAGATAAAACTAAAATAATATGGAGAATACATGACCACAAAAATAAGAATATAGAGATGAAAATAAAAGATAAATTTCTAATAGGATCATAATCTAAATAAAATTTCCATTTGCACAAAAACATGATAAAACATTACAATTAAAATATTGTACCAAAATTAGGTGTCTACACTAGAAAAGGGTTATTATTGGTATTTATTATTATCTTGGATTACGTCATTTTATAATTTTTATAGATTTATACCTTATGTATTTTAGAGATTTGTGTTAATCTTAATTTTTTTTACTGCTCAATGCTTAAATTTTGAAGGGTGATGGATTTTGTAAATTTTTCTTATTTTTGACACCTATGTTTCCCACCAAGGTAGAAAAGGTAGTAGGGTTTTTTTTTTTTAATATATAATTATGGGTTTATCATGACCTATTTGTTAAATAATTATTTTACTCATATGGCATTTTTCCTATTTAACCTCCTCTATCAAAACTTGAAAAACATTTTTTCTCTGTAGATCTACCAAAATATCGATCTAAAAATTAACAATAAATATAAATTTGTATATCTTATCTTGAGTGTTAAAATGTACATCCCAAAATTATTTGACACTAAAATAGGTCATATATATTTGGAAAAATTTCATGTGAGGATAAATTCCTTTTACCATTTAGCCATTTCATAAAGCATATATGATAATGGACTCATAAAAAGAAACCTTCCTAGTACCTACTTGGTGAACAAATATCATCCTAACATATGAAAATAACTATGTTAATGGGATGTGTGAAGTGTGTGATATAAGTAGTGAAATTTTTTCCCACTTGAGTTATGATTTATAATGATTTTTTGGGTATC
Organism: Torreya grandis; assembly: GCA_037957365.1. NCBI lineage: Eukaryota > Viridiplantae > Streptophyta > Pinopsida > Cupressales > Taxaceae > Torreya > Torreya grandis. The sequence continues at coordinate 3,166,105 of JARHVA010000572.1, forward strand.
CATTTACATAATGATTATGCAACAACTTCTATTAACAAAGTAAGATACTAATAGAATAAAATTATTGATAAGTGTGTCACATTCATTAATAATATTTGGTTGAAATCTAAAAGATAACGAAGTAATAAAATTTAGAAATTATTATTCATGTTAAACTTAAAGGAATACTTTTATGACATAATCACATTGCTAATCTATTGGTGGTAAATCAATTGGCAAATGACTTTCATACATGGATGTTTTAGATGATGAACATCATCTATAAAGGTAAGTATTTTATTAACTAGGCCAATATTTTTTTTATTGATTTTAAGATTTTTTTAGTACACTTTCCATTTATATTGGACCCTTAATAGTATTATATCATTTTTTCCCTCATAAACACCTTTAAAATTATCATTTTATACCTTAAAATCCACCTAGTTACCTTAAAATTCATTTTTTGTCTCTCTTACATGAGTCTTCTAACTTGACAATTTTTAAATCATCTTGAAATTGGTTTGACCACATATGAATTAGTCCAAAAATGGTCAATAATATTTTAGTTTCTTTGTGCCACCATGGCCTTATTTCACATGTATTTATTTTTAGATTTCACGCCTTTTTATGCTACACCTATGTGTGAATGTGTTTTAATTTGAATTCAAAGGATTATATATAAATTTATCTTAATAAATTTATCATCTCTAATCAAGTTATTGAGTTTCACATCACTCATATCTATCACACACTTATCAAGGAGTTTTTCCATTCTCTTATTATTTCATTTTTCATCTATTGAAGTCTTTTGGATACATAATTTTACAAAAAAAAGGATTGAATAAAGTATATATAATTATATATTATCATAGGGAGAGGATATGAGTCTATATTTTGTGTTAATATGGTGAATAATATAAATATTCTCTAATATAAGAAAAGGGAGAAGACCATACTAGATCCAACATACATAAAATATTCCACACCATAAAATAGGGTGGGACTGTAATCAAGAGTTATTTTTAATATAGGTACCAAGTATATAATTAGGAATTATATGTAAGTACCTAATGAATAAATATTCACCTAGATATTAGAATTAAAATAGATAAGAGAAAGAGATAAAAATGTCATTAGATAGTAACCAAAAGGTATCTAAACTAAAGGGTTGTAACAAGTTGGTATATAATTTAAGGGTTTGTAACTAAGAGGTGTAAATAATAAATTAAATATACAATCAATAATATAAAATACGACTAATAATATAATAATATAAGCATGGAAGATAACAACATATCAATATATCAATACACACACATTCATATATATCCCTAAAAGCAAATAAACATAGAGTATAAGAATAGGGATACTTATCTTAGATTGATTTTTAAGTACATAAATATCCCCTCAACTCAATAAATATATAAATATGTAATTAATAATACCTAATTATCCTTAGTTGGGGACTTCAAAGACTAGGTGTACCATGCTAGTTTAGATTCTCTTCTTATGAACATCAAAGAGATTCTAAAAACTAGCCATCTATGAGTGTAATATAGTATACCCTACTTCTATTCTTAATACTAAGGGTGGATTTATGTGAAAAATAAGATAATATTATGTGTTTCATCTTTAAAATTATAATTTATAACCCTATAAATATAGATCAAATCCCTAAAATTTACCTTTCTCAAAATTTGATGGACCTGGCTTAGATAATTCAGTAGAAATGAAAATAAGATGAAAATGGTATTGGTTTCAACTTAATAAATTTATTAAAAAATGTAAAATATAGAAAATAATATGTTAACTAGGTTGATAAAGTATAAAAATTCAAGGAACACTTTAGAATAAATTTTTCAGTGTTGAGTTAGTAGGAAGTAGGCTTGCAAAAATAAATAAGAGGAGGAAAATAAGGGAAAAGATAATAAATAGAATCTATAATGATATAATAATATAATAATGAATTTATTAAGGTATAAAAACTATCATGGGAAATTATCTCTTAGAGTTATACTAGTACACTCTGATCTTAGTGCACTCCTAAGTACTCACACTTAAAAATATTGATGTGCCAACACTAACTATAAGAGAAATCATAAGAAAGTGAAAACTATGACTTGTATTCATTTTAACCTAAAAATATCATAATGTGTCACAATATTATAATTAAGTATGGTTATTTGGGAAATAATATAGAAACACTGTAGATAAAATCAAGTGCAAAAATAAATGCTAATGAATGAGAGTAAATGATAGTAAATAAATACATAATTGTACCTTCACTTAATTGATTTAAATCTATAAAGATGATATATGGTGACATAGTGGTTTTTATATGTATTTATTCAACCAAGAACAAAATAATTTAGATAAGAGGTGCCAAATCTATGTTATAAGTTCTTAACGAGACCTAAAAATAAGAGAAAAATACACTTTTTAAAAAATATTCTTTAATTAGTAGGAAATTCCCCTTTTTAATCATTAAAAGATGGATATGGGTTCCATCATCCCTTTCATTAATAAAATTAAAAGAATTACATTAAATTTATTGTAACATCCATCAAAGTAAAAATTTTAAAAGAAAAAACATGAAGATGTTGAATCCATATAAGAAGGATACAAATGTATAAAACATTCACTTAGTCCAAAATAGTTGTAGTAAACATATATTCCATGGTATTAAATAACTATTCAAACATGCATATACCAAAATGTTTTAGGGGGTGTTAGGAACCTATTTTTATAAAAAATAATTTAACAATAGAAATAAGAGAATAATATTGTATTTAAAATGATAGAATCACACTACAAAGTATTATGGGCCTTTTCGATGGGAATACTCCTTTGAATGAAATTCAATACAAAATATTAAGTACATGATATTTCCTTTACATAAGCCATATATTTTAAATATTTTACTCAAGACATCTACTATGACCCATACATGTGGAATAATTTTAAATAGAAAATAGGATGACTTATAAAGAAAATTTATTTTAGATTTTATTAATAATACCCAATACAAATTAGAAAAGTTAGGACAAAGGGGTTATAACATGCCCTCCCACTTAAATAATATTTTCCCTAAAATTTTGATATGAGTAAACTATTATTGTATTTAAAGAATGGGCTCCCATTTTGTGTTTCCCAATTTCATTCCATGCCATTATATTAAAAATTTAGTGATAGTAAGTTTACAAAGCTACTGGGAGTTCTTGTTGAGGATGGATTTAGGTTAAAATAGGATATATCCTTTATTTTCAAGTATGAGAGTATCATTTGGGCCTAGAAATCATGACCAGTGACCTTATTTAAACATGATACATGGAAAATTAGAGGGATATTGGAGGAAGAGGGAAACTCAAACTTAAATGATATGGGACTAGTCTTAGAAATAAATTTATAAGAACCATTAGAATTTGGTTCCGATTTATGAAATCCCTTCAACTTTAGATAGGAATAATTATAAGGTTATATTTAGATAAAAACCATATCACCAATATCAAATCCCATTTTAAGTTATGTTGATTACTTTATTTCTTCTTGTCATTTTGTGACAGATGGAGGTCATCCTTGGGAGTTTTGAAGATAATTTCATGTGTGCATAGTGTAGCATCAGATACATATACCTTCGAGTTTCATGGAAATTATGTCTAAGGATAATTCAATGTCTAACTATAATCAATCTCGTATGAGTTCATCTTGGTGGCAATGTGGAATGTAGAGTTTATAACCATTCAACTAGTGGTTGTCATTTGGCTTAGTGAGTCTATTGATTAGAGGAAAAATAGCATAGATAGGTCTCCAAGAATTTATTTAAAATTTATTTTTTACCATAAATTTTTTGATGGTATGGAAACATCACTTTAATTTGGGTGCCATATCAGTGAAAAAATTTCTTCCAAAAGTGACTAGTAAAAGTGAAATCATGGCCACACATAATTGAGGTAGGTACATCATGAAGGTAGTAAATCTGATCAAGGAATGTTTAAGTAAAATTTGAGAAAGTAAAATGACTTCCAAGGGCACAAAAGTGGTCATACGTGGAATTATAATCATTGATTTCATAACTAACATGGGTGGTCTCTCAATAAAGTCCATGTAAATATCTAACCATATCCATATAGGGATAGGAAAGGGTTAGAGAATGATTTGTGTGGTAATAATTTACCATTTTTTAAACTTTAAAGATCAAAATTATGCCAAAAATTATTTTATGTTATATTTAATTCCTTCCCATAAAAAAATTCCATGGATCCTTTCATTAGTTTTCAAAAAACTTGAGTGGCTAGCTAATGGAGAGACATGTAGCTCTAATAGAATTATCTATCTCAATTTTGAATTTTGTGTCATTACCAAACATCCTTTGTGGCTTAAATAATGACCATTTCAAGGGTTATTTTATTTAGAGGAAGGGTTAGTGGTCATTTCCTAAATGAGTTTTGTGCATGGGATTAGTAATATTCTACATGATGCACCTAATCTAACATAGGGAAGAATATTTCACTCAAGGTTTTTTTTTTCTTAATACTTACGAGACAATGCATATATGAAAAAAAAATCCTTCTTGTATGTAATATCATAATCATATCCCATTAATTTGGTTACCTAGTTTTATTGCTTAGCTAAAGATATTCTTTTCTCTAAGAAGTTTTTGAGGCTATGGTGATCAATGTTGATGTAGAATTAAATCCTAATTAGGTGTGGGTGCCATATTTTTATGTCATGTAGTATAACAAGAATATATTTCTCATATGTGTAATGATCAAAGTTTTTATTTGTAAGTGTTTTATTGGTGAATGCAAGGGGTTGACCCTCCTACATGAGAATAGATCCAATGCCACTTATCAAAGCATCAATTTTGATTAGAAATGTATTGGATAAGTTGTGGTATTTCACATTGTATTATTGAGTAGTTTTAAGGTTATTAATTCTACCTTAGACTAGTAATTAAATTAGTTTTTAATTCCCTATCAATAGATTGTCAATTTACCATAGTATTTAATAAAATTTATTTAATGTCTTTTCAAAACTTAAAATCCATGAAGTATATTGAGCGATTTGAATTTAGGTCAATTTCTCATAGCCTCAATTTTCATAGGATATAATTTGACACCTTCTTCAAAGATGATATGTGTAAGATAATTAATTTCCTTTAAGCCTAAATCACACTTGAACCATTTTTTCACATAATTATTTATCATAAAGGAGATAAAAGGTGTGGTCTAAATGTATAAAATTATCCTCCCAGGTATGGCTATAGATAAGGATATCATAAAAAAATGAGAATGAATTTGTGTATAAATGATTAGAAGATCTTGTTCATTAAGCCCATAAAGCTTGATGAATAATTGGTGAGGCTAAAAGGCATGATGGGAAACTAAAAAAAGAACATAATGAATTTAAAATTCTTCCTTTAGAATATCATATTATTTTATGTGGAAATGATGATATATTGATCACAATTTGAGATTCAAGAATAAGCAAAATCCATGTAAGTCATTTAGTATCTCATCAATCACTAGAATGGGAAACTTGTCCTTGATAGTGAGTTTGTTGAGTGCATGAAATTCAATATAGATGTGCCAAAACTGACATTTTTAATACCAACAATAGACTAATTTTGGGCTTGATGATTACAATGTACAATAATTCATGATCTTTTTTTATTTCATTCTTCTATAGAAATGACATCTGGTAACATAAAATATTTAGAGGTACACTACCTAGAATAAATTGGATTTCATGATCTTTAGGAAGTAGGTTCAGCAAAAATAATTTGATGCTTATACAAGATATCCTATAAATATTCTGGATGTCTATAATATCCATTTGAGTAACTTATTCATGTCTTGAGAGCTAATGATAATTATAGAGACTAGTGTGAGGCCTCATAATGTGTGTTATTGGTTCTTATAAATCAATTACATCCATAGATATGAAAATTACTAAAGGATAGGGCCTAGTGTCAAAATCCAATGTGCTCCTAAAACTATGTCAAAACCTCCTAGAGGTAGAACAAACATGTTTAAATTCAAATTTAGTACCATTTATAAAAGCAAAAATTTCATAATTTGACATTAAAAGTTAAGATTACTCCATTTGTGTTCATGAGTTCATAAATAAAATAAGGATAAAAATAACAATCAACTTGTTTTTCCAACCTAGGATCAATGAAGCTATGTGTACTTCTAGAGTAACTGCTCCTAGAATAGTGATGGGGTGTTTCTTAAACTACCATTTTAATCTCATAATCTAAAGAGTGGATACCACAAAAAAGTCATGTAATAAAATTTCAATGCTCAAATCTTTGGTGATATGTTCTTTGAAATTATGTTATTGATTGTGGTAATGTTGAACATCTTACTATTATTTAGCATTATGTGGTGACTCAACAACCAATAAGTACAAATTCTATTTGATGAAATTGTATCCTCTATATAATTTTTCATCATATTTATAACATAACCCTTTTTTGTGATGATAATTTTTTTTACCTCTATAATTAATTTAATGGAGATGAATTTTAGAGGTTTTTTGACTAGTCATGATGTTGTATATATCTTTAAAGAACTAAAATTAGAAGATCAATGTTGGGAGGTAATCTTATCTTATGTAAGTATGGAAAATTGTAATGATTCCATAATGTTATTTTTGTAAACAGCTTGACCTCCATGAAAATTATAATATATATCCCATTGATGAAACAACTCTTAAAAAATTCATCATTTAACCATTTGGTTTGGTTCACCAAAATTTAAAATTTAGCTTGAAACTCATGAATGATTCTGGTTTGCTTTCATTTGGTTAGGATACTGATGAAAACACCATAAGTACTAGGACCATAATGAATCATTAAAATATGAGGAAAATAATCCCAAGTGTGTTATTTATGATATTTTTTTATACCATTCGTTCCAATGGAAAAAATCATTATCTAAATGAAAAGATATGATGGGTACCTTTTCTACCCTCAATGTATTGTGTAAGTCAAAAATATATTTGAAGTGGTAGTAAAAATAATTTAAAAAGTCTAATTTAGGACCACATGGCATATTTCAAGATATAAATCCACCTTCATAATTATTATCTCCATTGACTATATTGGAGATCATGTTTTTGTGCATTATTTCCATGGAATCACTTATTCAACTTAGTGATTCATATGTCAATCTGAGATTAAAATTTAGCTTAGATTTATTAAATGTTTAGTGTCATGGTTTGGATTCCTACATGGGTTAAAATAATTGAATAGAGGGGTATATGGATGCCAAATTTTTTGAATGAATTTATATTATAAAACCATTGGCACAATAAGACAATCACAATAGTATAATTTTCACAAGGGTGGAAAAAATGTTTTCAAGGCCATATGAAAAAAACACTATATGATATTTTCTCTAATTTTTTTAAAGTAACACTAAAATGATCATCATGATGAGAAAATAACAATGGTAATTTATATATATGGGGAAAAATTACTTTTTTTCTAATTTTATAATTGTTGGCTACTACAATGATTTAAAATAACAAATTTAAAAAATTTCAATCTCTCTAACTCTTGTAGTGATTACAAGTAACCATTATAAAACATTTTTACCCTAATGATAGTTATATTTACTATGTTTATATCAATCTATTAAATATGATATTTATTTCCTAGTTGTTTCTTGTTACTACAGTTTTCAATAATTCAAAATATAACTATAAGATTTATAGGGTTATAGGGAAATATACTAAAGGGTGTGTTTGGTCTATTAGTTTTAAAATATACTAATATCATTCATAGTGTTGGCACAATATTTTAGAGCACTAACTATTGTGAATAGCCATTATGTATCCCACTATCTCATCTCTAAGGTAATGTGCAAATAACTACTAGGGGATAATCAATTACTAGTTCATTGCATAAATAAATAATTGAAGGCTTCCTATGGATAGCTAGTGAAAATAACTAAGGTTTCTTCCTATAGACTATAAGGTACATGGAATCACAAGTTTGTATACAAAAATTCTATAATGGATTGCATATTGGTCCATATCCCCTCACTACATGGAATTAGGGAAATATAATAACCACTTAGCTTAAATTGACAATATTTTGTAAGTTTTAAAACTATCATAACATAGTTTATAAACTAAAAAAATAAGAGAGAATGAAAAAACAATTAGGTAATAAATTTAGTGCCACCAAGATTTTACCAATTTATGGTCATCAAGAGCTAGATTAGGTTAGGTGAGAGCATGCAATGGATAGATGTAGAGAACCCTAAACCACTAAAAAATAACTGCCAAAAATGGACTTTGAAAGAGCTTTGATACCAAATGTTAGGAATTTGCTTGTAGAAAAAATAATATAACAATAGATATATAACAAATATTCACAAAATGGAAAGAGAATAAAAATAATTTATTGAAAATGATATTTTCTCATGATAAAGTATGTATGGCCTCTTTGAGGGGGAAACATCATTTGAGTACATCTCAATACAAAATATTCAATAGGTGATCTTTCCTCTTACACAAGCCCTTTATTTAAGTTATTCTATTAAAGACAACTAATACCTCTCATACATGTGGGATAGTTACAAATATGTAATGGGATGAATTATAAAGCATATGAATCTAAGCTTTTATTAGTAATACCAAATAAAAATAAGAAAAGTTAGGATGAAGGGGTCATAATAGAAGGTTCCTTCCTAGAATTTATTCAAAACAATGAGATAACATCACCAATAAAAGGTATACCCTTGTATCATCCTCAAAGTGAGAACTTAGGTATGATAAAATTGAATCAATTTGGAGGATAGGATTATATGTTCCATAGTTGTATCATCCCCAAAGTGAGAACTTAGCTATGATAAAATTGAATCGATTTGGAGGAAAGGAGTATTGTTCCATATCTAGAAAATTTAGTTTATCTTTAACATAAAAAAAGACATGTAGTGAGGATAATGCTCCATATAAAAAAATGTTAATACCCAACATTTAAAGAAATAAGACTTGTTGATAATTGAAACCAAAATTCCACCCACTTATATCTAAAATTAAAAAATAAATATAGACTAAAAACATTAACCAAAAATTAATAGTAATAGAAACATAGAACTTAGAATCCATTTAACAAAACCTAGAAGTAACCCCTCATAAAAGACAAACCAAAAATTTTGGTATAGTTTGTCCCTACAACCCCACCCCAATCTAACATTTATTATAAGATAAATTATAAGGGGGATGGAACCTCCACCTTCAAAGAGGCTAGATAGCCTTAATATCCAAAATATATAAGACCAAAACCATATCCAAACACTTGATGAAAATTAGACACATAGGATGATAAGCAAAGAACCCACAATTATAGATCCAGTCTAGGAAAAGAGAAAATGACAGAAGGGGATCCAATAATTAAATATATTTAATAAAATATGAAACAAAACAAGGTAAATATTCATCCACTCCTTCATCTAGTAAAATTTATTATAGTCCTTAACTAGGATATTATGTTTTATATATATCAAATCAATATAACAAGCCACATTATCTAGAACACCCCTTCTATACATGAGTTTATAGAGCCTAAAATAATCATCCAGTAGATTTTTAAATCTATATTTATATGTTAAAATAGTATTATGCACTTAAAAAATATATATCATGGATCTGCCCTTGAGTTTGACCTTCTTTGTAGCCAAGAGGATTTCACTCGCCACCTCACTAGATATAATTACTTATTTATTAGTCTAACCTTAATTATTATAATTTTATAGATCACCTATAACCATATAATGTTTGAAATATGATATATATCCTTTGCTATCAATTACATAACCTCAACAACTTTATTCCATCTAGTATAATTATGTTCAAGATAGTATAGTGGCATTGATGTTACTATCCCAACTCCAAATCAAGTGTTCTTACCATAAAAACACTAAAATTTGAATATATTTTGATGTGTATATGTCACCTAAGAATTATATTAACCCTTCCATGAAGATCTTTCAAAAGAGATAGTATAAATACAAGTTAAATCCAACCCATTTGGACATCTAGAAATTATCAAGGAATCACATATTCTATCTCAATAAATCAGTTACGTAATCATAACCTATTCTTTCCTAATTGCATATCAATCATATGATTAGTCATATTATATCTGTAAACCACTTAGAAGATAACCCATGATCCATATTTATCAAGTTACAAACTAGATCACTGCAGGCATTTCATATAATATATTTCACCCTGGTGTACACATGTTCACACATAGAGTGAAAATATATAAGTCTAAGGATCTCCTTGGAGTATTGGATATGTAGGAACCACTCATTGATAGAGGGGAATTTTAGGTTAGCTTGACAATATGATCTCACTAACCCATTTTTTGGCAAGGTAACCTAATCTAAGGTGGATATCTAGGGTTTGAGATATAACCAATAATATATATCCTATGCATGAAATCCATATATATATGATAAAAGGTGAAAAAAAACCTAGAAAGACATAAGTAGTCACATATTAATACAATTAACATTTCATATATGATAGTTTCATTGGGATTAAGATAGTAGCATTAATACAAGTGTCCACATGGTGATACAAGTCTCTAGGTAGACAAGAAGAATATTTGTATAATTTGGCAACTATTTTATGAACATCAAACAACTTATTTCCACATGTGTACATATGAAAACTATTTATTCATCATTGTATAAGCAAATTATTGTTTATTATTCATGATTATTGAATCAAAATATTGTTTGGGATTGTGATTTCTATATTTATTATTTTTGTAATTCAACACAAAATTTTAATATCATAAACTAAATTATTTAATTATCCTAATTTAAGGAATATGTTATCTCACTCTTGAATATATTATTCATCTTAAACCATTATAATAATAATGTTTTCATAAAAGGGTTAAACATTTGGTGAACTTGACCTTTGTGTCTCATTTTGCAAAACGCTAGTTTGACCTAGGGTTTCTTAATTTTCTAATTTTTAATTTCTAACTAAAAATATTTTAAAAATAACATTTGAATTTATTACAAAGGAATATTTAATCATATAAAATGTGAATATTAGTAATTTGAGTGTAGTTTGTGACACCCAACCCATAGGTCCCTCTTGCATGCTCTCATGACCCTTCTAGACACCTTCTTACTTATTCTAAGTCATTCATAGGCCTCCAAAACTTGATTCCAGCTCAACCAAGTTTATTTTCCCATGACAAATCCATCCCATAGGTCTTAAACCCTCAAGACAATAGTGCCCAACATGGACTATAGCATTAGACCCTAGGGTGTATGAGTTTAGTGCTCCTATCCAATCACATTTTGAACCCAAGTGATTATTTTCTCCTAATTCCTCTTCCTTATTATGTTAGACACTGAATGAATACATTTGACCCATGACCAAAATATCTCTATAAGATCCCATTTAAAGCTCATTTAGAAGGGGTTGGAAAATATCACAAAGAAAGTAAAAATACAAACAAGACTACCCAGACATATTTCCCTATTCTCTGCATACAACCATCCAATATATACATAAGCTTATTCAAACCCTTACACCAATCCCTAAACACCTCAATCATACCTAATTTTAGCATCTTACATGTTCATATACACTATTACATAAAGCACATCAAGTGGGAGAACTACATGTGGCTTTATCCCTCTTTGGAGTATTGGTATGTAAGTAGCATGCCCACACAAGGGGTGTGGAGACATGTTTAGTGCATCTTAAACACACTAATCTAGCCTCTTTATCAAATTTTGTCAAATTATAATAGAATCTAGGGTTTGAATACTAAATCATATCTATAAGGAGTTTTGCAAGCATCCAAAATCCAAAATTTCATAGATAGGCTCACATAGAGATAGTGGATAAAACCAAGAAAGCTCAAGCCTAAAAGACAATAGTGATAGAAGAGAACTATAATGCCAGACCCCTAGGTCTCATATTTCAACACTCATATCCTTTCATGAAATGAAGGCTAGATCCCGATTCACAACACTATCATGGTCATGCACAATAGATTTTAGACCTTATGTCGATCATCTCAATCTAGTTTAATCTAAGTTACATTTCTCCTCACTTATTACTATTTTTAGAAAGGTTAAAATTACAATCAAATTATACAAATAATTATCTTAATCATCCAAATATTATTTATTTAATTAACTTATACCCTTAACTAAATTAGGAATAATGATCCAATATTTCCAATATAGCTAAATCACTTGGTGAACCCGACTTACTTCGTTCGTGCATAAAAACAACCCTAGGGAAAATTATTTACTAATTATTTTAATATTTTTATAATTTTTTACTTACATATTTAAATTATAAAATAGCTTTAAATTTTAAAATTTTATAGTAGCTTTAAAAAAATTATTTTCTCTAAAAGCTTAGTTGCGTACACTAGGTCCTTTGAAATCAAGAATTTATAATAAGTTTTTGATTTTTGACCTGCATATTTAAATCAAAATTTCACATAAAATTTTAAAACTCTATATTAATTTTTAAAAATATATATATATTTTTAAAGCCCTAATTGCATATACTAAGACCTTTTAAATCAAAAAAGTTCCAATAATTTTCTAGTTTTTTACTTGCATATTTAAATCAGAAATCCACATTAAATTTTAAAATTCCTAAGTAATTTTAAAATAAATTATTTTCAAAACCCTAGTTGCATATACTAGGTCTCATTGTTTTTGAGGTGTCACCTTACATATTTGTGATTTTTGTATCCTTTTTATGCATCTTCTAATTGGTTGTTTTTAGGACTTTACATTTCCTTTATTCAATACTTTCCTTCCATAAGACTGTGTTTATTACAAATTATTACAAAAAATTCAATAAATTTTCAATTTATTTTCCTACTTTAACAATGGCCCAATACACCAGCTTTAACAAAATTGATAAGATGAAACTTCAAGACCTTTTAACTAAACACCCTGATATGCAAGATGACATGCTTAAAATAATACAAGAAGAACAACAAAAAGTGAGCAATGGTCAATCTTCTCAAACCATAGATCAATCAATTGCACATGACACTACAGGGGAAACTATGTCTTAACAACCCCCTATAACAGCCCAACCTTCCTTTGAGGCACCACTAGTTATGGCTAGTACATCTTTATCTCCTGATATGGCAGCCCTTATGTAAGAGATAAAATCTCTTCAATCCAAGGTGATACATCTTGAGAAAGGTGCATCTAGAACTACATAGGCCTTGGATTATTTTGCTCTACTTCATACACCATTGGCATGCCATATTGATTATACACCCTTGACACTAAGTTTTGTTCAACCCAAACTCACTTTATATGGTGGCAAGGGTGATCTAGAGACACACCTGAGAGATTTTCACCTAGCATGCTTGGAATATGTGCCAAATGATTGGATACTAACCAAGATATTTACATAGAGTCTAAGGGATTATACTTTACAATGTTTATATAGTCTACCAAATTAGTTAGTAAATACATTTAATTCTTTATCCAACATGTTCCTAGTTCAATTTAGTATTAACATTTGTGATAAGGTTTCCTATGCCCAAGTTGTATAATAGAAAGAAAGGTCAAATGAGTATCTCATAGATTATGTTCTTTGATATAAGACTATCTTGACTAAGATGACTAGCCCATGTTTGATCAATAGTTACAAGATATCTTAAAATAGAGTCTTCTACAAATTTTGCATAAGTTAATAATGTTCAAAAGATTATCTTCCTTCACTGAGTTATGTCATACACTAAAGGAAAGGGAAGTTAAATTAATTTCAATGGGCAAACTCAAGTACACAAGTATAAAAAAAAGAGTAATATTAAAGTCCCATACAAAGAAAAGGTCAATGCTATCAAGATTCAAAATCAACCTATAGTCAATATGGCTTTAGAGCCCCCTTAGCGAGTGATTTTATCAACACCTCCTTGGTGAACTTTTTTCAATCTACCAGTATCTCTAGTCAAAGTTTTACAACAACTTTTGGAATGAAATATCATTTCTCTCCCTCTTATTCAATAATTTGATCCAAAAAAGCTTCTTCCATAGGGATATGATCCGAATTCATTTTTTGATTTTCATAGAGCACTGGGCCACACAACAAACCAATGCATCAGTTTGAAACACAAGATATAAGACTTGATAGATGGAAACATTATTGATCTTGGCACTTTAGTTGAGCTTCCTTAGGAAAATAAAACATGTATAAAGCTTTGAAAATATTCTCAGTTCCTTTCCCATAACATTTTAAATAAGAGATACAAGATACATCGGGTGTTCACCATACATATCATACACATCCTCCACCAGCTACATATTAGGGACCTTTAGTTGAGTTACACCCTTTGAGAAACATGATTAGTGTATAAAATTTTAGAGTTATAGCTAGACCTTTGACCTCCTTCTTAGAAAAAGAGATAGTTGAGGATCATTTGAATTATCCTGCACTCTTTATCAGAGCTTACATTCATAATCATCCCATTCATAGTGTTCTCATAAAAAATGGATCTAGTGTGAACATGTGCACTATGATATTACTAAAACATCTAGGATATTTATAGTAAGACATTACCCCAATGAATATAGTTATCAATAGATTAATTAGGAACATACAAAGTTCATTTGGTGAGATTTTACTTCCTCTATAAGTTGGTCCAATACATGTGGCCATAACATTTACTATTATTCTTAGTGTAGGTGTTTTTGATATGTTACTTGGTTGACCATGGATTCAAAAACATCAAGCAGTTTCTTCTAAAATTCATAGATGCATGAAATTCATTCGTGATAATTAGGTTGTTGCAATTGGAGGAGTTTCATATGAATTACCACTTTCCACTTTAAATCCATTTAGTATTTTATAGTCACTAGTTTCAATTCTACCACCAATTTTAGTTCTACCACTAGTTTTAGTTTCTCCACAAGTTATAGTTCTTCCTTCAGCTTAGATTTAGACATACTTGAGGCCTCCATCACTAGCACAAAGATTTCATACACTTCCATAGAGGTCTCTTTTAGAGAAACCATAGTTTATGAATTCTAGATAGCTTCCATCTACAATGTTTACACCCAAGGTAGTCTCATTGAGGTCTCATGCCTCTACACAAAGAGTACAAGTTCAAATAGATTCTCCTAACGCTAGATGGGTCCATAAGAGCCCTATATTTGCATCCACTTCTCAGAGTTATAGGGGGACCCCATAGTTGGTTTCTACTTCATAGATTTCAGAGCATTTATAACATATATAGATTTTAAAGGCACAATCTCATCCCTTCCATTATGATTCGTGATCACACACAATCCCTCTCCTTGATATAAGAGACCATGATAGGGAGTCTCCCATGAGACTCATCGATTAGTATCATTTATTCTTAGTCTTGATTGTACATAGTTTCTTTTTAGCTTACTTATACATAGTTTCTCAGTATTGCTTTTACATAGTCTCATCATGATTGATTGTACATAGATTATATGAAAAATATCAAAATCATTCAAAATTTTCAAAATCCAAAAATAATACAAAATATCAAAAACATTCAAATAAATCAAAGACGTTTCAATTATATGCATTATCCATGCTTTACATTTCTACCATCATGCTAGATTTACATTTTTATTTCATGTTATTATTTGTCAATTTATTTACATTACCATGTTTCACTTGATATTCTTTGAGTGTGTGCAATGACTTTTAGGTCCTTCATTACTTCACTCTACCCATTTAAGGGGCATTTTAATTCATACATTTGAGACACATATCAATATATCTACCCACTGGTGGGATATTCTACATGACTACACCATCTAGGTTATGTCATTCCTATACCACATACTCTAGTTATGATGTTGACATACATTACTTATTAGTTTACATAGATTACTCTATTAATAATCACTAGTATATAAAACTTGTGTATTTCTTAGCATATACCTAGTCTTTTATTATATGTCTTCCATAATTTCACTTCTCTCTTTGATTAGTTATATGTGATTGTATTTCTAGTATATTATATGCTTTCCTTTCTTGCTTTATGTAGCTGGATGTGATTACATTTCTCAGTTCTTATTTTGTCTCCTATATGTGCCTTAGGAAATATGCTAATGTCCTTTGCTTCTTTTCTTATGTGCGCTTTAGGACATTTTCCAATGTCCTTTGTTTGTAATTTTCTATGTTTGTGGCCCTCATGCCAACCTTGTGTATTTTCACTTTGTATGTGTATGTGTAACTTGAACATGCCTTATATGCTTACTTTCCAATTTGAGTGGCATGTGCCCATGTCCCTTGTTTGCTTGGCCCCTTGGAAACTCTTGTACGCTTTTTGATTCTTGCCATATGAGCTTGTTGTTTGTTTACTTTTCAGTTGTTCTTAATGCCATGATCCACATCATGTATTATCTTTCTTTTTTGGATGCCATGATGGACATCATATTCCATCCCTCCTTGACAACTAAGAACTAATAACTAACTAGACTTCTAGTTCTAATTCACTATATTGCACATGTTATTAGATTTTAATATCTATCTAAGCATACCCCTACTAATCTAACAATCTCCATTATAAAACATGATATATCTTGAAATATTTTGTCAATTATCATTGTTATAGCATGTCTTTGAATAGTATAACACACTTATAGGGCTCTTTTTTCTAAGGATAGTCATTACAGGTCTTCATTCCTACCCTCAAAAGAGGGGGAAATAAAAATGGGTTTTTTCACAAAGATAAAATCTCTTACCAGTCAAAAAATCAGCTTTTAAAACACTTAGAATAGTATCTAGACTTCAAACTAGGTAGAACAGACCAAACAGATAGTGAGAATTATAAAATAATCATCAAAATTAGTTTAGGACAATAGCACCAATATTGGAATATAGCTCCAAACAACAAGATGTCTAATTTTGATGCTCCCATCCAAATAACAAAAAACCATATTTTCTAAAAATAGGTAGAAAGGTAATCTTGGCTATAATTTTTCACATACAAACTAGTTCAAATTTATTAGTTTTAGTATATTTTTTCTCAGAGAATCCAAATATAGGGGGAATTATGTGTAGCATGATGGCTCTTTCTTTTAGTTTTAGATTAAGCCATTGGTATAACTTCTAGATTAGAATATATGTTTTAGACACTAGTGATTGGGGGAAATGTGCATGACACATTTAACTTCTTTTTTTCCCAAATTTAGTATATTACCCAAGAATTCTCAATCATTTTATGCCTTTAAGTTCTATCTATATATGGTTGGAATAATTTTAGAGTGGATTTCATACAAGCCTAACCTACACATTTATGAGTGGCTTCCACATAAGCCTATTACCTAGTTTTAGAGTGGTTTTCATACAATCCTAATCTCCACCTTTTTTTGAGTTGGCCAAGAGTGGCCTAGTTTCTAGAACACATTCAACTATCCACACCACATTGTTAGATTATAATACATTCATTATATTTAAGAGCCATCTGATAAAACACACAATTCATATCAATATTAGTTCATAGCTTCACTTCATGGGTCAATGATGGAGCCAAAGGACTAGCTATCCTTTATATTACCTCGCTACCTACCTAGAGGGACTGGGCACACAGTCCAAACATTGTTTAACACATGCATGATCACATAGCTTCACTAAATGGGAAATGATGGAGCCAAAGGTCTAGTCTTTGCATTCTTGAGCCACTCTTCGGGAATTGAGCACTCAACTCTGTTCATAATATTACTCTTGTTACAACACATACCTAACATTACTTAAAATTATCTAACATCACTCAGTATCATGATAGTTTTGTATTAGTTTTCATACTTTGTGAGGTGTATTCATTCCTTTCTCTTCCTCTCTCTGTTACCTAGCTTTGTAAATTCTTGTTTTAGATATAGTGTATCTAGTAAGAACTGATCTACTCTTTATTTTCTTTTACAGATTTAGATTTCATGACATGTTCTCTCTCTCTTTATGCATACCCAACATCACACATATTCATGGGCTTCACCCCTAAAGATAGGTTTAGGTATTCTTTCTACTTTCCTTTATCCTATTAATTCACTTTGATGCATCACTATAATAAAGGGGGGGTAAATGTAGTCATATAAAATGCAAAAATTGGTAAATTGAGTGTGGCTTGTGACACCCAACCCATAGGTCCCTTTTACATGCTCTCATGACACATATATATACCTTATTACTTATTCCCAAACATTTATAGGCATCTAAAACCTATTTCTAGCTCAACTAAGCTACTTTTCCCATGACAAATCCATCCCCCCAAGTCCCATACCCTCAGGATAGTAATGCCCAACTTGGACTATAGTGCTAAACCCTAGGGTGTCTAAGTTCAGTGGTCCTATCCAATCACATTTTGAGCCTAAGAGACCATTTTATCTTAATTCCTCTTCCTCATTATGTCAGCCTAGCATGAATACGTTTGACCCATGACTAAAAACTCTCTATAAAATCTCATTTTCCATTTAGAAGGGGTTGGAAAATATCACAAAGAAAGAAAGAATACAAGTAAGACTACTCAAGCATATTTCCATATTCTCTACATACAACCATCTAATAAAACCACAAGCTTAATCAAACCCTTACACCAGCCCCTAGCACATCTTCATACACACTATTTCACAAAGCACATCAAGTGAGAGAACTACATATGGCTTAATCCCTCTTCAAAGTATTGGTATGTAGGAAATGTGCCCACACAAGGGGTGTTGATACACATTTAGTGCATCTTACACACACTAATCCCCCCTTATTTCTTAAAGTCTTTCAAAATATAGTGGAGTCTAGGGTTTAAAGACTAAATCATCTCTACAGGGAGTTTCATATACATACATCATCAAAAATTTCATAGGCAGGCTCGCACAAAGACAACAGACAAAACCTAGAAAGCTTATGCCTCCAAGACAATAGTGGTAGAAGAGGACTATAACACTAAACCCTAGGGTGTCCTATTTTGGCACTCATATCCTTTCAAAAAATAAAGGTCAGATCCTGATTCATGACACTACTATAGTCTTACATAGTAGACTTTAGACCCTATCTTGGTCATCTCATTCTAGTTTAAGCTAAGTTACATTTCTCCTAACTTATTACTATTTTTATAAAGGTTAAAATTACAATCAAATTATAAAAATTAGTAGCTTAATTATCCCAATATTATTTACTAATTTAATTAACTTGCACCCTTAACTAAATTAGGAATAATACTCTAATATTCCCAAAATAGTTAAATGAAAATCAATAATGTTTAAATTGAGTACTTATTTCATTACAAAGTATATTATGGTAATATTTGTTTTTTACGTATATTATTAAATTAACCAAAGATATAATAGAATTGAGTAACCTAATTGAGAAATATAGATTATTTCAAAATAAGATCAAAATAAAATATCTCTTTACAACTCTTATTGTAATAATATTGAATTAATCCTCCTAAACCTAATGTGGCTGATAGCTACCATCCCTCTAACTAGGTCTATGTTATCACTCTTCTAGGGGGTAATATGGCCCATCCTATGGTTTCAAATTAAGGTAATCAATATGTACTTATTAAAACCCCTCCACCTCCCATATCTCCTTTAAAAGGTGTTTGTATGCATATTCAATATTAATTACCTAGGGTTTATGCTCATGAATCCCTAAAATATCAAAACATAACTATTAGTAAGTTAATATAAGACTTACAAAATAAAAATTAGTGTTTAAGTAAAAATCTCAAATTAATGGGAAATTATATTACATATCGATTATCAATCAAATTTGTACCCTTTTGAGGGTAGTTTAAGCCTTCCAAATTTGATGTAATATTGAAATAACTCAATGTTGTGGGTACCTTACTAGAGAAGTGAATCTCTAGGTTAAAGGGCTAGCTCCCCTTGATAAATCACTTAGGATCAAACACTAATATACCAATTTCTAAAATAAGGGAGAAAAACCTATTCTAATGGAGGTGATGCACCAAATATGATTTAACCACTACCAATCAGCTAAAAATGCACTTTAAACAAGAGACTAACCTACACATGACACTATTCCTAATCTACCTCTCTACATAAATGTTTCTCATGAATTTTGTGAATAATGCTTGGGCTAAGAGGACTATTCAAGAGGTCATTAAATAAAAATAATGAGAATAAAACTAATTGTACATTTCACACTCTACTTAGACACTTCAAAATACCTACAAAAAGGATTCCAAACTGAATTTGAATGTAAGATAAGACAAACATGCTAAGGAAGTAAGACTATCATTTAGCAAGATAAAATAGTCACACAAACATATTTAAACCAATAAAAGGATGAGATAAAGCTAGATTATTCCCATTGATAAAATTCTACAAATGGGCAAGGTTTTACCATACTCGAGTGGAAGATACAAAATTAGCCTATCAAGGCTCAATATATTAAGAAATGTGAAAGAAAAAGAGAGAATTTAATAAGAGAGATGAATAAAATAATCTCATGAGAGAGTTATATAAATAAATAGGTATGAAATTTCACTATCAGGTCTTTAAGTACAAGTATTGGTTCCCTAAATATGCTCTTTTGCTCCAAGTGATGTGGAAGTTTCAAACCTTGCTTGGCAAGTTGCCTTGCTCTTCAAAACTACACTTTACCTTGGCTTATGAGAGAGAAAATAGAAATATTATCCATTATTTCATGTTTATTTACATCCTTAATCTTCTCTTGACACCTTTTAACTGATCTCTAAAGGTTACCTTTGACACATCACTTCATTCTCTTGCTAGGTGTCCTAAAGTCTCTTTGTCTCACTAGGTCAATCTTGCTTTCAAGTGTCAAATATTGAGGTCATATTATAAAATGAATTATATCTCTACTTATGGTATATTTAAATCATATAATACCTATAAAAAATCATTTATAGGTCACAAACTACCCCCAAGAACTCTTTCTACACCAAAAGCTCTCATTTGGCCTCATTCCTTATAGTGTTGAAAATGTGGTAAACCTCCTTGTGTAGAATAATTTACAAATTTTATTGAGAAAATTATAAAATATTTGAGGATATAATATATATTTACAACTCCATTTCAAGTTTTACATCTTAAGAGTGAGGTGGAAGAGTGGTTTTTAGCCCATTCTCTCTCTTCAATTAGACCTCATTGCCTAGAAACTGACTTTTGGTTCAAACACACTCATAAAAATGTTAAACCTATGGGAAATATGTTATTTAATTTTCCCATTCTAATTTAAACCTCCATGCTAATTTTTATATCCTGAGACCCTATATGGATAGGTCAACCATCAAATGGTCAAAAACCCTAATCTAGGCATTTGAAAGGCATGAAAGCCAACTTGAGTGTTTTGCTAAGAAATTTTTCGGTTATGAGTCTTGGATAAATAAATTTATGTCTAAAACATAATATTACAATTAATTATGCTGAAAAGCGGTCTCTTAATGTGTTTCTAGGTCTGTAGATAGGTCTTTTAGCTTGCAAAACCATGTATTTCTCCGTTCTTGACTCACTTGGAAACTTACAAAGCTAATATGTCATCTTGAGTGATGTTATTAGGTGTTTGTATGATGTTATAAATTTTTTAAATTAATTATTTATATCATCACTATATTTTAGATCCATGTCATACATTACATACTCTCCAACACACATACATCCCTCTTTTTTGCCCTGTTTCATATGGTACTATACTTGTTCATGCCAAACAATACCATGAATAGGTTATCATGATTGTTTTTAGAGTAATTAAAATCATTTAAATTCCAAAACAATCCATTTTAATTCATTGTAAATTTAATTTCTCACATCGGATCTCCAAGAGGGTTCTAAGAGGGTTTAAGGCATGTTTTATTCGTGAAGATTATTCATAAAGAATAGATCTTTTTCTCTCTCCTAATGAAAAAATATTGTAGTGAGGGGACATATCCATAATATAAAAACACAAATAGGCCCATTTAAAAACCTTATGATATATCTGAGTAAAATATGGTGTCTATCATGTTGCAAACAGGCCATTAGAGAGTGGTCTAAGTTGTTAATCATTGTTCATGAAGGTGATGGAACTAAACCAGAAACTAATGGCATGAAATTAAAGTATTGGGACCTAATTAACACCTATTAAATTCAATTTATTCCATTTACAAGGTCATTTACTCACCAATCAATAAAATACTAGAATTTGGATAACATTCATGCATGAAAGGAGATCGAAGAGGTCTTAAGGACAAATTGGCACTTTTATTGTCTTTCCCTACCTTTGGATGATTTTATTGGATCTATGCCAACATATTATACTTTATAATTCATAAATTATTCATGTAACCTCCATTAAACCATTCTCTTCATGACTATTCTTTTAGGTCTGCCTGTGTGGTGTAAGGTTTTATAGGCCTAGACAGGGCATGTCTACATTGCCATCCTCTTTTTAACTTTAAAGGTATTATGGAGATCATATTAGTATTAAGAAATAAATTTAAAATATTTAAAGTTTCATCATAATTATCATATAACTTTAACTCTCTCAAACAATCAAATATCTTCCATGAGGGAAATCATGTCTATAATTCACATTAATTGTGTATAGACGTTTGAAGTGAGTCTTGTTTAGTCATATTTCTAAACCTCCTTGAATTATCATTAGGTCCATTGAGTTATTTTACCAAATAATTATTTTTCTCACCCAATATATACTTCAATTCTCATTTTGTATATGCTTTGTCTTTTATTTAGGCTTAAAACTAGCCTACTCTTTCTAGCAGACCTATAGGTATCCATTAAGGTATTTTGACTACATTTGAGGATTTTAGTACTTCAAAGGAACCAATAAGAAACCTCAAGATTCTTTTAATGTTTTAAAGTGTGTAATTCCTCTTTGGAACTATCAATACCTTCCATCTTACTAATCATACAATCTCCATCCTACTCCTCTCTAGGCTTGGCTACAGGTGTTAATCCTTAGAATATTAACCATGTCTTAGGAGTTTATAACTTTGTTGAAAATCATTGAAAACTTAAATTAAAATATTAAGGGTTCATAACCTTCAATTACCCTCTATAACTTCATCAAATCCTTGTAATCTAACAAACATATTACCTACTTCTCATACATGTGCATTCATAGATGTAATTTTTGAATATTTGGAGAAGAGTTTGATAATGAAGTTTGAGTAATGGTCTTCTCAGTAGGTTATGGTACTTAAGATTTAATAACATGGTTGAAATTTTTTTCATTGATGTCAAGGTTGATGTCATTGATGTCAAGATGCATCTGGTGAAGATGCATGGTGAGTAGGCTTTGAGATATGAGCTTTTGTACTTGGGGTGATAAGGAAGCCATGCAACAAGAGAGAATTTTAAGGAAAATAATGTCTCTTATGATGTAAATATTGGTGTCAAGTTCAATACCATGGTTGAGGTTAGCTTTATGTTGTTAGTGGTGTCAAAAAGATGTTTGATGGTCAAGTGAACATTAAATCATGGTGATGAGGCTCTAGGTATATATGAAGTCATGAGAACATGTTTATCAAAAATTTATTATTTTAGTGGTATGATAGTGTTTTTTTAATATATTTATTTATTTATATCATTTAGGTAAGAATGTTTGAGTATTATTTCTTGATTACAAGGTGTCTTGAGAAGCTTAGTCATAGTAATCATAGTCATATCATGAGAATATGCATGGTGAGAATGAAGTTATATGTGTATAGGTATGTGAAAGAGGTATTAAATTATTTAAGGAGGATGTAGGGCATGTGAGAAATATATATAGTCATCAAGGAGAGTTTCAAGGTGTTCCTATGGGGGTAAGACCTTCATACTAAGTATGCATGTAGACCACTCCTAAACCTTGCCTGGCCTAATGAGGCATCATGATCTATTGTCAAGGTTTATGAAGGATGTATATTAGTGTTTAAGAATGAGATAGGTCACTTAAGTATGTGATTTAGGTGGAGATTACATTAAAAGAGGCATGAATATCATTTTTTAGGCCTAATATGGTCTACATGTCAAGGTATCAGAGAGAGAGAGAGAGAGAGAGAGAGAGAGAGAGAGAGAGAGAGAGGAGAGAGAGAGAGAGAGAGAGAGAGAGAGAGAGAGAGAGAGAGAGAGAGAGAGAGAGAGAGAGAGAGAGAGAGAGAGAGAGAGAGAGAGAGAGAGAGAGAGAGAGAGAGTATGGAATAATGGGGTATGAGGTTATATTTCTAATAAAATTATGGATAAGTGAGTATTTTTAGAGGTATGATATGTTATTTCAAGCATGTTAAAAAAATTTGAGGTCATGGTTTTCATGAAAAGACATGAAAAGTAGTTTTGAGGTTTCTTGAGTACACAAAATGAAGGGATGGAAACCAGATAAGGTATTTTACATGTTTTTTAGAATTTATAACATATATATTTAAAATTGATCTATTGAGGATATATTGGGAAGGGTCATTCTCAACATTATAGGTATTATGTTTTGGATTGAGAGGCTATGCTTTATGAGATACTGTTAATAGTGAAAGCAAGTTTAAACCCTCTTAAAACCCTAAAAAGGACCTGATGTGAAATATATTGATTAAAATAGATCATAATGGTCTCAAATTAAAATAAAAAATATTAGAACATGGATTAAACTCTCCCAATAACATTTAGGTGTGATTGAGTTATTAGGTGTGTGAGTAAATCCTATAAGAAAGTACTAGTTTCGCATAAATTTGTTTGAGTAGTTAGAGTTGACCAATTAAAAGTATGAAAGTGGATTGAGTATGAGGATTGAGACTAATTTTTTCATGTCCATGAAGGTTTATATAAAATTTTAATACATCAAGAGTGCTAAAATGTTCATCCAAGTTAGGTGGTCATTAACAGGCCTAATGGAAGAAATAGTGAGAAATCCAGGTAACAATGAGAAGATGATTAGAGATGCATTATCATGAAATAATGATTAAAATAAGTGAATATAGATGTTTTTAATTAATTTTAATACATTATTATGTATTTTATAAGTTTTTGAGGTCAATGGTTATAATGAAAAAGTTGCTTACAAGTTGACTTATTTGGCTCAGTGAGGTTTATGTATAGTGAGGTTATGAGATTGGTCTACAAGACCAATATTTCCATTTGATGATATTAAATTTTTAATAAGGGTATAATGATATTATAATATAATATACATTCATCATAATTCATTTAATATGTCTTCATATGTGTTGAAGGTCATTGTCACCATGACTGTGCTTTAAGGTAAACTAACATTTTCAGGTAATCAAGTTACAATGATGAGTTTGAGACTCGATTCCATGAGTTGAAGTATATAATGAAAATGGTGTTGTTTTTTAGGACTTATATTTCCTATCCATGATTTTTATAAGGTTTTATAGTCAGTAAAAGTTATTGAAATGTTGAAGCTAAAATGGATTATCTAGTTTTGGATTGACTATGTGTACTGAGGTCAAAATATTGGTTTGTAACACCAATATTTGACATTAGACCTTGTTATTATTGTATTTAATAATTGTCTAGAGTTGTAAAATTATATTTTTAAAGTATCAATGGTCATGGTAATTATTATTTTAGGTGTTTAAGATCAAGTTGTTCATGATTGGGTTATGGAGTGTTCTGGCAGTTCTAAATGGGATATTTGCAAAGAAGTGTTTGAGTCCTTTTTCCCTGAATTGTGAAGTCTAAGGCATATGGTGATGAACCTGAGGTCATCTAGTTTATATTAATATTATTTATTTTCATTATTTTTTATCTAATTTGTGTTTAATCTTTAGTAATTCAAGACAAACTTTCTATGTATGATAAGACCTAATTGTGAGCAGTACAAATGGTGTGCTTCAAGTGATGGTTTGTTATAAAAAGTATTATGGAGCCTATGTGAGTTTATAAAGGGTATATTTTAGTGGAATATGATATTTTACTACCATTTGAGGAGTCTAAATGTGTTTTAAGGAGATCATAGGGTAATGTGTGCTAATGAAGGCCTAATTGAACTAGGTCTCCTTAAGGCCTAAAGATGGATTTGGTCTATTTGAGATATTTAAAACTAATATAATGATTAATTCATATTTTTGGCATGTTATAAGGACCTATTATGTGTAAAATCTAAGTAGTCAAGTGTGTGGGGCTGACTAAGGGGCATATGAGAAAGAGCTTGTATATATACAAGGTAGTATTAAATCTATTTGAGTGAGTAGTGAGTAAGAGAATAAAAAGCATACTATTGAGTATAAAAATTTCTTATAGACCATCAGAGGATTCTAGAGTATTTGATATGAAGATATGCAAGTGTGTCTACATATGAAGATCAAGGTCATATTATCTAATTTATCTTAAAGATACCTAATTAGTGAAGAGGCCTAAAAGGAAGTGTTTATGCCTCTAAGTGTATCAAAAGTGATCTTAGTGTTTAAAGAATACTTCTCATTTTAAAATTCAAATAACTTAGAGCATGAGTAGTAGGTTGTGGTAATTTGGTTACCTATGATGAAATAGTGGAAGAGCAAGCAAACTATTCCATAATATTTATGTTAGTTGGTGATTGGGAGCTACCTTGGCCTTATCTTTGAAAATAAGAAGGTGGTATATGATAATTAGTTTAAAGTATACTCAAATTCTAAGTCTAAAGACTAATCTATGTGAATATTTACAATGAAATTTAAACTAAAGTGATCTAGTTAAAAAAATTAGTAAAAAGGCAAGGTAAAGAAGAGAAGAAAAGTGTTGTTGATCTTCATCTCAAACATTATGACAAAGTTCAAGTGTTTCCTAGGAATGCACTTAAATCCAATATATGAATTGAATCAGATTGAACTCAAATTACAACATATATCATGAAAACTTCTAAGGAAGATAATAAGAAATGCAAATAAGAACCCTATTTACTTTAAGGTTTTATTCATTCAAGTAGATAGCTAATGCACATCTACAAATACTATGAAAATAAAATGAAGAAAACTCAGGAACCTTAGATTAACCTAGCATATGCACAAGCTAATAATTATATGTTAACAAATTATGTGCCAATAATTCAAAATAACTAATCAAATTTAAGATTTAAAAAAATAATTGAGAGAGAAATCATATAAAAAATGATGCAAATAAATATGGATAATTTTTTTAGAATTCCTTGTTTGCATTAATAACTTTAAAGTATAAAAGATTTGGCTCAAAACTCCCTCTTATTTACAATGTACAATACTCCTTTAATATAATCAAGGAAGTATGTCAGTCAGTTGCATTAACTTACAAGTGTATAAATGTAAAGGACAACTATCCTTTATACAAGGTTTCTATAATACACTAAACTTTCTAAAATGAACTAACCTATAGGAAAATATGCTCACAAAATGCACATGCCTTTACAAAAGAATACCCCATTTTCAAAATTTACAATATTTTAATAACAGAGAATATTCCTAACTGGTGGAACATGTGATGATGAAGTCCCTTGGTTTTATTATAGTAGATTTACTACCTTTCAATGTTGTTCATCAATAAGTCTCAAATTAACTAAGGGTTCAAGGAAGAGCTCATCCTCTTGATATGATAGATCTTCAAGGTCTCTATTATTTCTCTCTAAAGACTCCTTAATACTCCTTACCTTAGCTATATTTTCTTCTACAGTTAGGATCATATCCATGATCCTACTATTATCACCCTTGACCTACCTTGGCTCTTGCTCTCTACCTCTTGCATGACCAAAGTGGTCCTATGCTTGAATTCATAATCTATAATGATTCCCATGGAGCTAAGTGTTTTAGGTTTGGCAATCATGGTCTCAAGGAATTGTTATATCTGATTTAGTAACTCCTTATCATCCCTGAGGAGTCTTTCCAAGATCTTGAACCACATGCTCAATCCCTAAATTTTATCAATAATCAGTCTTATGAAAGTAGTGAGATGGGTAAGAATGATGAACCTAAAACGAGGATTTTAATCCCCTATCAAGATGTTAATTAAATCCTTGGTCTTATGTTTTAAACTCTACCATTAAGTAATTAAATCTGTAGATGTTGCATCTTGTTAACCTAATATGCCATGTATTGCCTTTGTTATCTTAAAAGAATCAAACATGTCATGAAAGGAAGACTCAAACATCTTAGTCATAGTATCCAAGATAGATAGAATAGTCTTTATTTTTGGATTTTCCTTTTTCTTCTTTAGGTTCTTAATTTATTGTTTCATGCCCTTGATGCCAGTTTATAGTTGGGATGATTTAAACTAGCCAATTCAATTATATCTTCCTCAAAGATGGGGTCCTCACCTAGATTTTGGCCTGCTACTAGAGTTAAACTAACAAATGGTTCCACATTTTGAAAGATGAATTCTTCACTAGCCACCATGGATCTCTTTTATTTTACCCTCTCTAAACCTATAGTTGCTCGATTGAATTAGACTCCAACTAATGATTGGGTTATTAGAAGAGGATATAGAGTCTCTATTTGGGTTACACTTGACTATCCAAGGGAATCCATATTTATTTCTTTCTTATCTTTCTACAAGGAAACTATCCATGGTTTGAGATCATCATGGATAGTTACGTTCACTAACTTGGTCAAGGCCCAAGAGTGTTTTAGAGTAGGAATCTTTTACAGCTTATCATAGATGAACCATTCAAGAATGGTTGGTCCTTGTAGGAAATTTTCTTCATTGAATACATTGACCTCACTCAAAGGGTGAGTAAAGGCTAGTTTGGGTTTCTTTGCTCCTACTTGAACCAATTCAAGTTTAACCTTTCTTTTTTGTGGGGGAATAAAGATAACTAGGATCAAGGATAATTCCTTCCCCTTTTTTATATTTTCCTCCTCAACTTGGGGTTGAGGTTATTCCATTTGCATTTCTTCTTCATCAGACTAATAAGCACTAAACAACATCTATGATGCATCTTCCATTGTCTCACCTAGGTCCAATGCCACTACATCAATATACTCAATTGGAAATCTTGGATCATTGGGTTGGGCTAAAGATGTTGTCCCCTCCCTAGGTCTCATTTCCTTAGGCCTATGATTAGATTATACTTATAGATTTGGGACTTCCACTTATGATTGGGGTTGCATGGGAGGAGGTTGAGAGGATTGACCCCCTATCAAGTGGTATTATCTTGGACCAAGTTACCAAATGTCATCACATCCTTTCTGGTCTCTCATCCATATGACTTCTAGATTGATGCCACATTTATTAAACCTTTCCAATACTATTATGAAGGATGCAACCTTAGTTTATATTGAGTCATATACTCCTCATCATTGCTTATATGTCAAATTTATTTGTTTAGCCTTCAAATGTTTCCCAATTTTTTCATTGGTGTCCCACTCTCTCAATTCATCATGTTGCAACTTGAAAGAGGATCTATGTCTAGCAACATATTTAATGTTTTCCCAATGATGGAAGATGGTTCTTCTAATATCCAAACATTAAGGATGAATTATTCCTTTCCTTTTTCTTCTACAATTCCCATCTATACTATTGAATATTTGAAATGCAATTTCCTCCTCAACTAATTTTTCTGAAACATGGACTAATAGTAGTCTTAGTAGACTACACTATGTTCCCTAAATCCTGATGATAGTGTAGTTTAGATAAAATTAGATGTCCCCAATGGTCTCATGATTTATTTGATAATGGGTTAACTCTTGTCATTGGGCATATTTTTAGAGCCTCATTTAAGGAAGGATAGATGTAGTCATAGATAAATTAAATGTGGTCCCTATACTTGAAGATATGCAATTTTGAATAGAACTGGGACACTATCTATGTCTTTTCAAGTCACCATCCCCCAAAGTTGGGGATCTCAATTATGGCAAGAAGGGCATCCAAGAGATAATACATCATGTAGAATCTTTTCCTAGAGCCCTTCCTGACTGTGAATATCTAACTACATAGATATGAGATGATAATTTCACCAATGGGAGGGGTGAGATCTTTCTCAATCATAAAGTATACCATGGGTACCCACATGATATCAATATAGGTGATAGTGGGGTTTCCACATAGTATATTCATCAAGGTCATTATTATCATAATTATAGGTTAGTATTGGTTGATAAGAAGGTTTTTATTTAGGTCAGAAAACACATGTTTTCTAGAAAACAACCATGGGACCAAGATGGATTTGAGGTCATTGTTCTTGGCCCATTCATTGAGTGTCAGTATATCTACTCAAGGCTTGGGTAAATTTGGTTTTGTTGTTATGTGGTCAAGGCTCACCATCTATAATGTAACCAATTTAAAATATCTTATCTTGAATAATGCAATCTTCTCATCCTCCTTTGTTATGGAATGTAATTATTTAATTGTCCAAAAGAACTTGGACCAATTATTATCTCCAATGCTCAATACCACAACATCAAATATTGTGCTTTTAAATACCCTTCCTTTTGAATCTATAGTTAAGTAGAGCTCTATGTCATATCTATATTATTTCCATGTTGCCATGATTATGAGCTTGACTAAAATGTTCACTAGTGGTCTATACTTTGCCTCAATTTATTTGAATTTGCTCAAATAATAATTATACTCTCTCGAGCTTGGTTACAATCAATTTGTGATTAAATTAGAGATTTATAAATGCTTAGGGTTGTTTTACTTGTCGCTTTTACACTTGAGTGAATTTGTGCCTTGGATTTGATTTAAAGTTTGGCATTTATACCTTTATTTTTTTGTGACCACAAAATCTCTAGTTTTGTCATTTTATTCTTAGGTGGTGTCTATATGGCATCCAATTGACACTTTTCATGGTATTTTATCCACTAATGTTCAAAAATTGATTGTTGGTTTTGAAAATTCCATCCTATCTCACTCTATTAGATCATATTATATAGATCAATGCTACTCATTGATCTTGATCCCAGTATTTAAATGCTATTAGTCACTATTTTTACTAAGCTCCATGGTTACACCACTTGGCAGCCCCATGGGGCTTCTAAATCTATGTACCTTGTCATCTCTATTAGTTAGTGTGCATTCACCATGTGGTAACCCTTAGGGCCTTCAGAATATCTATTGAATATTCTACATAGATCTCACTTTGTTTGATAATCTCCCTCTAATCTCATGTGAGCTATTGAACTTACAAGGTTTCATGATGTTGAAGCTAACATTGGGACTTATAAGAAATTAGTTTAAGGACTTTAGGCTATGGTTTAATAAACATGATATAAACCATAGGCTATAGTATTTAAGCTAATTTTAGATCATGATAAAATTGGACCATTAATAGTAAAAGGATCGAGTAAAATGCTTTTTTAACCTAAGGTTTCATCATATTAATAAATATGATAAAACTTTAGGGTAAAAAGTTCTAAGATAAATTTTTAACAATGGGACCATGAATTTTTCAGGTTAATTTGACATAATAGACCCAAATAATATAGCGGGACATATGGGGATAATTCATGATATTTTAGACCAAATTTTAGTCAAATGTTTAGAAACATGACCACACTTTAGGATAAAATTTGAGCTAGGTTCATGGTGTTTTTAATCAATCTCATACACATTTAGACCTAGTCTATGATGGGATAAATGTTAAATGAAAGGCCAATTTTATCATTTAATCACAAAAATATAAACATTCTTATTCTCTAAATGGGTTTCAATTGATCCTGTAACACTAGTAATGAGCCTTAGCAATAGTTAACACATTCATTCATCTAAATGAGATTGGTTCCTAAGCTTGAATTTTATGGTCTCATGAATGTTAATGATGGCTTCATGTATGCCAATTGATGGTCATGATAAAATCAATATTTAAGCTCATATAATTATTCATATGAGATAAAATTTGGCAGTCTCATGGATGCCAATGATGGCCATATGGACGTCATTTGATGTTCATGAGAACATCAATTTTAAGCTCACATATTTAACCATAAGGACTAAAATTTGATAACCTCATGGACATAAATTATGACCTCATGTATGTCATTTTATTTTCATGATAACATCAATTTTGAGCCAATGAATATTAGGTCCCATAGGAACTTTGTGTTGTTTGATTAATTTCTTGTGAGTAAATGTGAATCATTGATCATGATCCAAGTAGATAGTTGTAATTGGTCTTTAGTATTTAAACACTATGTTCACTCCATTGGATTAATTTTATATGATTACCCATGGGATATTGATTATGATCCACATGATCAAGCAATATTAGCTCTATAGATCAAAGTCTCAATTCTTCAGGTCTACCTTGATCTATTTGATCAAAGTTATACGGGGAACGATAGGATGTTGATCCTATAAAGAAGCACAAAAATTAAATTAGGGCTCAAAGATGTATAAGACTTAGATTAAATTATTAATACTGAGGTTTCATTCATGTTAATAAAAATGAACGAGGCCTTAAGACTAAGATAGTAGTCTAAGTTTTTTATAAGGGAACCATGAATAATAATTTTGAACAAGCTAGGAACATAATAAAATGACCCTACAAACACAAAGTTAGACCATGCTAGAAGGGTAAAAAAGGGATCAAGACATAAATGGGACCAAGATTAAAATTCTTACGTTAAGTATTGGTCATGTTGAAAACTATGATGAAGCCTTAGTGTAAAAATTAATCTTAAGTTTTTACCATTTTAAAAGTGTTCTCACCAATTTTCCTCCTGCCAATTTTGAATTTAAATCAAAGGGTCTAAGTTAGGGTTTATGAACAAGGGTCTTAATAATATTGAACATAATTTTAACTTGGGTTTATATAGGCCAACAGATAGGAAAAATCCAACAAGTCTATTTAATGAGGGTTCCATGAAACCTACACCTTGAAACATGCAGATCAAAGGTTAACAACATTAGGCAAAGTTAAGGCAAAACCTTGAACAAATAGACCAAAGTATTACATATCATGGATGATTTTCAAATAAAAATAATATGAAAACATATTAATGATATTATAATCAAGTGAATTTTAACTTTGGAGTATTAATTTGCATAATTTAACACATGGGTCCCCAATTTTCAAAAATAAGGGGTATGTTGACCTCAACAAATGGCAAATTTCAAGGGAAACATAGCAATATGTTTGAATTAAAAGACTCTAGTTCAGTTAAATAAGTAGATTGCTTATTCTACTTAATCATTACCATTATTAAGATCAATTCATGGTTAAAATAAACCTTACATTTGTGGAATTAGGATCAAACATCAAAACCTAGCCATGTTGTGTGTGTGCTTTTATTCCACTTACTGCTTGGCATGGGATTTAGGGGAAAAATTCAAGGTTTCAGGTATTTAACCATTAACATTAACTTGTAGAATGTTTGGATATTCATTAATAGCCATGCTTTAATTAAGGGCAAGTCTTGGGAATTGCTCTGTTGCCATCCAAGTGTCCATAGCCCTGGTGGAGGTTATCAAAATCACTTTTTCTTGGAAGTTTTTTAATTTTTCAATAATATCTTATTTTTTGTATCTTTATATATTTTAATATTTCTAGCAAAGGTTGGGAACCAAGCTAGCTAGATTTAGGGATTTGGTCAAATGTTTGATCCTTAGACAATCACCTATGGTTGCAACTTTGTCTCAAGCAAGGATATTTGTTAAGTGCAAACATGACTATGTCATAATAATCCAATCTCTTATCCCACATGTGTAATTATTCATGAAATGAAATTTAGATCAAAATAATGTTTAAATATTATAGAATAGTTGACCTATCTACTAGTCCTTACTAGTTTCTTTAAACTATAACATGGGCTTAAATTTCAAACCCATGATCAACAAATGCTTGACATCCATACCTACATTTCCAAACTATGGAATTATTGAGTATTTAAGATTAATTTTGCATTGAGGGCTGTCCAAAATACTTATTAGAAGTAAGGAACCAAGCAAACACACATAAAAAAAGTAAAGAAAATATGAAATCAAAGAAAATAAAACAAATACATACAAACATATACACAAATAAGGGATAGGAAGGAAAGAGTAGAAAGAAACTAAACTAGCCTATTAACTCTATCTATTAATATTCTTATAGTTCACTCCATAAATACCCTATGGGGAACAAAAAAATAATAATGCTTAAGATACTGCCCATTGGTGGGTAGTGTGCATTTTGATCCTTGTAGGTATTCTAGTTTGAAAGTGTTATTCCCAAGTGTGTTAGCAATATGATAGGGATCTATCCACAAAGGTGTGAACTTCCAATGTTTGCCTTTTGGTCTAGATTGTTTTTCCCAAAGAATAACTAGGTCTCCTTGCTTGAACACCTTTATATTTGATTTCTTGTCAAACCACCTTTTCATTATGGTTTGGTGCCTTCTAAAGTTGGAAAAGGCTTATTCTTTGGCATCTTCCATCTAAACAACGTCCAATAGCCTTAAATTTTCAATTTATTAATATTCCTTCACATATTCCTTCATGAAATTATATGTAGGTTGATTGAAGATGATAGGGAAGATTGGTTCTTGGCCATACACCAATAGGAATGGTGATGCCTTTAGGGCCTACTTAATTCTTGTGTTATCTTCCCACAAGGCATAGTTGAGAGGATTGTGTCATGTTCTAGGTTTGTCTATAGCATACTTCTTTATTTACTTCATCAATTTCTTATTAGTTGATTTAGATACTCAATTACCTTGAGGGTAATGGTTGGAAATTGAGAATAATATTGTTATCATATGCTCATTATATAATTTTAATGGATGTGAAATTAGATCCATTATCACATACTAGGGAGCCTAGAGTTTAAAACTTGGTGCATATGTTTTCTTCTTAAAAAGTGATCACTTCTTTAGATCTACATTACTTGGTGGTCACTACCTAATTCCACCTAGTGTAGTAGTCAATAATAGTTATAATGTACTTATGAGCCTCTAATGAATTAGGGTTAATTACTCCTACAAAGTAAATCCCCCATTGGGAAATGGTTTGTCAATAATAACTAACTATAATGCAATGGTTGGCTTGGGCTCCTTTGTGCTAAATATTTGACATGAATAACACCACCTTTCATGTTTATGGGCATCTTTGAAGATGGTGGGACAATAATAACAAGATCTAAGGATTTTTTGAGATTTTATACTTAAAAATAGATGTGCACTTCCCATATTATCATGAAAAGTTCTCATTATCTTAGCTTCTTATTCTTTGTATAAACACTTAAGGTAAATGCCTTCAAAGTTTTCCCAAAGAATGATTTTGCTAAAGAATGATTTCAGTTCTTTCCTACTATTAAGAGGATCTATTTTTTATAAAGCTTATACTCTTTTGAGACATATAGAGATTCCCTCCTTAGTAATGACATGGTATAACAATTTACCTTCATTAACATATAAAATATTCTTCTTAGAGTTGATGGAAATCCCATACCTTATGCATCTTTCAAATCTCTGTTGTAAATGCATGATGTGGTGCTCCCTATTTATAGAAAAAGTAGTTAGATAATCCATGCATATAATAATGAATCTACCTACCAAACCTTGGAAAACATAATTCATGGCCCTTTAGAAAATTTCTCATATATTGATTAGTTTGAATGACATCCTCTTTTATGCAAACATGCCCCATTTGGTAGTGAAAGTAGTCTTCATCCTATCTTCCTGACTTACCAATACCTATTTATACCCTAAAAATACATAATGAAAGGACATCATATAAAAACCAAAAACACTTTATATGACTTGGTTCAAATAAGGAAAAATATAGTTGTCTTTTTTAGATGACTTATTTATATTCCTAAAGTCAATACAAAGTATTATTTCACCATTATTTTTCCTAACTGGTACCAAATTAGCAACCTAGGTTGAGTGCCTATTGGGAAATACAATCATGGAATCTAACAACCTCTTGAATTCTTTGAAAGTAATAGGTTCTAAAATAGGGTTGATAGGGATCTAATTTTATATATAAGGGTTGTAATCCTTTCTCAAGGGCATGGTATGAGTGATGACTCTTGGGTGAAAAATCTTCAAGACTATATTATTATGTCCTTATAGTTTGTCAGTAGGTATTTGGATTTTTTATCTTCAATGATCATACATGTTATTCTAATATTAACTTTTTGAGGCTGATCTTGAGGTCTAAGATCAACTACCTTATAATCCTTCCCATGTACTTTAGGAATCTCAGTGTTCTCAGTTAGCTTATCCTGATCAAATAATCTCTCTAAGGTAATCATGCCTTTTGAGATTTTGTTGTCATTTAGCTGATTGAATTTATTATCAAATATTCCATCTTCTTCAATATTAATCAAATTGGCCTTGTCTATTACATGTGCCTCAAATACTCCTAAATTTGTCATAAAACCCAATATTTTTTTGTTATCATTAAAAACTTGTAGGTGGTTTATGTTATTTTAGACTAAAGGGCATGAAACCATCTCAATGATAAAATTTTAAGAGTCATGGTTTGGCATAAGATTGGATAAATCTAAAACAAACTCATTAACAACCATGTTTTATTCCCTAGGGATGGAAACAATGTTAAAAACATCAAAATATTTTAGAAAATCCTAGACTCTAAAATTATATCTCTTGAGATATGATAATTTAAACTGGTACCTAATCCTCACCTAATTGACTACAATTTTTGAATCATCATGAACTAATAGTTCTTTGAATTTGTACTTGATGGCAAATTATAAGCCTAAGATCAATGCTTCATATTCTACAAGATTATTGGTGCATGAAAATTGGAGTCTATAGGAAGCATGATATTCCTTACCAATAATATTGGTTAGAACCATTCCTACTTTGGACCTAGACTTACATCTAGCCCCTTGAAAATGCATCTTCCATAATCTAGGAACAATATAAGAAGGTTTGGACTCACATACCTTAGCATCTTCAAGAGTGAAAAATCACAAATCAGAGTTAGATATATTCATGTTATAATTTATAACATTTTATTATGTGATCATGTGCTTCATCTGAGGCTCTCTTTCCACCGTGATCTGATTTGGGACTCCTTTCCATGGCAACCACAAATGAGAACAATCAATGGACATATATCTATTTAGGGCCTTGGACCATTCCTTACTTAATACTAAGCCATACAAATTAATAATATCTACCACCTAGATGTCAATAAATTATTGGACTCTAGGTTTAGAGGTAAGTTCCATATGAAAATTTAATAACTCCCGAGTTACCTTGACTATAGACTTATCTAGCTTAGTGAAAACTCTATTAGATTTGATGGGAGTTAAGCCAAGTTATTTACAAATACATATTATCATGATGTTTTTGGATGCACTAGAATATAAAAAATAGTTATGCATATTCTTACCAAACATTATGATAGTAAGCAAAAAAGGTGGGGACTGTATTTTAACTTTAAACATAAAAACATTGGCATTGTCAGTCATAGTTAGCTTACTAGGTTTCTTGGACAAAGACTCTAGTAATAGGTCCCTTTGTTTAGTGAATTACATCAATTCATGCAACATGCTATTAGCCTTTGTCTTCTTCATGTCCTCCATAATATTTTAGCTAGTTTTGTTGAAAGAAATAAATGCATTAGTACTCTATTTAGAAGTGCTTCCATTTGGAGGTTTTGGGTTATTATCTGATATAGTGTCCAGAGGATTGCCAATGTTGTTTGGAGGTGTTGAATTACTTAGGGGTTATTTTTGATTTATATTCCTTTGAGGGTAGGTCTTATTCAATATATATTTAAAAGCATGGACCTCTTCGGTAATTTCATCCAGTTCATTGTCTTCTTAGAAAGGGAAGTCAAACATCTCCACCATGAAGGCTTGGTCAGTAGATTTAGATCCTAATGTACCTACACAATTATATTTTTTAGGAATGAATTCAAATGTATCAAAATCCTCTTGAAAGGATTCAAAAGATTTATATAATTAAATGCATTCAATCTCACCATGCCTATAAGTGAAATGTACTCTACAATAATTAGGCAAAGTAATATCAGTAAGATTTATATCTATAGTTTTCTTATCAAAAGACTCATTGTTCTTATTTTTATTATAACTATCATTATGGAACCTATTATTAGGCCATATTAAAACTTTGGAAATAAAATTTCCTACCCAAACTCTCTCCAGTATTACCAACTTGTTTTTCTAGTTGAAGAAAATTAGTGCTTAACATTTGCACCATTTGTATGATAGAGTCATTTTCATTTTTAGGAGCCTCAAAGTTATGAACATGATTTATATTGGTTCCATTGGTTAGTACCAAATATTTTTGATCATTTATATTAAATATAGTTGAAATATGGTAAAAAAATCTTATGTTCTGATAAGAGTAGCATGGTTCAAGGGTAATTGGTTCAAGGTTAGGATCTGATTCAAGGATAGAATATTCTAATTATTATTAGGAAATATATTCTAGGTGGGAATATGTGGGTTGACATTGGGAATTAATTAATCCATCTGACCTTTGGGATGCATTTGATCATTAATGTTTACTACTTCAAAATAGGTTAAATCTTGAGTATCCATAGGTCCAACAACCCTCTTTATGAAAATAGAGGTCATGGAGTCGAAAGCATCTTTATATATTTCCAAGGCTAAAGTTTTGTATTGTCTATAAGGAGATATAGTCCTATTGAACATATTTTTGACCCTAGTATTAAATGATATTATGGGTTCATTTGCATCCTTTTTTACTATGGTGAATTTTTGGTATAAGACACAAGGACTAATAATTTTGCCAAACTGGTTAGTGAAAACATTATTAAAATAGTCCCAACTATTAAAGTAATTTTTAGGTAAATTTAAAAACCATTCATCCACAACATATTTAAAATTAAAATTAAATATACTACATGTTACATCCTCATGAACTACATTTAGCAATCTTAATGGAACTTTGAATGACTTAATATATTCCTCTTCAATTAAAATACTAGTTAGACTAAATGTTGTCAAATATTCCTCAAGGTTTTGAGGAAGGTCATGTACCACACCTGGTATGTTGATGGAATATCCACCCATCTAAGCCATTCCTGGATTGGGGTTGATTACATGAGCACCCTAAAGTGGTGAGGTTGGCAAAGACTTTGAAAGCCTACACTTACATTTGTCCTGCCTACCTCTTATATGGACTTCTAATTTGAGCATAGGTTCTTTAGTCTCTGAACATGACCTTGTTATAATTCATGGTAGTTCTAACTTGATAATTTCAAATCCTATTTGAAATAAGATGTGTCAAATAAATATTTACAAAGAACAGTGATTAGACTTGCACATTAAGTAAATTTTGTGAAGATTCATGTAAAGAACAATAAAGGACAACAATATTTAACTAAATTGGCTCAAATAAGTGTCTAAATACATAAGTATGAATTATATTTGTATTTACAAAGTATTTTATGAATCTTTGATCAAAATAGCTAGTACTAACCTCAAATCTATTGAATTCATAATTCTAAAGCTATCTTTACCAAAATCTAATATAAACTTTCAAATAATATCAATGTTTGTCTAAATTAGCATAAAGACCAGTCTAAATTAGCATAAAGACCAATCTAAAACTATGAAGATCACCAAAATTTACATAATTATGCT
Organism: Torreya grandis; assembly: GCA_037957365.1. Taxonomy (NCBI): domain Eukaryota; kingdom Viridiplantae; phylum Streptophyta; class Pinopsida; order Cupressales; family Taxaceae; genus Torreya; species Torreya grandis. The sequence goes on from JARHVA010000572.1 coordinate 3,205,546, forward strand.
AAAAGAAATGCAAATATACAAAGATTAAAGTGAGATTTGACCAAAATCCTTAAAATCCAGTAAAGATATTATAAATCTAAAAAGAAGGGCCCTCATTCTAGCACCCACATAACTCTACCTATTGATGCCTCTAATTTTACAATTCAAATAATTCATAGCATGAGTAGAAGGTTGTGGTAATCTGGTTACCTATGATGAAATAATGGCAAAGCAAGTGAACTATTCCACAATATTTATATTATTTGGTGGTTAAGAGCCACCTTGGCCTTATTTTTGAAAATAAGAAAGTTATCTATGCTAATTAGTGTTAACCATACTCAAATTATAAGTATAAATCCTAATCTATGTGAATATTTACAATGATATTTTAACTAAAGTGATCTGGTTAAAAAAGACATTAAAAGGCAGGATAAGGTAGAGAACAAAAGTGTTGTTGATCTTCATCTCAGACATCATGACAAAGTTTGAGTGTTTCCTAGGTATGCACTTAAAACTAAAATATGAAGTAAAGTATCTGAAGCTTGAATTACAACATATATCAGGTAAACTTCTAAAGAAGATAAGACACAATGGAAATAAGAACCCTATTTACTTTAAGTTATTACCCCTTTAAGTAGATATCTAATTCACATCTGTAAATACAGATAAAATAAAATGAATAATACTCAAGAACCTTCAATTAACCCAAAACATACATAAGTGATCAATTTTGCATTCATAAGGTATGTGCCAAAAATTCAAAAAAACAATTCAAATCTATGATTCAAAATAAACAATTGATGGAGAAACCATATATTAAATGATGTAAACAAATTTGGGCAATCCTTTCAAAATTCCTTGCTTACATTAATAGCTCAGAAGTATAGAAGTTTTCACTCAAAACTCCCTCTTCTTTATAATGGACAATACTCCTTTTATATAATCAAGGAAGTATGTTAGTCAGTTGTATTAACTTACAAGTGTACAAATGTAAAGGAAAACTATCATTTATACAAATTTTATAGAATACACTAAAATTTTCAAAATGAACTAACCTATAGGCAAATGTGTTGATAAAATGCACATGCCTTTACAAAAGAATATCCCATTTTTAAAATTTATAATATTTCAATAAAGGAGAATATTCTTAAATAATTGGTGGACCATGTACTAATGAAGTTCCTTGGTTCTAATGCAGTAGCTTTACTACCTTTTGATTCTTCTCATCAATAAGTCTTAAATTAACTACAAGTTCAAGGAAAAGATCATCCTCTTGATTTGATATGTCTTCAAGGTCTCTATTATTTCTCTTCAAAGCCTCCTTAATGCTCCTTACCTCTGATATCTTTTCTTCTACAATTAGGATCATAACCATGATCCTACTGTTGTCACCCCCATACCTACCTTGGCTCTTTATCTTTACCTCTTGTATGACCAAAGTGGTCTTATACTTAAATTCATCATCTGTAATGATTCCCATGGAGCTAAGTGTTTTAGGTTGGGAAATCATGATCTTAAGGAATTCTTCTATCTTATTTATTAACTCCTTATCATCCCTGAGGAGTATTTCCAAGATCTTAGACCACATGCTCAATCCATGAATTTTATCAATAATTAGTCCCATGATTGTGTTGACATGGGCAAGGCTGATGGTATTGAAACTTAAGATTTTATCCCTTATCAAGATGTTAATTAAATCCTTGGTATCATCTTTTGAACTCTACCATTAAGTAATTAAACCCCTGGTTGTTGAGTCTTGTTGACCTATCACACCCTATCTTTCCTTTTTTATCTTCAGAGAATCAAACATGTCATAAAATTAAGCCCAAAACATCTCAATCATAGTATCTAGGATAGATATAATAGTCTACCTCTTTAGATTTTCCTTTTTCTTATTCAGGTTTTCAATTTATTATTTCATGCCCTTAATGCCCATTTATAGTTGGGTTGATTGAGATTAGGCAAATCCAAGTATATATTAATCAAATATGAGGTCTTCACCTAGGTTTTGGCCTCCTACTGGAGATAAACCAATAAATGGTTCCACCTTTTGAAAGATGAATTCTTCACTAGTTACCATGGCTATCTTTTTTTTTACCCTCTCCAAACCTATAGTTACTAGATTGAATTAGAATCCAACTAATGATTGGGTTATTAGAGGAGGATCTAGAGTCTCTATTTGGGTTACACTTGACTCCCCATGGGCATCCATATTTATTTCCTTTTCTTCCTTCTACAAGTCAACTATCCATGGTTTGGGCTCATCATCGATAATTACATTCACAGATTTGGTCAAGGCCCAAGAGTGTTACAGAGTAGGAATATTTTGTATCTTTTAATAAATGAACCATTTATGAATAGTTGGTCCTTGTAAAAAAATTTATTCACTAAAGACATTAACCTCACTCAAAGTGTGAGTGAAGGTCAGTTTGGGTCTCTTTATTCCTTCTTAAACCAATGCAAGTTTAACCTTTCTCTTTTGTGGAGAAATAATTGGAACTAGGCTCAAGGATAATTCCTTCCCCTTTCTATTTGTGCCTCCTCAAATTTGGGTTGAGGTTCTTCTATTTGTATTTCTTCTTCATTAGATTGATAAGTAGTGGACAACATCTATAATGCATCTTCTATTGTCTCACTCAAGTCCAATGCCACTATATCAATGTACTTAATTATAGATCCTAGTTTATTAGGTTGGGATAAAGATGATGTCCCCTTCCTAGGTCTCCTTTCTTCAATCCTTTTATTAGATTATAATTCTAGATTTTGGACTTCCAATTATGATTGGGGCTGCATGGGAGGAGGTTGAGAGGATTGACACCCTAGTAAGTAGTATTGCCTCAAACCAAGTTACCAAGCATCATCACTTCCTTTTTGATCTCTCATCAATCTAGATTTTAGATTGATGCCATGTTTCTTTAACCTATCTAAAAATATTATGAATGATGCATCTTTGGTGTATATTAATTCATAGGATCCTTGTCAATGCTCATAGGTCAAATTTATTTATTTAGCCCTCAAATGTTTCCCAACTCTATCATTGGGGTCCCACACTCTCAATTCATCATGTTACAAATTGAAATAGGCTCTATGTCTAGCAACATATTCAATGTTGTCCCAATGATGGAAGATGGTTATACCAATAGCTAAGGGTGGAGGATGCAATAGTCCTTTCTTTTTACTTTTGCAAAGACTATATATACCATTACATATTTGAAATTCAACTTCTTTCTCAACCAATTTGTTTGGAACATGTATTGGTAGTCTGAGTGGATTGCACTATGTTCCCTCAATCCTAATGATTATGTAATCTAGATAAAACTATATGCCCCTAGTGGCATCAATGGATTTCTTTTCTAATGGGATGACTGTTAGCATTGGGCATCATGTTAGATCCTCATTCAAGGTAGGATAGATGCAATCACAAATAAAATGAATGTGGTCCCTATACTTGAAGATGTGCATTTTTGAATAGAATTGGGACACTATTTGTGTCTTTTTAGGTGACCATCCCCTAAAGTTGGGGATCTTAATTATGGCAAGCATGACATCTAGGAGATAAGACATCATGTATAATCTTTTCGTAGACCCTTTCCTAATTGTAAATATATACTTACATAGACTTGAGTTGATAACTTCATGAATGGGAGGGGTGAGATATTTCTTAATCAAAAAGTATACCAAGGGTACCCCCATGCTGTTAACATAGGTGACAGTGGGGTTTCTTCATAGTCTATTTATTAAGGTCATTATTATCCTAATTCTAGGTTGGAATTGGTTGATGGTAATGTTTCCATTCAGGTAAAAAACACATGATTTCCATAATATAACCATGAGACTAGGATGGACTTGAGGTCATTATTCTTGGCCCATTCATTGAGTGTGGTATATTTACTTGAGGATTAAGTAACTTATAATAACTCTCAAAAGAAATGGGAGATACATAGGCAAGGCATTAATGAGTATGTTCATTGATCAACATACCCTTTTCAATTTTAAATTATTTAAAAATAGGGAAGAGGACATATATATATTGAAGTACCTCTAATTTTTCTACTACATGGTGAATGCTCACCATCTGTACTTCAACTAGGTCTTAATATCTTATCTTAAATGATGCAATATTCTCATCCTCCCTTGTTTTGGGTTGGAATTATTTAATTTTTCAAAAGAGCTTGGACCAATTATTTTCTCTAGTGCTTAATGCCACATCATCAAATACTATGTCTTTAAATACCCTTCCTTCCAAATCTATGGTTAAGTAGAGCTATGTATCTTCTCTATGTTGTTTTTGTGCTATCATGACTATGAGATTGATTAAAATTTTCACTAGTGGTCTATACTTTTCCTCTAGTTTAGTTTTTACTTAATTAGATAGTAATTAGACTCTCTTGGGCTCAATTGTGATCAATTTATGATTGAATTAGGGATTTTTAGATACGTAGGGTTTTTATATTAATCCTTTCAAGCTTTAATGGTGATGGATTTTTCACTTGAGTGAATTTGTGATTTGTATTTTTTTTAAACTTGGGAATTTGTACCTTTGATTTTGCACACCCATAAAATCTCTAGTTTTGTCATTTTTTGCTTATGTGGTGTCTATTTGGAATCTAGTTGTCAATTTTCATGATATTTTATCCATTAACATTCAAAAAATTACCAATGGTTTTTGAAAAATCCATCTTATCTCACTCCATTAGAATAGATTGCATGGATCAATGTTGCTCATTGATCTTGATCTTGAGATTTAAATGCTATTCGTTGTTGTTTGCACTAAGCTCCATGGCTACACCACTTGGTAGTCTTAGGTAGCTTCTTGAGCTCTACACCTTGTTATCTCCATCAGTTGGTGTGCATTCTCCACATGGTGATCCCTTAGGCCTTTAAAATATCTATTGAATAGTCTATATAGATCTCACTCCATTTGATCATTTCCCTCTAATCTCACATGAGCCATCAATCCTACAAGGGTGCATGACATTTAAGTTAACATTGGAACTTATAAGAACTTAGGTTAAGGACTTTAGGATATGGTTTATTTCATGTTGATAAACATTATATAAACCATAGGATAGAGTATTTAAATTAAGTTTAGATCATGATAAAAGGGTACCATTAAGAATAAAAGGATCAAGTAATTTTTTTTTAAACCTAAGGTTTTATCATATTAATAAATATGATAAAAATTTATAGTAAAAAAGGTCCAAGATAAATTTTTAACAATAGGACCTTACATTTGTTAGGTTAAGTTGATATAATAGACCCAAATAAGATAGTGGGATATATGGGGACCAAGCATGATATTTTACACCAAATTTTATTCAAATGTTTAGAAACATAACCACACTTTAGGATAAAATTTGAGCTAGGTTCATGGTGTTTTTAATGGATCTCATGCACATTTAGACCTGGTCTATATTGGGTTAAATGTCAAACAAAAGGATAATTTCATCATTAAAGTAAAAAAAAATCTAAACATGCTTATTCTCCAAATAGGTCTCCACTGATCTTACAACACAAGTAATGAACCTTAGAAATACTTAACATGTTCATTCATCTAAATGAGATTGGTTCCTAAACATGAATTTAATAGTCTCACAAACATCAATGACAGATTCATGGATGTCAATTTATGGTCATGATAATGTCAAATTTAAGCCATTATAATTATCGATATAAGCTAAAATTTTATGGTCTTGCAGATGTCAATGATGACCTCATAGATGACATTTAATGCTCATGCAAACATTAATTTTAAGCTTACATGATTAATTATAAGGAATAAAATTTTATGGACTCATGAACATCATTTGAAATTTGTGAGAAATTAAATTTAAATCCTATGAATACGAGGTCCCATAGGAACTTTGCATTGCTCGATTGATTTCTAATGAGTAAATATGAACCAATGATCATGATCTGAGTAGATAAGCATGATTGGTATTTGGTATTCTAGTACTATGTTCACTCCATTAGATCAATTTTGTATGAGCAGCTATGGGCCATTGATTATGATCTATGTGGTTGAGCAAGATTGGCTCCATGGATCAAAGTCTTTGATTTTTTGAGTCTACCTCGCTTCATTTGATCAATGTTATATGAGTAGTTACAAGTTAATGATCCTGTAAAGAAGCACATGACTTAAATTAGGGTTGAAACATGTATAAGACTTAGATTAAAGTCTTAATACTAAGGTCTAAATCATGTTAATAAACATTAATGGGGCCTTAGGACTAAGACATTAGTCTAAGTTCATGATAAAGGGGACAATGAATAATAAAGTTAAACAAGTTAGGAACACAATAAAATGGCTCTACAAACATGAATTTATACCATGATAAAAGGGGAATGAATGGACCAAGACATAAAGGGGATGAATATTATAATTTTTAGGCTAAGGTTTGGTCATGTTTAAAAATATGATGAAACCTTAAGGTAAAAAATAATCTTAATTTCTTAGCATTTTAAAAGTGTTCCTGCCAATTTTGTTCACACCAATTTTGAATTAAAATCAAAGGGTCTAAGCTAGGGTTTTTGAAAAAGGTTTTTAAAAATAATGAACATAAATTTAAATTGTATTTATATGTGCCAAAGGCTATAAATAACCTAACTATTCTATTAAATGAGGGTTCCATGAAACCTGTAACTTGAAACATATAGATCAAAGATTAGCAACATCAGGCAAAGTTAAGGCAAAACCTTAAATATACCAAAGTATAACATAACATGGATGAATTTTCAAATAAAAATAATGTAAAAACATATTAATAACACTTTGATCAAGTGAATTTCAACTTTGAAGTACAAATTTTCACAATTTAACACATGGGTCCCCAATTTTTAGAAATAGGGGTTATGTTGACCTCAGTAGGCAGTTCAATATAGATAAGAGTGTGAAGAATTGAAGATGTGGTCATCATTATCTAATTGAGAAATAAGGTATTTTTAACATGATCAAAATATTCATGTGTCTGAGTTGGTTTTGAGTCATGTAGGGGGTTGGTGCCTCCTTGCAATTTGATGGTTGCTAAAGCCTAGCTAAGTTGGTGCTTATCTAGTTGGGGTTGGTGTTCCATGTGGAGTTAGTGCTTCAAAAAATTATGACATTTAAATTATATTAATTTATTAAACTTATAGGGATCAATGGGTTTTATTCCACTTGAGATTTTCCTACATATTTTATGTGTTTTATTATGTAATCTTATTTCATCCTTGTATGGGTGATTGCTTATGCATTGATTGATCTATATGTTGATATGATGGTTCATGAATGCTAAGGAGGAATTGAAATAATTTTTTAGGAAAATTACTTACCCCCCATCTTAGTCATGTTTATTCAAACATTTGATATTATATTAGGTCCTTTGAATTATGCCTAATAGTCTAAAAGAGATCCTAAAAGTGAGGATGTCTAGTTAGTAAGCTCAAGGTGGTTTATTTACTAGTAAGAATCCATTATTTAATGTAAATAATTATGAATTCAATAGAATAAGAATGAGAACATATATAATGTAAATGGGCCATGCCATATGGTAGTTAATTATGTATGTATACACTCCACTTCCTACACCACCAACTGATGCAGCAGGAAAGACAGAAACTGAAATAAATTAGAAGGCAATGAATTCCATTTTATTGGTCTATTAGAGGTAGAGTTTATTAAGTTGATGCATTGTGATTTAGCCAAAGTGATATGGTAAAATTTAAGATTACTATGAAGGAGACACAAAGGTGAATATGGATAAGTTATAGTCCCACTAGAGATAGTTTAAAAGTCTAAAGATGAATGAAGATGAAACCATTGCATCCTACCTGTTGAAGGTTGATGAAGATATCAATGTCATTAGAGGATTGGGAGAAAAATTTAAATAGTCTATAGTTTTTCACAAGGTATTGAGATCAATAACTCTTAATTATGATTCTAAGGTGTTTGTAGTAAAAGAAATGCAAGATTTGGACAAACTAGAAAGGATGGGCTTCGTGAAATCTTGACTACCTATTAGAAAAAAACAAATGAAGGAAGAGCTCCTAAAAAATAAGTAACATTTATTGTTGATAAGAATATAAATCCAATAAGGTCAAGGATGACGTATGTTCAGATGTTGATGATGATGAACTACTATCCATGTTTGCTTGGAAATTGAGGTTTGGATATGGTAAGTATAAGGGCAAGCGACCTTTCAAATGTTTCAACTATGGTAAGATTGGTCACTTTACATCTAAGTGTCTTAATAATAATAAGGTTGAGCATGATGAAAAATATGATGAACATCATGGAGATGATATTAATTTTTATAAGTTTGACAAAAACAAGAAATATTTTAGGAAGTATGAAGGTAGGAAAGGGTCATTCAAAAATAAGAGAATTTTCTATACCAAATAAGATAATAACTCATTTAATGTGACAAAATCACATTTGAGAGTGATGATGATAGTATTGAACATGAACATGAAAACAATGAAACCTTATTTATGAATATAGAACTAGACAATGAGGGTTTCTCAAAAGGGAAAGGCCTTATGGATGATGAAAAAGAGGCTAAAGTGAATCTTGATGTATAATTGGTGAGTGATATATAGGAGTTAAAGTTTCAAATAAGGAATAATCACAAACTAAGATCATTATTTAAGAAATATGAAGATTAAATTTCTTTGTTTGAGGAGAGACTAACACATCTAAAGAGTATGATGAGATCATCAATCAGATTGAAGCATAGATGGAGATAGTCATTATTAGCTTAAAGTAAAAAGAGGAAGAATGCACTAGGTGTTGAACTGTTGATGCCTCTACATGTATCAAAAATGTCCTTAGTGTTTAAAGAACACTTCTCATGTTATAATTCTGGGAGTTCAGAGTATGAGTAGTAGTTTTTGGCAAATTATGTTACCTATTATGAAATAGTGACAGAGCAATGTTTAATTTTTCCAAAAAAATTATATTAATTGATGGTTAGGAGACATCATAGACCAAATTTTTGTGAAGTGTAAGTATTTATGTTAATACTAGAAAATTATGATCAATTCTTAAACTACAAACTAATCTAAATGGATATTTACAATGAAATCTAAACTAAAGTGATCTAGTTAAAAAAGAATCAAAAGAGAAGGGTAAGGTAGAAAGAGAATAAGTGATTACTATTATTATCCCCAAACATTATTAAAAAGCATCAATTACAACTAAGTATGCATTTAACTACTGTATAGTACAAAATAGCATAAGCTCAAATCTCACTACACACTAGAAAAACCTCCAAGGATGATATGAAGTAATACAAGTAGGAACAAGATTTAATTTAAAGATTTTATACTACACTCAAATAACATTAGCACATTCTAATGTAGAGTAAATAAAACAAATAAAATTGAAGGTCATTCAACTAATCTAGCTTAAGCACAAATTAGAAACCCTGTAATCAAAGATGTAACTTAGAATTCATAGAAACTATTCAAATTTAAGACTTAATACTATAAATTGAGATAAAAGCCATGTAACAATTGACACAAACAACTTTGGATAATATTTTTATAATTCTTTGATTATATTAACTACTCAAAGTATACAACTTTTGCTAAAAATTATCTCCCTTTACAAAATGGTAGTACTTCCTTTTATATGAGGATAAAGTAGTATATTGGTCAGTTATAAAATACATATGTATAAAAGTTAAGGACAACTATCATTTTTCTACAAAGTTATACAATACATTTTCTTTTCCAAACTAAACCAACTTGGAGGTAATATGCTAACAAACTAGCATATGCCTTTACAAAAGGATATTCTATTTCCAAAATATTACAAAGTTTTTACAAAATAAAATATCAATTATCTACTTGACTAGTGGGCCTTGCTCTTGATAGCTTTCTTTTTTTTGCTAGAGGATGTTCATAGACTTTTGGTGCTGCTCACTAACTAGTTCCAATTCCATAGTTGGTATTAAAAGACACTCCTCCTCATTGTCAGCTAGAGCATTCAATTCTTTTTCATTTCTTGCCATGGCTTCTTTGATGCCTCTAGCCTCAAATATCATTTCACCTACATGAAGTATCATGTCTAGGATCCTACTATTATCCTCCCCATACTAGCCTTAACTTTTACTTCTTATTTCCCAAGTCACCAAAGTAGCCTTGTGTTTTAATTCATCATCTTGGATGATGCCTAGGATAGAAGGCTATATAGGGTATTTGAACATTGTCCAAAGGATATTTTCAATCCTTTATATTAGCTCTTCATCATCTTTTAGGAGTCTCTCTAGTTCCTGAGACCATACACTTAAACCTTGGACCTTATGAACAATAATTTATAGAATTGCATTCAGATGTCATAAACTCATTATTCTAAACCTATAAATATGCCTTCCAATCCTGATGTTGATTAGCACTATTATTTTTTCTTGTGAAATTTTATATTGGGATATTAGACCCTTGGTCATTGTGTTCTACTATGACAATGCACTCTACCTCATCTTTGATTTTGACCTTTACCTTTATAAATCTAAAATTTTGAGCACACATGATCTTCATTTATATCATTTTGTACTTGCATGGTACTTATTTGGAATCTATCTATCAATTTTCATGGAATTTATAATAAATACCTTCAAATCACTAACCATTGGCATTTAAAAATTGCCTTTTAATTCACGCCATTTGATCAAGATATAAAAATAAATATGGGCCATTGATCATGATTTGAGACCTCATATGTCATTATCCACCTTTGAGTTGAGATTATAGTTATACCACTTGGCACCTCTATAATATTTTTGAGATTCATATCTTTAATTGGTTGTATATTGAATGTGCATCTACCACATGTTGAGCACATAAGATTTTCTAGAAAAATTGAATAGTCATCGATGATTTCACATCATTGGATCAAGAGTCATGATAAAGAGTGGAACGTTAGATATTTCAAGATGCATGAACTTTAATCAATGTATGGATATACAAAGTACTTAGGTTAAAATGATTTTAGCTAAGTCTATTTCATATTAATAAACATGAAAATACTTAGGTTAAATAATTTTATGTTATGTTTTTAAAGCTAAATATCAAAATGGCCCCTTTGAATGATAAAAACACATGCTCCTTTTGTCTAAGTAAAATGTTTGAAGAGATTGAATTTGATGGCCTCATAGATGTCAAAGATGGCCTCATGAATGTCAAATGATGGTCACATGAACATCAAATTTAAGCTCCTCAAATTCATAGTTTTGGTGGGATTAAAGTTGATGGTCACATGGATGTTAAAGATAGCCTCATGAATGTTAAATTATGGTCATGAAAAATATCAAATTTAAGCTCCTTAAATTTCTAGTTTTAGTGGGCTTAAAATTGATGGTCATATAGACATCAAATGACAATTGTAAGAATGTCAAATTTAAGCTCCTCAAATTCTTACATTTAAATGTAAAAGTGCCATGTATAAATTTTATGTGGATTCTTGGTCCTTTTGACTTTTTGTCATTATATTTTCTTTATTGGATTTAAATCCAATAGTGACCATGTATCATGGATCATGATCTAGGTACTTGTATGTGATTATTTCCTTTTAATATGTGGGACCCTTTTTTTATGAAACTTCAAATGCAGGAGTGAAATGTAGTGACTCCGTAGAGATTCATGAGCCTTTGAATTTTCAATGTTGGCTTCCCTCCATTTGATCTAAATCCATGATGAAGCCCAGACAATCAGATCTACAAAGGAGAAAGGTTTTTAAGTTAAGACCTAGGATAAAATAAGACTTTGGATATATTGTTAATACTAATGTCTCATTCATGTTAATAAACATGAATGGGGCCTTAAAATTAAGACTTGAGGCTAAATTGATATTCAAAGGGGACCATGCTTAGGAAAATAAAAGTACCCTACCAACATGAACATTAGACTTGGTTAGAAATATATGAAACAAAGGGGGAATCAAAAGGGACCAAGTAGGACTTTCAAGCTAAGGTATGATCATGTTAAGAAATATGACTAAGCCTTAACATGAATATTAAACTTAAGTCCAAAGTAAATTGAAATGTTCTTACCAAATGTAAAATTTGAACCAGGGGCTTGAGCTAAGGTTTCCTGAAGGAGAGTTGCTAGAAAATGAAGCCTAAATAGAGTTAATTTGTAAATTATAAGCATGATCCATCAACAAGAGATCCATGACACCTATATCCTTAAGACTTCAAGACCAACTATTAACAACATTAGGCAAGTTCAACTCAAAATGATAAATTAGTAAGCTAGTCTTTATCAAAGTGGATGATCTTAAAATTCTAATAATGTTCAAAACATGCCATGGTTTTATGGTTAAGTTTTAAATTATCTCAATGGCCCCAAATTTAAAAAATCAAGGTATGTTGACCTCAATAAGAAATGAAATGGAATCCTTGAATGCTGAATTACATCAAACATCTAGCAAGTTAAAGATATTTATGAAGTTTGAAAAGATTACTGATGCTCTAGACAACATCTTGAGTAGTCAAAAGTCTCTAAGTGATAAGATAGGTCTTAGTTTTAAAGAATACCAAAAGGAGGCATCTCAAGTAAAGGAAAAAAGAAATTAATATAAGAAGGTTAACATAAAAAGACCAATCAAATAGCCTAATGCTATTAAGTATGCTATTTTATTCAATTTTTACTATTATGCATGAAATTAGTTTGTTCATAGATAAAGAGAGTGTAGAAAATGCTCTTAAAATGAATATGCATGGGATTGTGAAAGGAATCATCAGTCAAGATATATGTATAAGGTTATCAACTACAATTGTCATGATGTGGGACACATTACAAGATTTTATCCTAATAAAGCTATAAATTCATAAAACTAAAATAAGAGGTTTGTAGCTCCTATAGTACAAGAGAAAATGCAAATGAATGTGTGAAAACCAATGATAATTAAGGTAAGTCATGATTAATATACAAGCCCAAGTGGATGGTTTGTTATGATATAACATACTTTAGATGTGAAATCAAGTAAAAAATGTTCATTATCAGCTCAGATTATTGACCCCATGGATGATGAAGAGGTCAAACCAAAAAGACTAATCAAGCCTAAAAGGATCCTGAAGGATATTTTGTCTTGTGAGAGCATGAATATTTGGGAATCTCATAATTTTGCTTTTTTTTAGTGCCCTATGGAAGGAGGTAACTCCATCAGGCTTCATGGAGACACTATTCAGTTAGTATAACCATGATGGATGCTTGGTTTGAAGGGGAAATATTCAGGCTATTCATAATCTCTAAATTTAGTTGGTGACAAGCATAAAAAAGTAAGCACATAAGTTATATGTTTCTAGCAGTTGGTAGTTAAGCATGACTTGTGTTATAGATGGTTTGAGAATTTTTTTAATTCATTTGGTGAGACCAAATTTTGAAGATAAAGGGACAGTTTGGTGGCTCTGAATTCTTTTGCAAGTTTCCAAGAATATATACCAAAGAGGGAGAATGAGTGGTTCCAAAAATTCTAGTACGTATGACCCTTTGTCATTAATGTCAAAGGGGGAGAAAGTTCAAGAAGGAAGATTGATTAGATTGAATAATTTTTTTCCATCAATTACAAAGGGGAGTTTGTTCACAAGTGTTGTAATTGATGTCACGATTGATGTCATTGATGCCAAGATGCATCTAGTGAAGATGCACGGTGAGTAGGCTTTCAGGTATGAGCTTATGTGCTTAGTGTGACAAGGAATCCATGTGACAAGAGAGAATTTGAAGGTAACCTAATGTATCTTCTAATTTCAAGGTTGGTGTCAAGGTTAATGTCATGGTTTAGGTCAACTTCACTTTTTCAATGGTGTCACAAATAGGTTTGATGGTCAAGTGAACATTTAAGCATGGTGATCAGGCTCTAGGTTTACATGGAGTAACAAGAACATATTGATCATTAATATATTATTTTAGTGGTGTGAGAGTGATTTTTGAAGATTTTTATTGCTTTATATCATTGAGGTAATCATTTTTAATTATAATTTATTGAGTACAAGGTGACTTGAGAAGCTTAGTCATAGCAAGCCTAGTCATATCATGAGCATACACATGGTGAGTGTAAATTTATATGTACAGAGGTATGTTCAAGAATTATGACATTATTTTATTAGGATTTAAGGCATGTGAACAAGGCATATATGTATCAAGGAGAGTTTCAAGATGTGCCTACAGGGGTAAGACCTTCAGACCAAGTCTGCACTTAGACCACTCTTAGACCTTGCCTAGCCTAATGAGGCATCATGATCTATTTTAAAGGTCTATGAAATATTTATAATAGTGTTTAATCATGAGATAGGTTCTATTAGTATGTGAGTGAGGTGAAGAGTACATGGAAATAGGCATGAAGGTTAGTTTTAAGGCCTAATTTGGTCTGTAGGTCAGGGTCTAAGAGAGTAAAGAGAGAGACAGAGAGAGATAGAGAGAGTATGGAGTAATGGGGTGTGAGGTTCCATGTACAAATAAATTATGGATTGGTGAGTGTTTTGATATGTATTATATGTTGTTTCACTCATGTTCACAAAGTTTGAGGTCATGGTTTTCAAGAAAAGACATGAAAAGTGGTTTTAATGTCTCTCAAGTACATATAATGAAGCGATGCAAACTAGAGAATGCATTTCAAGTGTTAATTGGTATGTTTACCCTCTACATTGGAAAATTAATTTTTGAGGATATATGGGGAAGGGTCCTAGCTCAAATTTCTAAGAATTATTTTTTGGATTGAGGGGCTATGATTTATGAACAATCACTAATAGTGGAAATAGGTTTAAACACTAAAAAGGACATAGTGTGAAAGATATTATTAAAAATAGATTGTACTGGTCTCAAATGACTATAAAAATTATTGTATCATGTATTAAACTCTCCTAAACACCTCCATTTGTGATTGAGTTGTTATGTGTGTGAGTAGATCCTATATGAGAGTGCTAGTTTAACATAGATTTATTGTAATAGTTAGAGTTAAATAAGTAGAAGTCTGATGATATATGTATTATATGTTGTTTCAATCATGTTCACAAAGTTTGAGGTCATGGTTTTCAAGAAAAGACATGAAAAGTGGTTTTAATGTCTCTCAAGTACATATAATGAAGTGATGCAAACTAGAGAATGCATTTCAAGTGTTAATTGGTATGTTTACCCTCTACATTGGAAAATTAATTTTTGAGGATATATGGGGAAGGGTCCTAGCTCAAATTTCTAAGCATTGTTTTTTGGATTGAGGGGCTATGCTTTATGAACAATCACTAATAGTGGAAATAGGTTTAAACACTAAAAAGGACATAGTGTGAAAGATATTATTAAAAATAGATTATACTAGTCTCAAATGACTATAAAAATTATTGTATCATGTATTAAACTCTCCTAAACACCTCCATTTGTGATTGACTTGTTATGTGTGTGAGTAGATCCCATATGAGAGTGCTAGTTTAACATAGATTTATTGTAATAGTTAGAGTTAAATAAGTACAAGTATGATGATATATGTATTATATGTTGTTTCAATCATGTTCACAAAGTTTGAGGTCATGGTTTTCAAGAAAAGACATGAAAAGTGGTTTTAATGTCTCTCAAGTACATATAATGAAGCGATGCAAACTAGAGAATGCATTTCAAGTGTTAATTGGTATGTTTACCCTCTACATTGGAAAATTAATTTTTGAGGATATATGGGGAAGGGTCCTAGCTCAAATTTCTAAGCATTATTTTTTGGATTGAGGGGCTATGCTTTATGAACAATCACTAATAGTGGAAATAGGTTTAAACACTAAAAAAGGACATAGTGTGAAAGATATTATTAAAAATAGATTATACTGGTCTCAAATTACTATAAAAATTATTGTATCATGTTTTAAACTCTCCTAAACACCTCCATTTCTGATTGAGTTGTTATGTGTGTGAGTAGATCCTATATGAGAGTGCTAGTTTAACATATATTTATTGTAATAGTTAGAGTTAAATAAGTATAAGTATGATGATATATGTATTATATGTTGTTTCAATCATGTTCACAAAGTTTGAGGTCACGGTTTTCAAGAAAAGACATGAAAAGTGGTTTTAATGTCTCTCAAGTACATATAATGAAGTGATGCAAACTAGAGAATGCATTTCAAGTGTTAATTGGTATGTTTACCCTCTACATTGTAAAATTAATTTTTGAGGATATATGGGGAAGGGTTCTAGCTCAAATTTCTAAGCATTATTTTTTGGATTGAGGGGCTATGCTTTATGAACAATCACTAATAGTGGAAATAGGTTTAAACACTAAAAAGGACATAGTGTGAAAGATATTATTAAAAATAGATTATACTAGTCTCAAATGACTATAAAAATTATTGTATCATGTATTAAACTCTCCTAAACACCTCCATTTGTGATTGAGTTGTTATGTGTGTGAGTAGATCCTATATGAGAGTGCTAGTTTAACACAGATTTATTGTAATAGTTAGAGTTAAATAAGTAGAAGTATGATGAATATTGAGACTCATGTTTCATGTAAATGAAGTTTTTTTTTTATAATTTAAATCCCTCAGTAGTGCTAAATTATTAATCCAAATTAGTCAATTGTTAACAAGCCTAATGTTAGAAATAGTGAGAAATCCATACAGTAGTGAGAAGATGATTAGGGATGTGT
The DNA here is from genome assembly GCA_037957365.1 of Torreya grandis. NCBI lineage: Eukaryota > Viridiplantae > Streptophyta > Pinopsida > Cupressales > Taxaceae > Torreya > Torreya grandis. The sequence goes on from JARHVA010000572.1 coordinate 3,222,131, forward strand.
TATCATGACATAGCGATGAAACCAAGTACATGTAGATGTTTATAATTCATTTTAATATATTCTCATTTATGTTATAATTTTTGGAGTTCAGTGGTTGCAGTGAAAAAATTCCTCACAAATTGACTTATTTGGCTTAGTGAAGTTTGTGTACAGTGAAGTTATGAGATTGGTCTACAAGACCAATATTACCATTTAACCATATTATATTTATATATAATAATGGTATAATTATCTCATAGGATAATATACATTAATTAAAAGTAATTAAGTATTTATACATAGGTGTGACGGTTATTATCACCATGATTTTGCTTTAAGGTAAACTGATAGTTTTGGGTAAGTAAGTTGAAGTGATGAGTTTGAGATTTTATTCCCTGAGTTGAAGTATAAAATGAAAATTATGTTTTTTTTGGGAATTATATTTCCTATCCATTATTTTTATAAGGTTTTATATTTAGTGAAATTTAATGAAATGTTGAAGCCAAAATGGCTTATCTAGTTTTGGATTGACTGTGTGTACTGAGGTCAAAAGATTGGTCTACAAGACAAATATTTAACATTAATCCTTGTGATTATTTTATTTAAGAATGGTATATATATTTAAATGATTTTTTTTATTATAATTTTTTGTGTGAATTTTTCTTTCTAGTGTTGAAGATCAAGTTGTTCAGGACTAGGTTGTGGAGTGTTCTGGCAGTTCTAAGTGGGCTATTTACATAGAAGTGTTTGAGTCCTTTTTCCCTAAGTTGTGAAGTTTAAATCATATGGTGATGACCATGAAGTAATTTAGTTTATTTTAATATTATTTATTTTCATTATCTTTTATATAATTTATGTTTAATCTTTAATAGTTCAAGATAGACTTTTTGTGTATGAGAAGACCTAATTGTGAACAGTACAAATGGTGTGCTTCAAGTGGTGGTTTGCTATAAAACTATCATGGGGATTTTATGAGATTAGAAAGGATATATTTAATTTGGATATTATATGTTACTACCATATGAATATTTTTAATGTGCTCCAAGGAGATCATAGGGTAATGTGTGCTAATAAGACCGAATTCAATTACGTATCCTTAAGGTCTAAAGAAGTATTTGGTCTATTTGAGCTATGGATGACCTAATAAAATGATTTAATCATGTATGTTTCATGTATTAAGGAAATATTTTGTGGAAAATATAAGTGTATAAGTGTGTGTGGATGACCAAGAGGCATATGAGCAAGAGGTTTGTATATATACATGACAATTTTAGGCCTATTTGAGTGAGTAGTGAGTAAGCGAATAAAAAAGCATATTGTTGAGAAGAATAATGTATTTTCAACCATAATATGAGTTTATAGTATATAATATGAATATATAAAATTGTGTATTTATATAAATATCAATTTCATATGACCTAATTTGTCTTTAAAATGTTTAATTGAGCAAAGAGGCCTAAAAAGCAGTTTGAGAGGGATAAGAGTGTGAAGAGTTGAAGAGGTGGTAATCATAAATTGATTGAGAAATAAGGTTTTATGAGGGTGATAAAATAATTTCATTGGATAATTTGTTAATAATTCATCTAGGGGGTTGGTACCTCCTTGCAATTTGATTCTTGTTAAAGCCTCGCTGAGTTGATGCTTAGCTAGTTGGAGTTGGTGTTCCATATAGATTTGGGGCTTAACTAAATTTTGATCTTTGAGTTATAGGATTGTATTAAATTTGAATGGATAAGTGGGTTTCCTTCCCCTTGATAATTTCCCACATATTTTATGTGTCATCTTGTGTAATCTTGTTTCATGCTTGTATGGGTGATTGTTTATGCATTGCTTGATCTATATGTTTATGTGATGGATCATGAATGCTAAGGAGGAATTGAAATAATGTTTTAAGACATTTATTAACCCAAAATCTTAGTAAATTTTATTCCAACAAACCTTTTTAATAGTCTTTCCATTAATATATAGGTTTATTATCCTTTCATAGCATCTTTTAGGCCTATTACTTCTTGTTTTCAAACACAAGTTGTTGTATGAGTGCACAGGCCTATGAACTCAGTCATAATAACCCTCAATAGATTTAATACATTTAGGTGCATTCATTGATATATGAATTTTCCTATAATTTTTTCAATTCATGTTTCCATACCAATCTTATCCATATGACTATTAACTTATATCCAAAATGAGGATCTACAAGTTTAGACCTCTAGGTCTATTTTTTGCTTAGGTGATTGTTAAAAATAGAATTTTGAATCTCTTACATATTTATGGTTACATAAAATCATTGTCAATAATATATCCTCTACCTCACAAGCTTATAATATTCAACTAAATATTATACATTCTCAAATCTCATCATTTAAATGTACATGTTTGTGCATTGGTCAAATCATCTACAAGGATTGTATATTAAAAGTTGGAGTTCCTAAATTAATTCATGATTATGATGATGTATTGGATTATATAAATTTAAAATGAGTGTTAATAATTCTATATCACATCACTCCATAGCTTGAAAACCTCAACATGAAACCTAGACTTCATGAAAATTCACCAATAGGTCTATAGACCTGTGGATATTCCTATATCATGTTGTAGTAAAGTGTGTCATTTAAGTAGGTGTAGATCTTGGTAATATGTGAAACATAAATTATCAATAATTATTAGGGTTAAAGGAGATAGGTGCAAGGGTATCAAGGTATGGCGCACAACATTTAAATATACTAGCATGCTGGCATTAGTTTCAAATAAGGTATGAACCTTATGTGCTCACCTGAAGTGTGACAACGAAGGGGAGCAGGTATGTGTTGGGATAGTTACATCATGATGTAACCAAGTGTTTTTTAGGGTATAGTGGTTCAAGATATTCATGGGGTCTCTGGCTTAGAGGCTCAAAGGGATAGGTCCATTAGTACATGCTTAAATAGAGGGGATTGAGGCCTTATCAACACATCCAAATAAGGGAGTCTACATGGGGGTGTATATTCATCCTAAGTTCATCATTTGGTGATGGGTATAGCATGAGGGACTTTCATAATTGGTAAGAGGGCTAAGTGTCACAAGGCTCCACTTATTACCAAGGTAGAGTCCCAACTCATCAACATTCTTTGTGGGGAGAAAACTTCACAACTCAACCAATCTATGACACAATAATGTATAGCATCAGCAATCTATATTCATGTATTAATATCTTATTTATATTAAAATAGCCATTATTAGCCTTCACTAATCAATCCTAATTTTACTAATTCAAAGGTTCACAAACGAGCATGGCTTACATCCAATACTTAGCACTGAAGGTTTAATCCTTCTATCACTCTCAAATTCACCAGAGATTTACTTAAAAATAGTCTCTCTTCCCCCCTTGATCTTCTAGGCTTCCTTATTTATAAAGGCACTAGCCACTCTTCTTACTGGTTAGATACGCATGTGCCAAAATATGGGTAGGTGATAACTTATCGACTCCATTATGCTATATTGGACAATCAAGGTGCATGCTAAGTGCCAGGTTATCAGTCAGGGTTGTATGCATACCTAATACACTACTTATATCCTCATGTTCTTCAAGCCTCAAACCAATATGTGTATTAATGGGTAGGTATGCGTTGATAATTATGATGTTAGACAACCATCAAATAGCTAGCATAGGGACTCCAAGAGTCTATCCAGTTAGTGCCAAGGTGTGAAAAATGGGTCTTTCACTTCCTCCATGGGTCTTCACACTATAGGGTTGGTCTTAGCTAGCAAAGGATCAAGTCTTCTCAAAGAGGGGCCAAACATCACCCCATATAAAATTCCTAGTCCACCCTAGACTAACCTTAAAGCACCTTAGGTGCACAAAATTTGGGCTCACCCTACCATAGATCCTCAAAGTTTTCAAAGCCATAGATGGAATATTTTAACTCCTCAATGGAAACATCTAATTCTATGGATGTTGATTTTAGATAAAGTATATCCATGCCTTCCAATTCATTTTAAAAGGCTTTCAGCCTTTCCTTCACCCTCCTCACTCCTCCATCTAGGAGTTTACCCTAATCACTACACTTTGTTTGGAAGGTGGAAAATACTACATCCAGGTCTTGATCTTGTGTTTTTAGCTAGGCATTAAGGGAGTTAAATTACACCATCACCTTCACATGATTAGCCCTTAAAACCATGAAGGAATACTAGAGTAAGGCATCCTTTTCCTCCTTTAGTTTCCTAAGGTGCATGTTGATGACCTTTGCTTGGTCATGAAGTTATATAAAATGGTATTTGCTTCTTTGGTGCCTTCTTCAAACTTTGTGAAGAGGTCTTCAACCTCTTCCATCTTATTAGTTAACACACCCCTTATATCCTCAAAGGGGTATTCCTTCTCCTCTAGTACTAACTTTAGCCTAGGGATCATCTACACAATGAGTGTACAGGTGTAGTCGACCTCATTCATGCCATAGTTATTGATGTTATCTTAGAGGGAGGGATCCTCTTCCTCAATGCATTAATTTTATTATTGGATCTTGAGTTTGGTTTCTTCAAGATCCTTTTTTATGTCTTTAGTAATTTTACTCCATCTACTAGTGCAAACATCATTGATGATGTTCTTGTATGCCATAGAGGTTTCCATCTTGATCAATGTGTTAGCTGAGCACACAAGGTTCAGGTCCTGTGGGTTCATCAGGTGGTATTCAAGGCCCTTTTCTATCTTCTTGGAGCATTAGATGGCCTTTATAGGGACCTCAAACTCTAGCTCATCTATATAGAATTTGATGGCCCATGAGACTTGGTTGTGTGTAAGGGTTATGATGGTTCTTAGAGGCATGCACTCCATCATGTATAATTTATCATTCTCCTTGAACCCCATCTATGCTCTCTCATAGTTCTTGGGCTCAACATATTCTTCTTCCTCAAGCTCCTCTTCTTCATTGGCACTAGTGCTAGTCCCCATTTATTCAAATCTTTATTCTTTTTCTTTACTAGTAATGGTGCCATTCCCTACTTCAATCCTCTCTTCTTCTTGCTCTCTTACCTCTCTAGCACTAGGCTCACTATCTCCTTCTAGTGGAGGTCCTTTAGTGGACTTTTCTCCCTCATCCCTTTCCTGGTACAGCACCTCTTCCTCTACTTATTTTTATATGGTGTTAGCATCACCTTTGTATTCCTCAGGAACCACCTTAGATATAGGGCATGCCTTCTATGTGGCTTCTTTGGCTATTTGGGTATCAGCATTGAGTGCTTCCTTGGCTTCTTCTTTCTTGGGCTTAGTGATAGTGGAACCCTTTTTTCTTTCTCATTCCTCTAGCAGCATTCCCTTTCCTCTTGGGACACTTTTGATTCCCATTACTTATTCTGGTCACATTCTACCTTTGCCTCCTCCATCCTTTCCTATTTCTTATCCTTTCCTTTCTTGGCCTTTCTTTTCACTAATTACACGGCACACTTTTCTTCCCTCTTTTTAACTTCTTCAGCCTCGAGTTGGTCAATATTAGCCTATGTTAGGCTCATGGCCCTTAACTCCTTACACCTCTGGTATAAGGTGAGTGCTATGTCAATGTGACCTTAGTTTAGGCCCATTTATCTCCATTTATTTAGTATTTTTTCCTCATCATTGCCTATACTAGAGGGAGTTACTTCTTCAAGTGATTTACCTACTTTACTCATCTCTTCCTTTTGTGGCCTACACACTTCTTCACTTTTATGCTCCTCTACCTCTACCATTTGGATGACATTAGTAGGCATCCCTACCTTGGCCATCTCCTCTTTTTACTCCTTTAACTCTTGTACCCTTTTGGTCTTGGCCTCATAGGAGCCAAGTTTCTTCAGCCTATGCCTTGGTTTTTCTATTTATGCATGTGGTGTAGGTGAAGGGGATTGTTCACTAGGGGATGATTCTACATCCTCAAGTGTAATGTAGGTAAATTTTCCCCACTCTTCCTCTTCTAACCCCTTTTCTAATGTGTCTTCTTATAGCATAGGGGAAGGGTCCTTTTCTTTCTTTTTCCCCTTTGGGCTTGTGGGGGTTTGAGATGTGAAGCACATGTACTTCTAGTATGATTTTGTTGCTAAATCTTCCCCTTTTGAAGCTATCTTTAGATTTAGCCTCTCCTCAATCTCTTCTCTAATGTCTCCCCCTTCTTATTTTTGGGGAGATTATTATTTTCCTAGGGCACAAGGGTTCCTTCCTTCCTAATTAGGACTGGGGGGTCTCTTCATTTCTTGATGCTAGACCTTGTGTTGTCATCCTTTCTTCCAGGCTTCATTGTATAATATAGCTATGGATGAAGCCAAATATTTTTACCTTCTACACAAGATCAATGTATATTTGATTTGAGAAATCCTCTTCATCCTCTATCACACTTCCATATACATGAACTTTTACCTCATCTATTAGCTTTTTGCATCAAGATTTTTGACTAGAATGTCAAGGCTATGCATGTTGGGGATTCTACCAAGCACATCTTAGAAGAACTCAATTGAGAAGGTGAAGGGAAGATTAAACTATATTAACTTATTCCCATCCTTGATTACTAGATGGATGATGTAGTAGTGCTACATTATGGCCAAGGTCCCCATTCCAAACATGTTCACTAGGATCCCTTATGGGATGCACCACTCTAACCTGAAGGCCTTTATTTATTGCTCATACCACTTTAGTATGCAATTTCTATACTTGGAAATAAAGGCTATGGGGTAGGTGAAGTCCTTATATTTATACATCAAGTTTTCATGGTGTTCCAAGAACACCCACAAGTTGTCTTCTCCATCATTGGGGATCCTAATCTCTTTCAAGACTATCAAGATGAGGATGGAGCCCCATATAAATGTCTCATTCATGTTATGGCACTCCAGTGCATTATTGGTAATTTATATGTTAATTAACTATGACACATTGAACTTTACCCATTACATCATGTGATAAGTTAAGCATAGGTATGCTTTGGACACATCAGTCCATCTCCCTCTTAGGCATAGTTTTGAGTTGACCAGTCATACGACTACCCTTATGCCTGAGTCCTCACACCTAATGATGGGGAAAGTGCATCCCCCCTTGAAGTAATTGAGGAGATTTACAACATATTCTACCTCTTCATCATCACCCATCAGTTGATAGATGTCTCTTCTAGAGTGATAATCTAGTTATTTTGTTGACCGGGTGCATAGATATCTTCATGCATTACCCTATCAAGTAGACATAGTCTTTATGTATGCACAAGAGGAGGAACTAAACAAGTTCCTCTAGATTTTTGAAGAAAGGTAACTCATAGAGTTGAGCTATGCTTGAAGCCTTCAATCTGTCTCTTATTGAGATGTCAAAGATTGCATCTCACTCTAGGGTCTTATGCCCAGTGTCCACCATCTATTCTTGTGTAAAATCTTGAAAGTGACTTGACATTTAGTGGTTTTAATCTTGTAACTAACATACATGCATGAATGAGTTTCAAGGTTCACCCACTAACACTTTGAGTGGGAACTACATATGCTAGTAGGACATCTTAGTCAATGCTTCAGCTTCCACCATTTTAACAATGATTGCTTCCTCTACTTGTGCCCTTGTTTTAATGGAAGTTTCTTCTTCTACTATTCAAACCCACTTGGGTTCAAGTTTCATCTCATTTTATCTTGATGCCTTCCACTTCTTTATCATTTTCAATCTACTAGAATTAAAATGTGGGAGGTATAGCTTGCTAAAACCCTTAATTTTAGTTTAGCATGATTTGTCTACCTGAGCTTCTCTAGTCATTAATGGTGTCTTGGTGTCTATTTTGGTTTACCTTCTCTACTCTTGTTTTGCTACACCACTTCACTCTTGATGCACTTTTTATTCTAGTTTATTGCACCAAGTCCTCACTTGATACACTATCTGCTCTATGAGAATTCACTCTTTTGGGGTTGTTTGGCTCTAGTTTTTAATCAATTTTACATGAGTTTGTAACCCTGTTCATTTTACATTCACCCTATTTATAGCTTGATATGTCACCCACTATTATTAATGTTATTGGTTAGACTTGATTGATGGATTTTTGAGAGATCATGAGATATTTGAAAATTTCATGTCCTATCTACATTAAATGCATATCTTTATTCCACCATCACATTAAATAATTCTAATATTTTTTTGATGATGTGACATCTTTTTTCAAATGGTCACTTCCTACTTTTCCTAGGTGGATGCTAGCTATCATTGATGATCCCTTTCTATGCATATCCTTGGCACAACCTTCACCTCTCTTGTGGAAACCTAGGTGAAATAACTCACATGTATGCAATTTGGCCTCCTTAATTCCACTTCTTCTAGTTGTGTTCCTCTTTTAGTTATCTCCTTTATCTTGGTTGATTTCTTACACGTCATCTTACCTTGGCTTGTCCTACCCCATATAATTTCCTTACATTAGCCCTCAAGTGCTTGGTATCTTCATCTTCTATGCGCACTTCATAGGAAGTGCATATTCTCACCTATCTTGTGCTCACTTGATTTGAGAATCTTTTCTTATTGTCTTTCATCCAACATAGTTGAGTGTCTTCTCTTACACTGAACCTCTGATGGTTCATAATTTTCAAAGCCTCTTCCTACCATCTTGCTATGTGCCTCTTGTGCAGATGTTTCTTTTTCACATGTAAACAACTTAGGTGTCTATCCTCATGCGCTTGTGGTGTAAGTGCTCAACTCACCTGAGTGGATTTATGTATGGTGGTAGAACATATGGATATTTTTGTCCATCTTGGTCTACCTATTCCATATTGGTATAACAAGAACCACACAAATTAATCACATGGTTTGGCTTGCATCAAACCTTATTAAAATCATCTCAATTCAAACAAAATGTTGACCAAAGAGTTAGAGTACAATTGGTATGAATGCCACCCTACTATTGATATGGATTCAATTGGTTACCATTGAAATTCCGTTGAAGCATTTTTCTAGACAACATACATAGTTTTCATGCACCTATTTCTAATATGTAATGGATGACATAGGGACCCATCCATCAGATCTACAACTTGACTATGTGCCAAAAGTATTTAGAGACATATAGTAAGACTAAGGCTCCTTTAGTCAACACCTTACACTTGATATGCTTGTCATGCCACCTCTTTTGGTGCAGCTTCTCAACTTATTGACCCCATTTGGCCTAGTTGTGTGTCTCATCCAAGAATTCTAATTATTCTAACATTGTACTAAAAAATTCTTGGTCATCAAGGTGGTAAATTCATGTGATTCACAAGGAAGGTACTAAAAACTCCATGGGTAGAAACACTTTCACACCAAACACTAGTTAAAATGGTGTATCCTTGTTCAGGCACTTGTATGTCATGCAGTAGGCCCATAGTACTATAGAGACATGATCATCCCAATCCTTGAAATTAATGTTGCATATATTTTTGAGACACATTCCAACAATATTATTGAAGGCTTAAACCTTACCATTAGCTTGGGGATGATATGGGGTGGTCTTATGGTGCACCACCATGTATTGTATTCGAATGATGTGCATCATTTCATTGATGAAATGAGTGACCCTATCGCTAGTTAGACTTAATAGGAAACCATATCAACTAATGATATTCTCCCAAATGAAGTGTGTATCTATTAAAACTATGTAGTTTTTGATTGGCACTACCCCAACCCACTTCATGAAATAGTCAAATTCCATGAGGATATATCTAACTCCTATGCACTATGATATAGGGGTAATTGGCCCTATAAAGTCAATGGCCCATTTCTCAAATGGTACTCAGGATAGAATAGGGATGAGAGGAATCTAATTATAATGGTTTAGATTTCTAATACACTAGCATATATCACATGCCCATGTCTATTCCTTGGCATCACTGAACAATCTTGGCCACCACAACCCTGATCATAGAATCTTGCATGTCATTACATCTTCAGTGTAATATCCTCCAGCTATCCCTTCATGTAATTCTTGAAGGATAGATTCCCACTCATGTTTAAAACACACCAATGTATGAATTCATCCCTACTCATCTTGTATATCTCTCCTTTAATGAGTTGAAAGAGGGAATCATAGATAATAAGTTGATTCTTCTCCTTGGAGGATAGCGTTTGTGGTGTTAGCTCTGAGGTTAGGAAAGTGGAAATCTCCACCAAGTATTAAAGAACATCATGTACTCAGTAGAGTAATATGTATGGCATATCATCCTTAATTGGAGCCACTATATCATTAGAGTTTATGTGGGATAACTGGTCTGGCCCAAAATTCTGCTTTCTAAGTTTAACCATGACTAAAAATTGAAACTCCTAGAAGAGGACAACCCATCTACAAATGTTCCCATGAAAAATAGATTGGTTCACAAGGTATTTTAGTGTCTCATGATTAGTGAATAAAGTCGATGGGGTTAATATTAGATTCTATCTAAAATTATGTAGGGCATAGACCATTGTTAGCACTTTACACTCAGTGGTGGTATAGTTATGTTAAGCCTGTGTTAGCTTTCTACTTGTGAAGGAAATGGGGTAGTCTATTTTTCCTTTACCTTGTTGCACCAAAATGACACTGATGGTTGAGCTTGACACATCAATTTGGACATGAAAAAGAGTCATCCAATTAGGAAACTAAAGTATCAATGTGCTCACCAACTTAAGCTTCAAAGTGTCAAATGCCTCCTCTTGTGCCTTGCCCCAATAGAATGGTCCATCCTTGTGCAAGAGCTCCTATAAAGGCATTAAAATTTTTGCATATCCCATTAATAACTTCCTATAGTAACTATAATGGCCTAGTAAGGCATGAACATCCTTCTATGTGGAAGGGGTCTAGAGCTAGATGATTATTGCAATCTTTTTTGGATCAACAAACAATCCATCCTTACAGATGATGTGCCTAAGCAATGTACCAAATGGGGTTAAAAATATGCACTTATTTAGATTCAATGATATGTGGAGATAACTACACCTTTTTAACATAAGGTGTAAGTTGTCATGGTGGTCCCTTAGAAGACCATACATGGTCCAGTCATCCAGATATACTTGGAGGAACTTGTGGATGAAGTCCTTGAAAGTAGTGATCGCCACTCTAGAGAATACCATTGGTGTGTTCTTGAGACCAAAGGGAATCACCTTTTAAATGAAATAACCCCACTCAATCATGAAGGTTATTTTGGGATTATCCTCTTCCTCTATCTACATCTGATGGTATCCTAAAAACCCATTGGTGAAAGTGTAGATTTTGTAACCTGTGAACCCATCTAGGACTTAATCGGTGAATGGTGTTAGGAAAGGATCATTGATGTAGGTGAAATTTAGAATCCTATAATTGACATATATTTGTATTCACCTATCTTTTTTAATGTTGATGACCATAAAAATCATCCACTCTGATTCTTACACTAGGTAGATGACACCAATGGCTAACATTCCATTGAACTTCACTTTCACCTTAATGTAGATATTGGGGTTCATTTGATAAGGGTGATTATTGATTGGTCTTGAACCATCCACTAGTTTGATTCTCATCATCCCTAATGAAGGGTGGGTTACCTTCATTTCCTTATAGTTTTATGGGAAGAGATCTTGAAATTCCCTTAGTAGGTTGATGATGCATGCAAGCTCTACCTCAGACCAGTATGCACCTATAGTGGCCATGTTGGGCTCACCTTTCACATTGATGTCTACCTAGGTGGTCTTAAGGGGTGTGTGATAGGGTTTATTTCTCTCTTGGTGGGATTATTGACCTACCACATTCCATTTATCATCTCAACCTTAATGTGCATCAGGTCTCCATCATCTAGAGAGTTGTCATCAACAATGAACATGAGCTTTTTCTTACTGACCAGGGCCATTCAATTATGCTCCTTCTATGTCTTATCATATTTTTCATTATAGTTATTATGGATCACCATTTATTCAAATAATGTCAAAAGCACTAGTCCTTTCTCTCTAAACATCTCTTTTAAGTGCTCCTCTAAGATAGCTATGTCCTCAAACATAGCTTGGCAGATGACTTGTAGTAGCTTTAGTAATTCAAAGTTCTGTGAAGAGAAGAAGAAAGTGTACACAAACTTATCCTTGAGTTCATCTTAATTTCCTATTTCTTAATGTGTCTCATTCATGATGTACTATGCTTATACCTATATATTCAAATTTCTATAGAATGCATGTACCCACATGCCCCATGATGTGTTTTCTACATAGATTACCCAAGTCTCTTCACAAAGATAGATGTGTGTAATTGGGTTAGAGTTTCCATCATATGGGGGTATGTCCAGATCCTCATTGCTTCTACCAAATTTGGTGCACATGGCTATCTTCACAGCTTGCCAAGTGAGCAAGCCAAGTTTTTGCATGGCCCACTAGCATGTGGTAGTAATTTTTAATGTATACACTAATGCACCCAACCAATTAATTTCCTTTGAGATGAAAGCCTCAATATCCTATACATACCTCTCAATAAGTTAGATTACTTCATATTTAAGGAGTGTTACAAGCTTTCCCTTGCTAAGTTGAAGCACTCTCTTTCCTATCTTCTTGGTGTGAGGATTTAACTTCTTCTGGGGTCATGCAATTCTTACCAAGCTTATACTAAATAGTCTAGATCTAGCCTTGTGCACTAGGTGGCATCTACACCTAGTGACCTCATAGGCTTCTTCAACCTAATGTTTTCAAGCTATGTCCATCATATTCAATGTTGATTGGCCATATTACCATGTGAGTACCCCTTTTTTACTAGGATTGAGAGGCTTATCACCTTGCACCATGATTCTATAAATATGGTTGACATCATCCTCAAGGTTAACACTTTTAACATAATGTGGCCCTTGGTCACTTGAAAGAGGTATCACCACCATGTTTGTGCCATTCTCAAAAGTCATATAGTGCTTTTTGAAGTGCATACTGGCATTGTTTACATAGCACCATGGCCTTCCTAAGAGTGTCAGGTAGTTGTCATCCTCCACTAGCTCTATGACCTTGAAGTCATCTTGGAACTTGGTACCCATGATGTCCACTATGGTACCCTTCAATATCCCTATGGCCTATGCTCGAGTCTTATTTTCCATGAAAAACATATGTGGGGATAGTCTCAAGGGTGGCCTTCCCATTTTATCCCAAGAATTATTGGTTAGGATATTGACTTTTACACTTATGTTGACCAAAACTTCATAAACTAACCATGCATTGATGGTGGTGTCTATTAGTAATTCTTGGTCATACTCGATGTTCTGAGTATGCTTCATATCTTGCACTTTCTCCATATGTGGCACTAAAATCTCTATTACTTGGGGGATTGATTCTTGCATAGGTTATTTCTTGACATGCCTTAGAATTAAGTCCTTTAGTAGGGGTAATATCCCTTCTATCTGTAGGAGGCATAGAATCTTGATCAACTCCTAGACCTTATCCTCTTACTATTCTTACTTTCCATGTGTTGTGGTGGCTTATGCCTTCAAGTCTTTGGCTAACTAGAGTTTACCCTATAGGTCCTGTATCATAGTCATCACTTACTATATGATATAATTTTGGCACACAAGATTAGGATATGGTGTTTCTTTTAGATCTAGTCACATCATACACTCGGTGCATCTTGACTCACCATATTATAGGTATAGATCTTGGTTTGACATGGTGGGTGGCTGAGTGGTGAGCCAACTTCACATCATAGCTTGCACCTTTGGAGGTCCCTTAGGTGTATGTTGTGGATTATAGTCCCATATCCCTTATTTTTAATTTCACCATGCCCTGTTAGCTCCTCTATCCATGTTAGGCTAACCTTACATCAATGTTTTTTAGATATTTGGGTAGTCTTTGATTATGTGTGCACCTAAGAAATACCCATATGTTGGGTGTGTGGGGAAGTCACACTGATAATGATCAATTGACCCACACTTATTATAATATCATGGTGGGAATCTCCCTCCACCATGTCCACCTCATTATCCATGCACCCCTCTTTGGTTGTCATACCCCATGTTGTTCCAACCATAGCCCTCATTCCCTTGGCCTGCCTGGCCACCACCTAAAGTCATTGCTTGCCTTACACCTATCTTCATGTTTTGGCACATCTCATTAATGATTCTATAATCTAATATTTCATGTGTGTAGGTATCACATATCTTGTATTAAACTATAGTATTTATCTGACCAACACACTACAATAAGGGATAATTTTGGGAGTCATGTACTCCATGGAAAAACTCATAGTTGGGGAGTATTGTATGGACATTCCTACATGGGTATTTTTTCTTGTTGTTCCCCTATCTCTCATATTTAGTACACCATAACCCACTATGATAGTTATGTGCTTGTCCAATAGTAAGCTTTTGTAGCCAAGAAGTCATCGATGCAATCTACACCTCCATGAAGGGACTAATCCCATTGTCAAAGCTACCTACTACCTCAACCTAGAGCACAAATTAAATTTCTTCATGAGGTTTCATGGATAAAACCATTATAAATGGCATAAATAAGCCTCCAATAAACCATTTCATGTGTTATAAGGCTTGTATATCATAAAGAAGCTTGGTGAGGTGAGTTTTAAACTATACATCATACAAGTGCACACTCTGAGATAACCCTTGACTAATATGATTGAGCACCACAATGCTCTATTATTAAAAATCAAGAATGTCAAAATAATTTAGGAATTCTTCCTTCAATACATCAAAGTTAACCAACCCTAGTTCAGATCAAACTTATGATACCAGGTATGGGCATGATCAAGTAGGGTTGTCACAAACTATGTTTCCTTACACTTGGGTTGAGTAATGCCCCAAGCACACCATTTAAACTAAAATTTTATCACATGATCTATGGCATTCATAATTCCTTGATACTCAAATAAATTCATGACCATCTCATATTATATCTATAAGGTAATGGCACAAGATTCTATGGTACCTGACCTCCTTCTATCTGTATAGGGGGTAGTCCCCCAATGCCCCCACTAGTAGGGTTGAGCATTGAACCTAATAGAGGAGGTTGTATCATATAGATTAATGGTGTGCCTCCACTCATTGGTGGTGTTGTACCACTTCCTTTGGGTTGTTGTCCAGTTGGTGTGGCTAACATTCTTTGTATCAGAATATTTATGCTTATGTTCATAGAACTTAGACTAGCACTTACTTGGTTTTTCGTACCATTACTCAATTCCTTATATGGGATCACTTGTATAATCATGAACCCTTGATCCAGATTATTTTTCCAATCATAATCTATTAGGGTAATAGGTTTAGTTACCTTCCTTTTTTTTAAAGGGGAAATTTAGTGCCTAGGCTTGCACTTCAGGTTTAAAGGGGGTAAGTGCCTCTAATGCATCATCAAGTGCCTTATCTTGTAATACCTCACTATATCCCACACATGTCTATAGAATTTTACCACTTATCTCTTCCTCTATCTTAGAACACTATGGTATTTTAAAATATCCTTCCCCATGCCCTTCTTTCTCATTACAAGTCCCCTCAGCACTTCTTAGTTTTAAGTCTTCCATCAGCATTCATTTGTGCTTATTATATTTTATCCTCTAGAGCTCTTAGGTGTTAAGTTGTTGTTCCTCTTCCATGGCACCTTTCCTACACTTCCCTCTTCTTCCCCTCATGTTTACCCATATTCATAAGGACTTTTAGCCTTCCATCCTCATGGTCTCTATCCTATAATTGATCATGATCTTCTTTAGCTTTGTATAGAGTCCTCTGATGAATGCACCCCTTGGTTCTTAATAAAACTCATGATTTGATTATTTTGAGTATGAAAATGTTGATACTGTGAACTCTAATATGTACCTATTCAAAGCATCATCCCACCACTTGTCTAAAATTTGCATCCACACTTCATCTAGGATTTCTAGCCTCTCTATATCCTCTATAGTCCACTCAAGGTGATACTCATAACTTATTCATTTAGTATCAACATATGTAGATAACCATTTATATACATGTTGAAGTATCTCATAGAAGAACACTTCTTAAAATGGGTCATACATATAAGTTTGCACCCATTTCTATGGCTTCTCTCCTTTGCACATAGGATGATTCTACATGAAGTAATCTTAAACTTAATCTAGCTATAATTCAACATTCTTGAGTGATAGTTATAACATCACTCTATTACATCTTAGTGATGAAATTTAACACATCCTAGCAATAGAACCAAAATGTTGTATCAAAGTATTTCATTTAAGTAGGCACAATGCTCGATCATGCATGCAACTCTAATTATCAATAATTCCTATGGTTAAATGAATTAGGAACAAGGGGAACAAGGTCTGGTGTAAAAAATTTAAACATACTGACATCAATTTCACATAGCACATGAACCTTATGTAGTCACACAAAGAATAACAATGAAGGGGACTAGGTATGTGTTGGGCTAGTTGCATCATGATGCAACCAAGGGTAGTCTGGGGTCTAGTGGCTCAAAGGATTCATGGGGTCTCTATCACATAGTCTTAAAGGGATAGGTCCATCAATGCATGCTCAAATAGATGGGTTCAAGGCCTTATTAGCATATGTAATTAAGGGAGTCCACATGGGGGTGTCTATTCATCCTAAGGTCATCATTCAGTGTTGGGTCTAACATGAGGGCCTTTCATAGTGGGTAAGAGGTATAAGTGGTATAAGGTGCCACTTAATACAAAGGTGGAGTCTTAGCTCATCAACATTCTTCATGGGGAGAGAACTTCACA
This sequence comes from Torreya grandis, assembly GCA_037957365.1. Classification (NCBI taxonomy): domain Eukaryota; kingdom Viridiplantae; phylum Streptophyta; class Pinopsida; order Cupressales; family Taxaceae; genus Torreya; species Torreya grandis. The sequence continues at coordinate 3,238,723 of JARHVA010000572.1, forward strand.
ACTCAACCAATCTACAACATAATAACATATAACATCAATATGTGTGTGTGTGTGTGTGTACATATATATACATATATGTGTGTGTGTATGTGTGTGTGTGTGTGTCTATATATATACATACATATGTGTGTGTATATATATATATATAGATCTATTAATATCTAGTTTATATTACAATAACCAGTAGTAGCCTTTGATGATCAATCTTGATTTTACTAATTCTAGAGGTTCATAAATGAGCATGGCTTACATATAATACTTAGCACTCAAGTTTTAATTCTTATATCACTCTTGAATTCACTAAAGCTTTGTTGTAAAATAGTCTCTCCTCCCCCTTGCTCTTAGAGGTCACCTTCTTTATAAAGGTGTTGACCACCCTTCTTGCTGACTAAATAAGCATGTGTTGAATGATGGGTAGGTGAGAGCTTGTTAGATCCATTACTACATATAGGACAACTAGGGCACATGATAGGTGTTAGGCCATCAATTAGGTTTATACACCTACCTATTCCACTACTTATATCCCCATGCTCCTTGAGCCTTGTACTGTCATGTAGGATTGCGTAGATATGCCTCAAGAATTTCAATGCTCTAAGACCATTGACTAGATACCATGAGGACTCTAAGAGTCTATCTAGTCAATTCCAAGGCATGAAAAAGGATTCCTTTGCTTCCTCCATGGGTTTTTATGCTTTGGGGTTGGTCTTAGCTGGTATGGGATCAAGTCTTCTCAAAAAGGGGCCAACATCTCGGTCCTTATTAGAGAGTGCATTGAGTCTCATTATCACTATCTTAAGCTTATTACATGTTCAAAAATGCTCTATTAATATGATATCATAGTTTCTTATTTCCATTTGATCCAATATTAGCAATCATGCATATAAAAGACTATTAATACATAGTCCATGCTTTTAAAGAGTAAGACACAATACTTCTTAAAGGATCATATACAAATGGCCATTTTCAAATAGAGAAAATGCATAGATCATATGAGATTGAATTAATTATATTAATAATAGGGAACTTAGAGATGCCTAAAGGTGGAAACATTTCAAACCAACCAAAATTCACGCAATAGAGATGACATACTCCATACATTTGAGACACATTTTTATTTTATGAAGGCACTTCATGAATTTGAATTAGTTGATGAAACTAGCATATAAATTAGCCATTTTACCTCTAAAAACATCACATAAAACCATTCTCCTCCATTGAATTCTTAGGTGGAGAAATAAGAGCAAACTAGACCTTGCTTGAATGAATAAGACATAGTGAGTTGTTATCACTCTTAATGATTGTTCATAAAGGAGGATTCATGAATATATAAACCAATGACATTAAATTTAATACCATTATGATTTACAAAAATTCCCAAACTTTCATCTTCTAACTTTCTCTCTCCTAGCCATACCATGTATTTAAATTTTTCCTTTCTAAGCTTGTGAAGGTAGTGATGGATAAAAAGAAGAGTGTTTTTTTGTTTTTGAACATGAAACTTGATCCCAAGATGGAAAATAGCCAATGGAATCCCAAGAGACTCTCATAAAACATTTTCACCATAAGGTGAGCTTCTCAAGTCTGTACAAGTGAGTGAAACTCCTTTGGCATTGAAAAATAAGATTCTAACCATTATCTGATTAGATGACATATGTATTAGTTATGTAACTACTCCAAGGACCTTGGAAAGGGTTCTTGAATGGATTATTCTCTTTGGGAGATTTTTGATACATGAAAGTTAGCAAAAATCATCTTTTTCTTCAATTTTTATTACCTTAAAGTTTTCAAATAAACCTCAAACTCTCTAAAGAAGCATTAAATATTTATACAAGTTTATGAACATAATAATAGACATTGGGAATACCATAAAAACCTATGTAACTTATTGGATTCACCTCATTTCATTATGACATGTCTAGACTAGTCTAAGATAAAGACAAAGAGTTACTTTAATTTCTCAAATAAACCTTAATCTATGCTAACAAGGCTTTATAAATACCTATTAGAGACCATATAGGGAATGACAAGACTTTGAACTAGGATAAAAAGACATTATAGGAAATTTTTTTCCTATAGTGGTTGACATTTTCACCTTGGGGGTCAAAATTAGTCAACAAATTGGTGATTCATGTGGGTATCATGCTTGTTCTAATAAATAGGCCAATAGCCTTGTCCATCCATTTAGAAATGGAATCATTTTTACTCAAATTTAGACTTGACCAGACCTTGACCATGACAAAACAATTTGATTTAACCTCCAACACACACATAAACACAAAGATACCACACACAAAACACATATCATACTTATGATACAAATCACTTAGGGAACACAACAACCCAATCAAACTAACTATATACAATTGACCTAAAAATGACTCTTTCCTCTTATATTAAAGGGGAAGCTTTTACTATCTCTTGATTCATGAGGTGGAAAATGATATGAGGTAATCTATCTTATAAAACTTTCTCTTTTTATATTCATCATATTATTAAATACCACTCCTTTTGGCATGCTCTCAAATGGAGTGATAGCTACAAATCAGTCACCTTTGAACACATAATAATCTTGTGCTTCAAGATCCTTCTCATGATGCTACTTATCTACAACCTCAACTAATGATGCTATATCTTGGCATGCTTCTTGAGTATCACTGACATATTGAGTGACATCATACTTTGTACTTGCTATTTAAATCTCATCAATCTCTTTAAAGAGCTTTGCATACTCACTCCAAGATGCATCATTTTCCTCAATGGGAATATCTTGTTTAATATCCTCATGAGTGATCATGATCTTCAATAGTCAACATACTTTCGAAAAGGTATTCAATGTCTTAAAGGAGTTTAATATATTTCTACCAATCATCTTTGTCCTCTTATCTTTGATCAACATGAAGAAGACCAATTAGAATAACATTTTCATCTTTCTCCTCAAGGTCTATAAGACTAATAAGAGTTTCAAATACTTCTATGTAGTCATAAAATAATTTCAAGGCAAATATTTCAAGTTTAACTTCTTACTCATTATGAACTATGTCAACATCATTCATAACCTCAACTTTCTTGATTAGAGATCTTTCAACATCAAGGCCATCTATAAAATCAACAAATTTAGATGAAAGTAGATCACCTTCTTGAAGCATACTATCAAAATCATCTTCTAGAACCTCCTCTTTGAAATTTTATTTGCATTTATCTCCCCCAAGAGGAGTACCAATGGAAATTTCCCCATCAATATCACTTATAGAATCTTCATTAGATGCAAGCACAGCTCTTTATTTTTCCCTTATCTCCCATAGGATAGGTTCTTCCTTAAGAAGGGAGATGATGAGAGGGTGGTCAATATGTTCTTGAGTTAAAGAGGGAATATGAGGTATAATAGGTGACTCACGTATATGATTGGGAAAGGAGGGGCTACTCTTAAAACCTGGGGTATTGGATATGGAACTTTACTATAGGAATGTTTGAAGGGAAACCAAGTTAAGTTTACAAATGTACACTTACTTCTCTTCAACAAGTACTTCACTCTTCTTATAGTCTCCTTAAAATTCATTCACATTTAAAAAATGATTTTCAAGATTATAATTTAATACCTCCTTCTTATTTTGAAAACCTTCTTTGATATACCTCTAAGATGGAGTATATTTTGGTTCTTAAGGAGAGGGAAATGGGGTTTGAATAGGCTCAAGGTTTTATTAGACTTCAATCTCTTGAACTTGGCTCACTTCCTATTGATTATCCTAAGACTTCACTACTTGGTTTTTAGGACATTGACACTAGTATGTTCTCTTGGAGATTGAATTGGATATATTGGAGGTTTTAATTGAGGATAATAAATGTCATGATCATAAGGATCATAGGGAGGCTGATAAGGAGCACAAAAGGGCTCTTCAAACTCTTGGTCAAGCTCAATTTTTTGACTTTGCCAAATCACCATCCTTTCCAATAAAAAATAACACAACTCATTTTTTTCCAATGGATCATTAGATACAACTACAAACCACCTAATAACTTACTCATATTGGTAAGTTAAATAAAACTTTACTAATAATTATAGTACTTTACTCTCCATTTCATCCATTTCATCTTAAAAACCTTGGGAATCTAGTGGAGGAGGAGGAAGAGGATAGAATGGCTATAGACAAGGCTATTCATATGGCTTATCATATCCATATGATGATGATTTATGCTGATCATAGGATATATATGGATCACAAGGAGGGAAAGAGTGATATTATTAGTAGTAAAGAGGATGATAAGATTCATAAGGCTAATAAGGTATGTAGTTGGGATCAAGAAGGCTAGTAAAGAGCACTATAGGATTGATATGAACCATCATACTGATGGAAATTTTTCATTATAGGAATGGTAAGGATTATGTTGAGGATAATAGGGAGTGATAGAGGCTTGAGGAGCTTCACCAACTTGTATGAAATTGAAGTTTACTTCAAACTTAGCCATAAAAACCTCATCAAGATAATAAATTGAAAACACTCTTACTTTTTAAAAGTGATTGGGTTTTTATAAAAAATTAATGATGCAAAGATTCACCATTGATGATTTGAATGCTTCCAAAGGCTGATATGTATAATAACAACGCCAACAATTCTTCCATTACTTTGGTATTTAGTCTCGTTGGGCATGCCAAAACCATTATCAATAAATTTTACACCCTTTGGAAGGTAATTCAAGCCTTACAAATTTGATGTAACATGGAAACACCTTAATGTTATGGGTAACTTATTGGATATGTGAATATATAGGTTGAAAGGATAGCTCCACTTGATGAATCACATAGGATCAAACACTAATCTACCGCTTACTAGGAAAAGGGAGATAAAGCTATTATAATGGAGGTGATGCACCAAAAATGATTTGACCACTACCAACCAGTTGAAAATTCACTTCAAACAAAATAGTAACCTACACATGACACTACTCAAAATATGCCTCTCTACATAAATGTTTATCATGAAGGTTGTGAAGAATGCTAGGGCTAGGAGGACTAGTCAAAAGGTAATGAAATGACACTAATGATAAGACAACTAACTCAACCTTTAACACTCTACTTAGACACTTAAAAATATCTAAAAAAAGGATTTCATACTAAATATGAATGAAAGATAGGACAAACATGCCAAGGAAGCAAGACTATCACTTAGCAAGATCAACTAGTCACAAAATAATATTTAAACTAGTTAAAGGTGGACGTAAAACTAGATTATTCTCATTGATCAAAGGCCAACAATGGATAGGATTTCATCATAACTAGGTGGAGGATACAAACTTAGCTTATCAAGGATAAATATATAGAGAAATGTGAAGGAATAAGAGAGAAGGGCATACGAGAGAGGAAGAAAAGTGTCTCATGAAAGAGTTACAACAAGAAAGAGGTATGAAACTAACCCATCAAGTATTCAATGACAAGTATTGGTTCCCTGAAGATGCTCTTCAACTCCAAGTGGCATGGAAGTTATAAATCTTGCTTGACACTTGCCTTTCTATTCAAAACTACCCTTTACCTTGGATTGTAAGATGATAAATGACAATCTTTACCATTTGGTCATGTTGAGTTACATCCTTGCTCTAATATTGACACTTTTCAACTGATCTCTTAAGGTTCCCTTTGACATATCACTTCATTCTCTTGTTAGGTGTCATGAAATCTCTTTCTCTCAATAGGCTAATCTTGATTACAAGTGTAAAATAATAAGTTCATATTATCCAATGTATTATATCTTTATGGATGATATATTCACATCATATAAAACCTACATCAACTCATTTAGAGGTCTAAAACTACCCCTAAGAGCTCATTCTACACCAAAATATCTCATTTGGCCTCATTATTTATATCCTTAAAAATGTGTAAACCTCCTTATGTATAATAATGTAATGAGCTTAATGATAAAATAAACACATATTTGAGGAACCATTATGTCTTTACAACTACATGCCAAGTTTCAATTTCTAAGAGTGAGTGGAAGTGTGTTTTAGCCCATTCTCTCTCCTCAATTAGGACTCCTTGCCTAGAAACTAACTTTTGGCCCAAAAACACTCCCACACATGTGAAACCTCTATGAAGTGTGTGATTCACTTTACCCATGCCAAATATAAATTCAATTCCAATTTTCATCTCTTGATACCCTATACAAATAGGTCAACCATGAAATGGTCAAAAACCCTAGTCTAGGCATTTGACTTGCATGAGAGATAGTTTGAGTGTTTTTAAAAGAAATTTTTAGGTTATGATGATTGGAATAAATTGGTTGAGGTCTGTAAATAGGTCTTTTAGCTTACAAAATCAAGCATTTCTCCCTTTTTGACTCATTTGGCAGCTTGAAAATCTAATATGGCATCTTGAGGGACCTAAGTAGGTATTTGGATGATTTAATAACCTTTTTCAAGTCCTTATTGACCTATACACTTTATTTTATATCCATCTCATACCATTCATAATCTCGAACACACCTAAAACCCTATTCTTATACATTAATATACCTATTCATGCCAACCAATACCTTGAATATGTGATCATGAGAGTTTTGAGAGTCATTAAAGTTATTTATAGTCCAAAACAATCAATTTTTATGTATTTTGAAGTTAATTTTTCACATTGAGTATTCAAGAGGGTTTAAGTTATGTTTTGTTCTTAAGGATTGTTCATAAAGAAAAAATCCTCTTTATCTATCCTAATTCCACAAGATTGTATTGAGGGTAAGTATCCACCATATACAAACAAAATTGGATACCATTCTTAACCTTATGAGATATCTAAGTAAAATATGTTGTCTCTCAAGTTGTAAGTAGGACATTAGAGAGGGGTCTAAATTTTTAAGCATTGTTCATGCAAGTGATGGACCTAAACCAACAAATTATGACATTAATTTGTAGTATGTAGACCTAATTACCATATATTAAATTAATTTTCTTCCATTTACAGGGTCATGGACTCAAAAATCAAGATAATACTGGTCTTTAGATAACATTCATGCATGAAAGGAGCTCGAAGAGGTCTTAAGGCCAAATTGGCACTTTTCTTACCTTTCCCTACCTTTGGATGATTCTATTATATATATTAAAACATATTATAATTTAAAATGAACTAATTCCTTAATGTCACCTCTATTTTACCATCCTCTTCATGATTGTTCTTGTAGGTCTACTTGTATGGTGTTAGGTTCTATAGGCCTAGACATGGCTTGTCTACATTGTCATCCTCTAATGAATTTGAAGGTCTTATGGAGATCATATTGGAATTAAGACATCATCTTAAAATATTTCACCTTCCATAAAACCTCTCATATAAATTTTAATCTCTCAAATAAGCCAATATTTTCTGTGAGGGCAATTAGGCATGTAATTCACATTGATTGTGTATAGAAGTTTGAAGTGAGTCTTGTTTAGTCATCTTTCTTAACCTCCCCAAATTTTAATTAGGTTGAATAAGTTATTTTACCTCATAAATTATTTTATCATCCAATCTATACTCCAATTATCCTTTTGTATGTGACCTATCTTCTTTTTAGGCTTGAAACTAACCTATTCTTTCTAGGAGACCTATAGGTATCCATTGAGGTGTTTTGATTGAATTTTAGGATTTTAGGACTTAAAAGTGACCAATAATAAAACTCAATATTTTTATACTATTTTAAAGTGTGTAACTCATCTTTGTCACTATTAAGACCTTGTATCTTAACAAACATACTATCTCCTTCCTACTCCTCTCTAGGCCTAGCTATAGGTGTTAGTCCTTAGAATATTGAATGTGTCCTAGGAGTCTAATATTTTGTTTAAAATAATTGGACACTTAAATAATAATATTAAAGGTTCATGACCTTTCACTGACCCTCTGTAACTTCCTAAATTATATTCTAACAAACATATGTCTTACTTCTCAACTTGTGCATTCATAGTTGTAAGTGACTATTTGGAGAAGCATTTGATCATGAATTTTGAGGAATGGTTTTCTCACTAGGTTATGACACTTAAGAGTAAATAACATTTTGAATACTCTTTCCATTACTCTACATATTTATTATCCTTTCATAACATCTTTTAGGCCTCTTACTTCTTATTTTCATACATAGGCTAGAGTGTGAGTGCCTAGGCCTATGAACTCAATCATATTAACCCTAATTATATTTCAAATATTTAGGTTACTTTATTGGTCTATGAATTTTCCTATATTTTATTTTAGTCATGTTTTCATATGAATCTTCTCAATATGACCATTAAATTACATCAAAAATGGAGACCAATAGGTTTAGATCTATAGGTTTGTCTTTTGCTTAGGTGATTGTTGAAAATAAAATTTTGAATATCTTAAATATTTATGGTTATATACACTAATTTCAAATTAAATATCATCTACCTTAGAATATTATAGTATTCAACTAAACATTATCATCCTCAAATCTCATCATTTACATTTACAAGCTTGTGCATTGGTCAACTCATATACAAGGCTTGTATATTGAAGTTAGAGCTCCTAAATTCATTCATGTTTATGATGATGTAGTGGATTGTATCAATATAAAATTAGTGTTTATAAGTATTTATTTCACCACTCTATGTCTTGAACACCTAAACATGAAACTTGGACTTCATGAACATTCACCTACATGTCTGTAGACCTATGGGTGAATAGACATGTTAAAAGGTTAATAAAGTGAGAATGAGAATCAATTAACTCTCCAATAAGGACTAAGACATTTCAAAAATTATATATTTATAATATATCATGGTTTATCATTTCTATTTGAGATAATATTTACAATCATGCCTATAGAAGACTAATAATACATATACATGCTTATAAAGAGCAAGACATAATAATTCTTGAAGGATAATCTAAAAAGGGAAACTTTCAAAGAGATAAAACACATAGGTCAGATGAGAGTGAATTAATTATATGAATTATGGGTAACTTAGATAATCCTAAAGGTAGTAATCTTTCAAACCAACCAAAATAATTAAAATAGAGAGGACATGCTCCATACGTTTGAGACACTTTTATATTTGATGAAGGCACTTCATTAAGAGTAATTAGTTCATGAAAATTAAATTTGAAGTATCAATTTTACCTTTGAAAACATCCTAAAAAACTATTCTTATCCATCAAATTTCTAAGTGGAGAAACAAGAGTAAAACCAGATCCCGCTTGAATGAAGAAGACATTATGACCTATTGTCACTCTTAATAATTGTTCATAAATTAAGTTCAATGAATATATAAAAAAATGCAACTAAATTTAATCTAATTATTATCCCTAAAATTTCACAAAGTTTTAACATCCAAATTTCTCTCTCCTATCCATATCATGTATTTAAATTTTGCATTTATAAGCTTATGAAGGCAATGATGGAGAGGAGGAAGAGTGTTTTGAAACTTTATGACCTAAAACTTGATACTAAGTTTTATTATAACATATTTAATCCAAATAGACTATCCTTCAATGTTTTTACCTAAAATTTAACTTCTAAAGTCTGTACATGTGAGTGAAACTCCTTGTTTGGCATTAAAAATCAATATTCTGACCATTTTCTACTTTTATAACATATATGGAAGTTATGTAAATTATATAAGAAACTTTTAAAGGGTGATTATATTTATTATTCTCATGGGTATATTTTTCATACATTAAATTTAGAAAATTTGTCTTTTTCTCCAATTTTTCTTACCTTAAAGTTTTCAAATAAACATTAAACTCTTCAAATAAGCATTAGATATTTATCCATGTTGATGAAGGAAATAATATGAATTTGATAAGCCCCTAAAAAAATATGTCAATTCTTGGATTCAACTCATTTCACTATGACATACCTAGACTAGTCTAAAACAAAGATAAAGAGTTAACTTAATTTATCCAAATAAACCTTAATTTATGCTAACAAGGCTATATACATACCTATGAATGACCATATAAGGAATGCCAAGACTTTGAAGTATGATAAAAATACATGAAAAGGAATTTTCAGCCTATATGGGCTGAATTTTGACCTTGGAGGTCAAAATTAGTCAACAATACCTACAAAATACAAAATATGTTAGTGTTAATCATGTTTTTTCATCTTCATCTAATAGTGTTATACCCAAAAAGGTTTCATATCTAAATGAAAATATACAACATAATTCATATATAATAATTTATTAAAAAATTTAACAAAAGGATAATAAGAGTCCAAGTGAAATCTTAATAGAAAGTCTTTGATACAAATTTATTCTACTACCTCCCCTACATCTTACAAGGAGATAAAAATACTATTATGCATATCATAAAATGAATTAACATCATACAGATTATTTTTTGCACTAAATAACAAAATCACAAATATCAAATATAGTGGTTATCCTATCATGTATACATAAATCAAACAAACCATTCACATCATGAATAAATCTCCTAAAGCACAAATGTGAAAATAACAAGTGTGGGTCCAAAGGATAATTCAAAGCAAAAAAAATGACAAATTCAAAAATTAGAAAATTAAAAGATTCAAAAGGAAAAGCTAGAGAAAGATATGTTAAAAAATATTAAGAAGTCAGGGCATAAATTAAATCATTTCCTAGTGTTCAAGAAAATATACATGACTCTTATCTAATCCATAATGAAATGTGATCTCCTAATAATGATGATCATATTCAAAAATAAACTCCAATTTATGGTGTAGTGAATTTTTCATACATAGAATCTCAAAATGTTATATCACAAGTTCAATAACAACCTAATAAGTTACATGTATTTTATTATAATGATTACTTTGATGATTATGATCCTAATAATATATAATATTGGTATGATCCTGATGATATTGATTATGCAACATATGAATAAAACACACGTGATATAGGACCTTCACATAGGCATCCCCTTAATGAGTTCATTATATTATCATATAATTTTTTCCTTGTACTTATATTCTTTACTAATCATACTATTATTAAAAAATTTCAAAAAAAATCAAATATTAAAAAAAATATAAAAACATTCTAATAATTAAAAATACCAAAAAATATTTAGCATTTCACATTTTTTTTGGGTTTTTCATATGTTATTGACTTTATGTTAGTATAAAACACATCATTCCTATACACAAATATATTTCATGGGTACTTGAGTGTGATACATGTATACATTAGTCCCATGATATATCATGCATTCAAATGTTGCACTTTTCCTCTTCTAGCATGATGCATCACACTAGGGGATCTTACTTATATATTATAATTATTGACACATTTTATATTGTTTTATGATAATTTATCACACACACACACACATGCATGCAAGCACACACATGCATGCGTACGCACACACACACGTGTGTGCGCGTGCGCGCGCACACACACACACACACACACCTATAATCATTTTGATATCTTACATAATGTATTTGGTATGTTATTCTACATGACATTTTGTTAATACATGTATGCATAGACTAGTATGACATGTTTATATTTCATTACTTCATTTATTCACATTAATTTACTTTAGTGTATTTTTTTGTTTTCTTCATTTTTTTTCTTGTTGAAAAATTAAACATGTTTTTGTCATTGTTGGACCTATTTCCTTTAGTGTTGTTTATTTATTTGGTGCATGGGAATTTACATGTATTCCACTTTAGTGTGAAACATTTGAACATGCCCCTTATTTGCAACCTCCATTTACCCCTCCTTGTGAAACATTATATAAATCTTGTATGTGTTTGATTATTTATTGAGATTATTATATTATATACATTTACATTATTCCTATCATGCATATTAGGGATTGTTATATAGGTGTATTGTGAGCTTCACTGATATATCTACTTTGAAATGACACTACTATATGCTTCTTTACTACATGATTAATACTGATACAACATAGTTTTATTATCCTTTTGAGATAAGTGATTACCAATTTTTAAATATCCTCAACTAAACAATGGACCATATCAGTGGGGACATGTCATAGAACACATGACCCTATTGAAGGTGAAAATTCTCCCACCAATGAATCAACCCTTTTTTCTATTGTGAAGGTCAAGGTGAAATCATATCAGTTTAATCATAAGATACCTATGGCTGAAAATAAATCCTAAGGCATTTAAAGGGTCTATTAAGTTCTTAGGATTAATATATTTATTGATAAATCTAAATCAAGATTGTAATCATTTCATAAAATTGGTCAAACCTAACACTATTATTAAACATGTCTAGAATAAAGATACTTATAAACAATGTTGTGATCAAATATGTCAATCGATACTTAAATGAATTATTTAATTAACATTTAAATAATTTTTATAACTATTATCTAAAATATCCTACATAGTAACACTTTTTTAATATATAATCCCTTAAAAGGACATAATATTTGTGAACATAGGATTGTAATAGGGGGAGATTAGTATGGTATTAGTGAATTAAATCAAATCCAAACAAAGAACACACTAAGCTAAGACCCTAAGCCTATCTCAAGGGGGATCATATTAAAAATAAACCAAAAGAGAAACACAACTAGAATGAAAAGACAAATAAATCCTTCACCTTCTTTGGATTCTCTAAATAGCTTGTTGAAGTGGCTTGCTTGGCTTGTACTCAATAATTCTTCATCAAAGGAGGCTTGGCTATCTCCTCTTCTTTTTGGTACATTTTTGATGGCTTTGGCTTTATCTTGGCTCAAAAATTTAGCATTATAACACTAATTGAAATGGATTTTAGAATTATTTGTGCATTATAATTTTGCATTATCCAAGCTTAAAATTAATGTTCATGGCTCTTCTATTTATATATTTTTGAAATGGTTTAGGATCAAACATGACCATCCATCTCAAGATTGAGATGTGTGGCAATGAATTAATCCAAATTATATAATTAAATTCATAAATATCCCCCATCAATATTTAGGAAGAAGGGGTATTTAAGAGGCATGGGAGGAATTGATGAGGTATGGGAGGGTCTTTATGAGGCATGGGGTGGCTTGATGAGATATTTTATATATTTATGGCCTAGGGATGTCTTTCTAAGAAATGATGTCATTTGATGATGTAGATATTCATTATCAATTTATGAAAAGAAATATTCAACAAGTTCCATGGAATATTTAATTAGACTCGCGATCTAAATTGATTAGCTTTTAAAAGTGATTAGTCACTTTGGTGCAAAACTTGGATTTTTGTGCAAAAATTAATAAAATTGGTCAAAATGTTGTATTATTGGCTCAAAATTTGATTGGATTAGAATTGGAAGTTGATGTTAGATGCATTAGAACCATTATCCCAGTTAGGATGTTGCCAATGTAAAATAACAAAGGCATGTGTCTTGTATAATAAGTTTTATAAAAAAGAGAAAACCAAAGCACCTATGTGCAAAAATGTCATTTTGACTCAAAATGATCTTATCAAAGTTAGCTACTTCATAAACTACATTGCTCCATTTATGATACCCTAGAAAAAAGTGGCACTTGAATATAAAAATTTCATCTCTTTTAATGAATTTTAGTGTTTTTAAGCCAAATTATGCATTTTGGTATAAATTAGTCAAAAGCTTGGTTGAAGGTCATCGATGGCTATTTTTAGGTGTATATAGTTTGCCTTTATTTGGGAAGGTGTTGTAAGCTATAGGCATAGTAATGTATTCTCAAATAATGAGTAAAGGCCTATATGTTAAAAAGAAGATCATGATTAAAGAAAAATCTCTAAATGGTGTTTGCGAAGCCTAAGATGATGCCCCTTCAGGGAGTGGCCATTATATATGTGGATGGATGGTCCCTCAAAAAGAAGCAAAAATAAATGTGGATCTAATCCATAGTTGAGATTAATCCAAATGAGAAATGTTTTCATGTATTGATTGAAAAAGGATGTTGATTTTCCCAAAGGTAGTTATAATTAGGATTAAAACCCAAATTAGTGATTTTCCCATAGGTGGTTATAATCATTAAAAGGACCTAAATTGTATACAAATATGATTGTGCCCTAGTTAGGGTTGATTAAAAAGCATAGCTCAAAGATATAACCTAAAATATAGATTAAAAGATGAGCAGGTGCAAAGGTAGATCTGATGGTCTAATGATTAAAGAAGCCAAAAATAACTAGGCATATGAAGATGCATAAAATGATGAAAGGGATGGATAGAAGAATAAGATTTAATCATTGGAAAAAATTTAGTTATACCTACTAATGAAGAGATAATAAAAATATGATTTTTCCCTAGTTAGGGTTGATTAGCAAGAATAACTCAAAGGTATAACCTAAAATATAGATTAAAAGATGAATAGGGGCAAAGGTAGATGTGATAGTCAAATGATTAATAAATCCACAAATAACCAGGCATATGAGGATGCAAAAAATGATGAAAGGGATAAATAGAAGAATATGATTTAATCATTGGAAAATATTTAGTTGTACCTACTAATGAAGAGATACACATCCTTATTAGCATTGATACAACTAGAATGGTCAATGGGTTGATTTGATCAAGGGTGAAATGGGAGAATTTTTCCAAGGTGCCAATGAGAAAATTATAATGCTCCATTGCTTGTGGACCTTATTGAAGTTGATTTTTTCTATAGCATGTGATGGTAGGCATCATGATAAAACACCATGAATATTATCCCAAAATATGTGTAAGGATTAACTTTTTATCCAATAAACACTTGAAACTAATACACCAATGATAACAACCATGATGTTAATGTTGATGTATAAATATGGATGGACTCAAGAATAATGTGCACAAATAATCACCTAATGCATACATATAGATTGAGTTGAGGTAATAGTGTTAAAAGCAAACAAATAGGCAAGCAAAAAAAATAAAGAAATAAATTAAAAAACACAAAAAACAAACAACTTGAAATAAATAAATAAACAGAAAGCCTAAAAATAAAAGCAAAAGAAAGAATCCTAAAAATGACCATACCCCAATAGAGTAGATCAAGGATAACTAACTAGGCTTAGATAGGATAAATATTTTTGTATTTTTGAAATATTTGAATGTTTTTGGTATTTTGAGGTATCTTAACTCATTAGAGAATGACAAGATACCTACTCACACAATGGTGAGAGCATTTGGCTTAGGTTTCTTATAAAATGGTGAGAGCACATAAAAAGGGGGATTGAGGTGACCTCAACATAAATTGAGCATGGCCCACATTATCCTAAAATGACCTCAAGTCACAATAACTATTCCTACACAGAAGGTGAGGAAAAACTTGACCAGGTAACAAGTTATCAAATCTAACAAATGTCCAATCAAATGAAAACAACAATGGCAAGGTGATGTGACAATGCATGATAAATAAATGTTGACAGAAGATTTCCCATAGCTGGTTACAACTAGGATACAACAAATTAGATCAATGATATTAATTTGCCCATAGGTGGTTATAACTAGTATTAAGACTGGTAAACTCTAATTTTTTCATAGGTGGTTATAATCAGGATCACATAAACCAACTTGATATAGGCTGGAAGATGAAAGATATCTTGCTAGATCAGCTATCACACTACTTTCATAGACTATCATTATAAACATAGATTGTATTGATTATTGAAAATTGATTAGAATCCCCTTGTAAAAGGTGAAAGAAGAACCAAAGTAACTAAGATCAAAAAAAGATTGGATAGGATGACTAAAAATAGGCTTTGGTCTAGATAGGAATGGAATGATAGGATGGAATGGCATTGCTTTAGGATAATGATGGTTTTTGATATATTGGATAAAATGGTAAGAGGTTTTCCTCCAAGTGATGGGGTGACTGGCAAGGATATGTGATAATGGTAAAAGGAATATGGAAAATAAAATGGTATGATATATGTTTTTAGCCTAAGTGGTTATTGATTTTTGATGTGTTTGGCTTGGGTATGGTAAATGGCATATTATTATATTATTCCTACTAAAGTGGAGATACATGTCTTGATTAATAAATGATACAAATAGAATAATCAATCATGTTAATTTATATCTCACACCTTATATAAATAGTTGCTCTATCAAGAACTACTTGTAAATATGGATGAAAATGATGTTGTTGTGCTCTTTGTTGGTTATTGATTATGATTCCTTCAAGCATCAATACAAGGTATCTTTGTAGCCTCTACAAAGGAAAGTGTGATTGTGGATGGTAAACAAGGACAAATAATGGATGTTAGGTTTGATGTTGAAATGAAATGGTAGATGATAATGGAATGGGTAATGGTAGGGAAAAAAATAAATATCAAGACATTTAGTCACATGTAATGTTGTTGATGCTATATTAAACATAACTCTAGATGTGGTGGGGTCAAATACCTCTGAAGATTCTCTTGATAGGACTACCAAGTTTTTCTTTTGTTTGATTTTGAGAGTAGCTACCATCTAATTAGACTATAGATTGGAAGCTATTTTGATTTCATTTTGAATAATGTCTTCATTAAATAGTGAATAACTTTTGTGCTCAGCTATCAGTGCCTCTATGAGGTTTTTACGAATGAATTTGTCTTGATTTTCCCATAGCACCTCTGAGAAGGTTTCACTAATGAACATTGGATTTTAAATTTGATTATCTTCTAGTGCTTCTAAAAATGTTTCACTAGAAGATGTTAAGTTTGAAATTTAATCATCCCCTATCACCTCTAAAAAGGTTTCATTAGGAGAGTGTTCTTTTGATACATGAATGTGGTCTTGGCCTCCTTAATTTTTTTCATCTACTATGTTACCATGGATGAAATTCAACAAAGTATGAGTATGTTAGTCCCAATCGACACTTATGGGAGATGGAATGTCAATAATATGGCTATGTTGGTTGATGGTAATAGAATGGGGGTTAGATGCACAATCCTCATAAATTATACTAATAGAACTTGTAGTGATGATAAAGTAATCATCCTCAAAAACTATATAAGGATAAAAAATGTATTCAAATTAATATGTGATGCATGCATAACCAATATTGTAACAATCATGAATATATATTATTTTTAAATATGATTCTAACTCAAAGGACTCTAAATATAATATTGAGATTGATGTTAATTATGATTCTAATGCTAAATTTGATGTTGGTTTAAAAATAGAACCTAACTCTAAATTTCATTCTTCATTTGATGGGTACAATATTACAATGATGTATTATTGAAATCTTGGTATTGGAAAAGTGATGGCCTATGATAGCATGAGGGGCTCCATAGAGACTGGTTTGTCAAAGTGAGACTCCTCAATGATTGTGAAAAATTCAAGAGATAACTCTTTAGAGAGTATATTTTCAAAGGGAGGCTCTTGAAAAATAGGCATATGGTTGAGGTAATGACTTTCCCAAATGTAGTTATAATCATTAAGAAGTGTCTCAATAAAGGCTAGCTCATTGGAGTGAGACTCTTTTATAATTGGTATATTATTGAAAGGTGATTCATCATAGGTTGACTTATCACAAATGGGTTTTTCAAAAAAATCATCTTGGATTGTTTAGTTCTTTTAGCCTAGGTTTCTAATGAGTTAGAAAATACCAATTTTGAACACAGCTTGGTTTTCAAATGATTAGCTCGATTAAGGTTATGGTTGGATTAGGTATGGTTTTCTAAAGTGGGAAACTATTGGAAATGGATGAAGAATGATTAGTTGTTGTATAATGATATGGAATTGTGGAGCATGATTTCTCACATGATCCAAAGGATGAAGTAATGAAATAGTAACAATGGGGTGGTTTGAGCTTAGTTATTCACATAAACCAAAGGATTGGGTCTTGGTATATAAATTATATGTCATTCTGGAGTTTGATTACTCACACAAGCCAAAGGATGAGTTCTTGAAAGGATAAGTTTTGGGTATTGTGGAGATTGGTAGCTTGTACAAGCCAAAGCATCTAAGTCTTCCTCATAAACTATATCATCTTCATTCTGATTTGGATCATAAGTTGGTTATTGACTGTGTTCCATGTTATTATTATCATAAATAGGGTATGTATTTGTATCCCAAATAACATTATCTATATTTGGGTTTGTAATAAATTATTTCTCACAAACCTATTCATATCAATCAAGGTCTTGAGATGGATCGTAAGTAGGCATTTGATTATAGTCAATTTGTGCTAACATTATATCAAACTTGGATTATATGTGATTGTACCATAAGTGTATCTAGACATATATGAATAAATGATGAAATATCTAAAACAAAAGGCTTAGATTTTTGCAAACTCTAAAAAACTATGTCCAAAGGATAAATGGTTCAAACTTGGTCAAAAGGGTGGAGTTATATCTTCAACACGGTATAAAAGTGGAGTTGTATCTCAAAAATGGTTTGTGTTAAGACTTGGCATAATATAGTCTAACATCAAATGTCTAACATCAAGTGTCATACACATAAAACGTCAAGTGTCTAAATAAAAACTAGCATCTCAGAGGTCTAGGTCAAAGTGTTCCAAATAAGGTCTAAACTAGGAAAGGGAAAAGAGTTGCTAGGTCTTTTATCCAAAGGTGGAGTCAAAATCTAGGCTCAAATAGGCTATGCTAGGACTTTTGGCCAAAAATTTTCAAAATATAGACTTGAAATAAAGGTATGATGTGAATTTGATTTCATCTAACAAGTTTGGAAACAACTTTGACATAGACCTGGCACATAGAATCAAACATAAACATGATCATTTGGTATAAGGCATGAGGTAAAAGGCACCAAGAGAAAGGATTTTTTCTCCCAAATAAATACACAAACAATTATAAGGATAGGCTCTACGAATAAACAAATAATCAATAGTATTTAAATTTGGGTAATCAATTAACCAAAATTATGAAATCAAAAGGAGAAAGATCTATGTTTCATCCCCATGAATTGAGGCCTAAATTGAAATCAATCAATGTTTGAATCCAAAATTAAATAGTCTAATTGAAAAATCAATGTTAAAAATAAAGATTTGACCAAACAAGCTAGGCAAGATTGGATAGCATGATGGAGCATAAACAAGGTCCAAATGGCTGATGTGACATGGTTTGAAATAAATAGTTTTTAATGTAATGGTAAACAAGTTTTGAAAGAAATTGAACAGCTTAAAAAATGTTAGCATGCTTTAATTATATGATCAATTTTTTATTTCAAAGACTCAGGAAAAATGTTTGATATGATTTTGGTAGTGTAACACTATTCTCTGCAACTAAAATGACACACACACACAAAAAATTTTATCAACTATTTCATGGCACAAGTGTGGTGTAAAATGGATAGCATACTACCTCTTTGGATAAAAGAGTGACATATAAATAAATTAGTTTTAACATGGTTTATAAATAAACATACTAGTTTTAGTCTTAAAACACCAAGTAAGAAAATGACAAAATACAAATAAATCATCCAAAGTCCTATCAAGGGTATGGCAAAGTGAGGTTAACTAAAACTAATTAGTTTTTAAACATTCTAGATGGATCAAATACATATGGATTTCACATCAACATATAAAATAAGTGCACTTTAATTGGGTGTTTGTGTTACTTGGCTTGTTGCAAAAAGGTCTTACCCTTTTTGTAACCACTACATCTATTGCATGCTCAATGTAGTGTGATTTATAATGTATATATATGTCCCGATGCTTAACCCCAACACTACCAATCAAACCTCTGATACTATTGGGGGTGATAAAGTCAATTCTAGGAGATGAAACCCCAGGTGAAACCTTCCCTATAGAACTTGTGGGAGGTAATGAAGTGCCCCTCACAAGATAAGATGTAATGAAATAAATGACACAATAGAAAGACTTTATGGTCACCTCAAGATCACCCAATACTATTTCAAGTTTTTTGGGAGGGATTTAAACAAAATTATTTCTATGCCTTGGACTAGGCTCAAATTTTGATGAGATGGTGCATTTGATCCCAAAATTTTCCTAAAGGGGTTGAATGGGATAACATACATGCACATCTTCTTTCACTAAAACACACAATCACCAAGCAAGCTTGCAAATAATTGAAGTGAGGTTAATTTGTTATACCAAATTGAAAATGTTTGATTATATTCATTACTAGATCTTTGGATTTAGTACAAAAATGGAAAATTTTGCACAAAATAACAACATTAAGCAATAAAAGCCTATGTTCATTTTAAACCCAAATTAAAAATTCAAGTCTTAGCTTAGATTCATGATTAAAAAAGAAATGAAAATGTTGTAAGATTTATGATGTGTTTTAAACACTAAATTAAAAGTACAAAACTAAATTAAAAGTACCTAAGACTTAGCTAAATCTTAGGTTCATTTTAGGCACCAATTCAAATCTGTGAGAAACATTACATGTTCATTTTAAGCCAAATTTGACATGTGCATGATTTTTGATCAAGTTCTTTTTAAACCCAATTTGAAAGGTGTGTGGTTAGTCAAAAGCATTTAAACCTACTTAAAAACTACCCCCTCTTCCTAAAAAAACAAGATTACAATGAATATCTTTGAAGCTCTTAGGAGTTTGAGTAAATTACATTTAGAATTTAGCTCTCAGGTTGATACTCGAGTTGGGTTAATAGTCAAGTTGGGTTGGTAGGTGAGTTGGGTTGGATAGTCTTGAGAACAAAACTATGACTTATAGAAAAATGGATTTTTGATCAAAATTTTGCCTTCTTTTCTTCCACACTCTAAGATCCTGCATGACAATGGTTAGTAGGTTACTTTTAGGTACAATTTCACCAAATTTGTGCGGCTAGGTCCCACCGAGCATGCCATTTGTGAACATAGGATTGCAATAGGGGGAGATTTTTATGGTGCTAGTAAATGAAATAAAATCCAAACAAATAACAAACTAAGATAACACCCTAATCCTATCTCAAGGGGGGAGCATATTAACAAAACCAAATGAGAAACATAACTAGAATGCAAAGACAAATAAATCCTTCACCTTCCTTGGATGCTCCAAATAGCTTGTTGAGGTGGCTTTCTCATATTGTGCTCAATGAGTCTTCATCAAAGGAGGATTGGCTATCTCTTCTTCTCCTTGGCACCTTTGTGATGGATTTAGATTTGTCTTGGCTCAATAATTTGACATTACAACACTATTTGCAATTTATTTTAGAATTATTTGTGAATTATAAATTTGCATTATCTAGGCTTAAAATTCATGTTCATGGCTCTTCTATTTATAGACTTTTGAAATAGTTTAGGATCAACCATGACCATCCATCTCAAGATTGAGATGTGTGGCCATGAATTAATCCAAATTATGTAATTAAATTCATAAATATCTGCCATACATATTTGGGAAGAATGGGAATTTAAGAGGCATGGGAGACATTGATGAGGCATGGGAGGGCCTTAAAGAGGCATGGTGTGACTTGATGAGATACTTTATGCATTTATGGCCTAGGGATGTCTTTCCAAGAAATGATGTCATTTTGTGATGTAAATATTCATTATCAATTTATAAAAATAGATATTCAACAAGTGTTCTAAAATATTTATTTAGACTCATTATTTGAATTAATTAGCTTTTAAACATGATTAGTCACTTTGGTGCAAACCTTAGCTCTTTGTGCAAAAATTAATCAAATTAGTCAAAATGTCATATTATTGGCTCAAATTTTGATTGGATTTGAATTATAAGTTGATGTTAGATGCATTGGAACTGTTATCCCATTTAGGATGTTTCCAATGCAAAATAACAAAGGCACGTGTCTCATACAATAAATTTTATATAAAAGAGCAATCCAGAACACCCAAGTGCAAAAATATCATTTTGACTCAAAATGATTTGATCAAAGTTAGTTTCTTCATAAATTTCATTACCCCATTTAATGATACCCTAGTAAAAATTGGCACTTGAATATAAAAATTTCAACTCTTTTAATGCATTTTAGTGTTTTTATGCCAAATTGTGCATTTTGGTAGAAATTAGTCAAAAACCTAGTTGAAGGTCATCGGTGGATAGTTTTAGGTGTCTACAATATTCATATTTGTCAAATAATATATATTCCATATGTTTTCACACTTAAAGGATGAAATAAATTAATTGAACATGAAGAATGAAAAAGAAAACAAACAAAGCAATAAAAACAACAAGAAATCAAACCAAAATTGGTAGTAGTTATAGGGTACATATAAGGGATTATTAAAGTTAGAGAATATATAAAATGAATATAAGATAACAAATAAATAAAATAATACACTAAGAAGAGAACTAAATACTAGACTAAAAAATATTTTAGAAATAAAATAATTGGAAAGAAACACAACTACAAAACTAATATAAGAGAAAAATAAACCAAATAATAATCAAAATGCATGAGGTGACTTGAGATGTAATCAAAAAATTATCAAGAAACCAATTCTTATTTCATAATTGATTACAAAATTTGAGAAGAAATATTGTAGCTATACAAGACTTAACAATCTATCATACTAGTATGAAGTGTTCATAATTATTAAGGTGAATTTAGATAAAATTTGATGAAAATGAATGAGTTATATAAAGTCACCAAATGATTACAAATCCTAACCATTTCTAAGTAATAAATTTAAATCTAATTTATAAACTTTGATATACCTAATGTACCAAGTGAAATAACTTTAGTGTCAACAAATATGTTATTCTGTCTTCCTACAAGTCATAATTTATCATATAGATTCTTGAGAAAATAAGAAAATGCAATATGAATCTGAACTTTATAATAAATTTTTTGGTACATGTGTAAGAGATCCTCCCTGATATCTTTTCCTTCAGTTATTTTCTAAGCTTGTTAAAGGAATTGCTTACATTTTAAATAGTAACAACTCTTTACAACTTGTTATAACTCAATTTAAGTAATTGTGACTTATAAAATTTAAAAAATATAATGATCTATTTTTATGTATAATAATCTACATTAAGTAACTTAAATATTATGAGGATATTATTTAAATAAATGAGCAACATGTTTGGTGGGTAAGGGGGCATTTGAATTACAAATAAAGTAAATAATCATTTGACACAAGTTAATGTACAAGTAAATGAACACATGATTATTTAATGTAATAGATCACTCAACATTAATTTGTCAAGTGATTCTACCATGATGGTCAACTTCTTAAATATATTTAATATTTTCTATCAACTTAATTTTCACATGACCAATCAACTATAGCAATCTATTTTATTGATAAATCTAATCTAAACACATTCTGATCATGTTGTCAATTAAATTTTCCAAAGATAGTAATTTAACTAAAGATTAATCCCCAAATTTAACATTTGAAAGGTAAAATACAAAAATAAAACCTTGTTGATATATTGAAATCAGCTCATAATGAGTTTAAGCTAAACTAGAGAAAACATGGATAATACTTGTGATTAAACCATCGAAACAAATATTAAAAGATTATTGTTTACATAAGCTTAAAAAAGAGGATCAAACTAAAAATTATATGCCTGATAAAACTCATCATTGATTCACAACTTGAAATAAAACCAAACTTCTTAAGAAATTATACCATTAACCAATAAACAATTTAATTTGATCAAACAATAGATACAAATGTAGATAATCTTAATGTACATTTATTCTTCTTTTGTTGTGACATGGATAAAAAATTAATTAACATAATCCATTTCATAGTTTCTCATAATTTCAAAATTTTCTAGACTATTATTCATTCCATTTCTATTAGTTTTGAGCATGAACACCCAAAAAAACTACCTTTACTAAGTTAGGATATCAAGTTGAACATGATATATTCAATTTAAAAACTTCATCCAAAAAATAATTCAACTAAATAATATGAAGTATGAAAGTAGTATACACATAAAACAACATTTATTCTCTAAAAAGGGTCATTTTATCATGTTTTTATTCTATCTTAAAATTAATGTCTAAATGGTCATCATACTACATTCATTCTAGTCTACTATAATAGTCATTTGGCTGTCCAATTTAACGCAATTTTTTTATGTAGGTGGTTAAAAGAAAATAGCACAATGAGAGGAATTTAATAATGGAAATCAACCATAATATTTTTGTCTTTTTAACATCAATATTAAAAAATATCTTGATGAAAAAAATCCCTAAAATTTGAGAATAAAATCATATAAATATTTGTTATAAAGTTTACTTTTGCTTTGTGAATAAAACAAAATGTGTGCAGTGGAACAACTTAGAGGAGTGTTAAAAATATGAACTGTGTTAGGAACCTATGGAAGCACACAATTGATTACCATATACAAGCAACTTAAGATGTGGAATTAACCAGAAGTAACAAGTAACTAGAAACAAAAAACAACACAGAATATGAGAGACAATACATTTGTATTAATACTCATCCAGAAAAGAATACAATAAAGAAGATGCCACTTCTTCTTCACCACCTCTCAGAGGCTTCCCACACCTCAAGTGAATAGTACTTCTTTCCTCAAAGCTCTCTCTCTTATGGTCCCAACACACAACTCAAACATAGAGTTGGTGTTCACCTCCAACTAGTCAGTATCCACTACTGCCAGTACACCAGTGCTCCATTCACTTCACAAGTGCTCCACACACTCCAAGTACACAATCATACTTCAAGTAGATCTCCCTTAAACTAAAAAAACCTAAAACCCAATGATCTTACTTATGGAAGGAACTGCCTTGCCTTCCTCTCTTGCTCTAGATCGAGTACACACCGTACTCCAAGTAGATCCTATTTGATCCTACTCCCTATTGTGTTGTTGTCCTCCCTAATCTTGCACACCTGCAAATCAATCTAGTTCTACACACCTGCAAACCTAGATCTCACACCCGCATACACCTATAGATCAATGATCTTACTTACCATGTAGATCTCCTAATGTATCCATGCACACCTACTGACAAAGATAATACATACATGAAGAACCCTTCTGATTATCCAAAACCAGAACCCACACTTGGCACTATTGTGGAACTAGTAAGAACACCCTTGCTCACTTCACACATAGAAGGAGCTAACTTTTCTCAACTCAAAATAGAACACTTTACAATACAGCCTATGAGTCTCTTAAATAGATCTCATGCAAAAAATAATTAGACACCTAATTACAATAATTAGATCCATAGCTTCGAGTCTAAAATTGGCTCTCATCATGCAAACAATTGATTCATTAATTAACTATCTGTAACACTCACAGTTCCAAACTAGATAGGTGACCAACATCAGTCCCTGTCTGCTTGGAGGTGACCGACGCTAGTCGATCCCTGACAGACGTTGGTTTCTCTTCCTGTCTAGTCCTACCGATGTCAGTTAGCCTGACCGATGCTGGTGTCTATGACACTTTAGAAACCTCCTCTAACCTCCTCCATGTTTGCATTAGTGAATCTTTTAGCTCCACAACCTAACAATCTCCTACTTGGAGATAAATAGTTGCATTGTACCTATACCTGTACCCCATCTAATCTGTTTCTTGGCTTTTATCCCTCTTCAAGATCAATCCTGAAGGCCAACCACCACACATCCTGTGGGGCACCTCCTATCATCCAAGTAACCTACCACATCCAAAGTACTTGACCCTGCATAGCATGAATCCCTGCTACTAGTCCATCTCAGACACCTGAGAATCCATTCAACTACCATCCAGTGCTTCCTTCCCAGATAGACTACAAACTTTCTGATAGCTCCCACTGCTTGGGAAAACTCAGGCCTATACCAAACCTCATGTGATTTTAGACACTGAACTATCTAGCCCTTGGTGTGCTATAGTTCTCCATCCTACATATTGAACCCTGCCAAACACCTGATTCACATCAGCTCCCACTAGAGACAAAATCCACCTGTGATCTTCCATGTCTCTCATGCCAAAGAATTTTGCTGCTCCCAAATCCTTCATGGCAAACCACTGAACTAAGCTTACCCTTAGCTCAGTAAATCCCTATATGTATGAACCTACTAGTAAACATATCACCCACATAAAGAAATAGGATAATGTCGTGACTCATCATCCACCTGGTAAGACAAACACAATGGTTACACTGACATTGACTAAAGCCCTGCTTTGTCATCCACCTGTCAAAACTTGTACCACTATCCTGCAGCTTCCTTAAGACCATATGACCTAGCCTTTTATCTCACGTGTCCATTCTCTCTATTCTTTAACCAAGGTATCCATTCATCTCAGTGCTTTCATATCGGCTGGCAACCCTACCAAATCTCCTGTTTGGTCCTGCATCCTGTTCATGCCAAGCTCCCACTATTTCTTGGATCCTTTATAGTCTATAGTCAACAACTAGTATAAAGAAGAAGAACAACAAATTTGAGGCTTACTTACACTTTCAGTCCTCCCCATGGGTGTTTGAGACTCCTTGATAGCTTACTATCCACCCAAAATCTATCTCAGTGACCGACCTCGGTCACTACATAGTTTGCATCCAACTGACATCGGTTCCATGTGCCTATCCTGACTACCGACCCCACTAACATCAGTGTCTACATTTTACCGATGTTGGTCCTTCTAATTGACATCAGTCTTACTATCATCGACATCAGTCCTCCTGACTGACATCAGTCTTACCCTGCCCGACACCACTAGCTCTGGTCTGCACATGATCGACATCGACACGTATCTGTTCGACGTCAGTTACCCTTGACCAATGCTGGTACCTATGTACACCTGTGAGTGATGAATTTTTACCTGTGAGCTCTTTTGAATCAAAACCCATGTCTAAAATGCCCTACTCAGATGTATCTAGCCCCATCCACTGGTCTCTATCCATCATCTCCTCCAAGAACACCAAGGCTTTCCAGTTCTTAAGTTTGTCAAACACATTTGTCTTTTGCTTAAGAACATGCATCTCCTTCTTGCTCATGTGACCAAGCCTACAAAGCCACGTCTTTGCAATAAAAGAAGAATCAGTAATATAAGTAAATAGATAAAGGATACCTACTTTCTTACCACCCGCTAATTCAAGTGCATCTGCTTGAGAGTTCTTATGCATCTCTCATCACCCAAATTTCCTGAAGCAATTAGCCGAATCTCCAAGACTAGGACCTTTATGACCTTCTTCAACACCCATGTGTTGGTTGCCTGCAATTTTGGCAACACTTCCCCTTTGCCAATACTATGACAAGGCTCACCAACCCCTCTACTTGGGGCTGCATGGAAAGAGGCAACATAATCTATTAACCAAGATTCAACTTTATCTAGAGCATCTTGTGCAACAACACCTACAACATCTGCTTCTTCATACTGATCTGCTACCAACCAACAATCTTTATTTACCTAATCTTTCTTTCCATAACATTGTAAGTGACCATTCATGCTATTCAATTTCTCCATTCATAGCTTACTTTCTTTTGCCGTTGCTATACTCCCACTCAATCAGAAACCCCTGAGAGTGACCTGTAACCAAACACAAAACCTGCTCCTTGCAACCTTAGCTCTAATGCCAACTGTTAAGAACCCGTGGAAGCACACAATTGATTACCATATACAAGCAACTTAAAATGCAGAATTAACCAGAAGTAACAAGTAACTAGAAACTAGAAACAACACAAAATATGAGAGACAATACACAACTTGTATTAATACTCATCCAAAAAAGAATACAATAAAGAAGATGCCACTTCTTCTTGACCACCTCTTAGAGGCTTCCCACACCTCAAGTGAACAATACTTCTTTCCTCAAAGCTCTCTCTCTTATGGTCCCAACACACAACTCAAACACAGAGTTGGTGTTCACCTCCAACCAATCAGTATCCACTACTGCCAGTACACCAATGCTCCACACACTCCACAAGTGCTCCACGCACTCTAAGTACACAATCATACTTCAAGTAGATCTCCCCTAAACTGCAACAACCTACAACCCAATGATCTTACTTATGGAAGGAACTGCCTTGCCTTCCTCTCTTACTCTAGACCGAGTACACACCGTACTCCAAGTAGATCCTACCTGATCCTACTCCCTATTGTGTTGCTATCCTCCCTAATCTTGCACACCTGCAAATCAATCTGGTTCTGCATACTTGTAAACCCAGATCCCGCACCCACATACACCTATAGATCAATGATCTTACTTACCATGTAGATCTCCTAACGTAGCCATGCACACCTGTTGACAAAGATCATACATACATAAAGAACCCTTCTGATTCTCCAAAACCAGCACCCACACTTGGTACTTTGTGGAATTAGGAGGAACACCCTTGCTCACTTCACACACAGAAGGAGCTAACTTTGCTCAACTCAAACTAGAACACTTTACAATACAGCCTATGAGTCTCTTAAATAGATCTCATGCAAACAATAATTAGAAACCTAATTACAATAATTAGATCCACAACTTTGAGTCTAAAATTGGCTCTCATCATGCAAATAACTGGTTCATTAACTAACTGTTTGTAACACTCACAGTTCTGAACTGCACAGGCGATCGATGTTGGTCCCTATCTACTTGGAGGTTTCTGACGCCGGCTGATCCCTGACCAATGTCATTTTCTCTTCCTATCTAATCTTGCCGACATCAGTTGGCCTGACCGACATCGGTGTCTGTGACACTTCAGCAACCTCCTCCAATCTCCTCCATGTCTGCATCAGTGAAGCTTTTAGCTCCACAACCTAACAAACTGGAGGATAAAATCTCAATATTTTTAGCTTCAAATTATATTTTTAGGCTAACCCATTAAATTTTTCAATCTAAAAACTCATACTTATAGTTACAACTTGAATCCTTCCATAATTGTCTGCAAGTAAATAATATAGTAAGTGTTGAACAATGCATTTTGGAATGACTTGCTTCTAGCAATATTTATCCTTTATTTAAAATTCAAATTTATATTAAACTAATGAAATTATTCTCACAAACTTCTAAAAAGTATTATCATATCATCATTAATGACCTCCTTCATTAAAATGATAATGAGAGAGAGAGGGTTAGATAATGTAAGAAACAACAACTGCATTAAAATATTCTTTACACCGTCACAAATAAAGATAAAAACAAATTCAATAATGGCAAATTGAAGGAGGTATGTCAAGAAACAATGTGTCTTTAATGTTAATTTTATGGCATATTCAATAAGAATATGTTTCATATTTAATATTGTGCATATGGAACACTTAGATCAAATAAATACTACATAAATTATATTGCATTTAGTGCCAATCATCACATTTTCTGAAGATGACCACAAAATAGCCAATGTAATGGTTTACATTTCTTCTTTGCTATGTTGGTTATTTGATTAATATTAAGTTTAAAATAAGTCTAAAATTTATCAAACCTAAATTGCTTTAATTATCATAGATTTTATCTCAATGATTTATCAAATCATGAAAATATGCTAGCTACCACTCATCCTTATTAAGACTTCAAATATTAAAACCACCAAAAATATATCAATAAATAAATATTAATCACTTTAAATTAATTTTAACCATCAAAACAAATCAATGAAAGATATTAGGATCAAGCTAAATAGATATTAATTATGAATATGACCTTATCATAGTGATATTAAAAGGAATTAATAATTCAATTATCAAAAAGATATTTGATATTACTTGAAACATTTAGAACATTATGATTTGAAACCTAATGAGATTCAAACATTTTTAGATCCTTAATTTTCAAATTTTATCTCAAAACATTTTGAAGGTAGATACAACTAACATTGAAATATGCAAATTTATAAAGCTATAGGAAGAGTAGTCCAACCTCACAAATTGAAATTATGTAATAATATAATATAAATATGAAACACTTGAAAAAATGTTTTCAAATGTGACATTAATTAAATATTCCTAAAAGTTACATCACTAACACCACTATTTTTCAAAATTGAGTACGGAGAATCAGATTGATCAAAACTTGACATAAGTTTTTATTTAGTTAGATTTTCAGATGAATGTTGAATAATACCAAAGAATAATTAAATAATAAATAATAAAAATGACATTATCTAATATAAATCAACCTTTTCCACTTTCCATGAGATCTACAATCTAGGAAATAATTCTAGTTTGTTGGAGGTTGCATGGTGATTGAGGGCTTGGGGAGTAGGGTGGATCCCCTTATTTCGAATAGATCTGACACATTGGGGACCACACCTGATGTGATAAATTTTTACAAATGGATAAATTTTGGGTTTAATCTATTTAATGTGTCTTATCTTTCACCTAGTTTGGTTTTGTCTTCTTTTTAGCTCAAAAATGACAAAGAAATGACAACTTGGGTAGACTAGGTTTTGGGTTCTCCTTATAAGATTAACAGAGCATATTTAGGTTCTTCTTTTAAGATTAGGGAACCCGGTGAATCAATAGTGGAAAAATTTGATGAATGGATCACATTAAATCTATTAGATTTCATGATGGATGAATTTATTTTAGGCATGAAAAATACATTGGTGGGATGTCTTTTTACTTTTAGGCCGAATGTGGATCTGGTGCATAAATAGGTAAAAGATAACTAAAGCATTTAAGGATTAGTTGTGACCTCTGCTATGGTAGGTGTTTTGTTCCTTTTTCATTTTTCACTTAAGGATCACTTGATTGTTGTTATTATGAATGGACCTTGGTTTTTTGATAAAATACAATGTAATAATCTTACTTTATATAAATGGAAACTAGGTTTTGACCCAACTATAGATTTGTGTGCAATTACCCTAACTTAGATTAGGATACCTAATTTACCCTTATAATTTTGGACGCTAAGGATCCTTCATAGCATTCCCAATTCATTTTGCCAAATTTTGGCTATAGACAAGGTAACTATACAAAAATATAGATTACTTTTTATTCATGTTTGTGTTAATGTTGAAATGCATCTAGTTCTACCCACTCAAATTAATCTCCATTCAAGATATGAAATGTGGGTTCAACATATCGAATATGATAACTCTAGTATTTTTTTCCAAAATTATTTTGAGCATCTCATAAATAAGTGTAAAAATCCTATTGTTAAGAGGGATGAACTAAAAGAGAAGGAAAAGATCCCTTTCAATGGTGAATCCCTAGTTGATACTACTAAGGATTCATCACTAGGTATTGAAGAATCTAAAATGGCCTAAGAATGTGTTCCAATTAAAACATAACATCATGACACCCCTTTAGCAGTACTCCACCTTGATCTTGATAAAGCAAATAAGGGAGAGTTGGTTATCCTAGAGTAAACTCAACAACAAAACAACCCTTCAATAACTCTATAGGACCACTATAGATTAGAAAAGGGAGAGGAGGTTAATGAGGATATTCAATCACTTAGAGAATAAGGATAAATAGTGGTAGAGGAACAAATATAATATATACCTATGTTAGAAAAGGTACATGAGGATGAGTATACGAAAGATACTTTTGAGATTTTTAGTGGAATTTTGGAAGAATATTGGACTCTTGTTGGCAAAAGTAGGAAGAATAATTATGTGAAGAAGATAGATGTGGAAAATGAGAGTAAATAAGGGAGACCTTGTAGAAGAGAGACAAGATCAAGGGACGTAGCTAAATAGGATGCTATGGGTAGACAAAAAAACTTTGGAGAACCTCTTAGGATCCATAAAATTTAAGAAATGACCAGACTTCTATTGATTTACTCAAAAGGCAAGATGTATTATATGGTAGATTGGTATTATTTTGTTTATAGCTATGAAGGAAATTTATTTGAATATTATGGGGATAAATAGTCCTCACAAAAAAATTTGGTTAAAAGTTGCATTTTAGATAATAAATTTGATATTATTATGCTTTAAGAAACCAAAATGAGTGAGGTAAACTTGTCTGACTCTATAAATTATATCTGGTTGGGGGCTGAGTTTTGTATTAGTGCATCTCAAGGTGCATATGGAGGTCTAGACATTCTTTATAATCCTATTATTTTTTTAAAATATGTGTTGATTATCCATAAAACATTTATTTCTATCAAGTTTAGATCTTAGAATGGGTAGGAAAGATGGAATATTTTGAATGTTTACGTACCTAATTATAGACTAGAAATAAAAAATATCTAGACCTCTTTAACCTCAACTTTGTCTATTGATCCTACCTCACATTGGATGTTATCAAAATATTTCAATAACCCACTTTATCCCTTTGAGAAGTTAGGAGGGTTAGATGACTATTCTGATAGTATGGGGGACTTGGCTGGTTTCCTCTCTTGCATAGGTCTAATAGATATTAAGATTGAGTGAACTCAATTTACTTAGTCTAATATAAGAATAGGAAACAACCTCATTTAGGTTAAAATTTATAGGGTGCCAATTTCCAATTCTTAGAATATTATTCCCCTTTTAAAATGTGAAGCCCTTCCTAGAGTGGGATCAGACCATAATCCTATAGTTATCAGCTGGAATATCCAAATAATAAATATAGCATACTCTTTTAGGTATTCAATTATGTGGGCTTCACATATAGGTTTCAAAGATCTTGTTGCTCAATGGTGGAACAAGCCTATTAAAGGTACTGTTATGTTCTATCTAGCCCATAAGATTAAGAATGTAAATCAAAATGTTAGATGTTAGAATAAATACACATTTAGAGATATTTTAAAATAGGAGATTTTATCTTCCAATATTAAGGATATGTAGGATAGAATGGATGATGGTATAATTGATGTGGAGTTTTATAAACAATCGTGAAAGTTGAGAGATGAGTGGTATAAACTTAATCTGAGAGAGGAAATATTCTAGAAACAAAAGTAAAAAATCCAATGGTTGACAGAAGGGGATAAAAATACTAAGTTTTTTCACTAGTCTACTTGAAAACATAGGCTTCAAAATATTATAAATAAAATACAAGAAGAAAACAAAAAAAAATTTGATTGAAGATGACCATATTAGATTGGCTACCTCAAACTTTTTCAACAAGCTATTACAAAATAATGAGGACAATGAAGAAGGTATTCAAGACATGATATATATCATCCCTCAAGTTATATCTAATTCTGAGATTGTAGACTTAGAAAAAATGATTACAAATGAAAAAGTCAAAATAGTAGTTTTCTCCTTTGGACCCTTCAAAGCCCTTAGTCTTAATGGATTTCCTCCAGCTTTCTTTCAATTTTTTTTTGATATTACTGGTAAGGATGTCACAGTAGCTACTAGGGACTTATTTATGTTAGGAAAGCTTTTAAAGCAATTCAATTATACTTTCTTTGTATTCATCCAAAACAAAAGGGGTGTTGTTTCCGTTAGTGATTATAAACCAATAAGTTTGTGTAATATTGTGTATAAAATATTCTTTAAACTTTTAGTTTATAGAATCAAACCTCTACTATAACAAATTATTTCTCATATTTAGAAAGGTTTTATCCCAAGTAGACAAATTCTGGATGCAGTTATTACTACTCATGAGGTATTGCATTCTATGGATCACACCAAAAAGGAAGGGATGGTCTTAAATGTAGATATTTGTAAATCTTATGATAGAATTTCTTGGTCTTTCTTTTTTATGGTCTTGAAAAAGTTTGGTTTTAAAGGTAAATTCCTTTAATTAATAGTAGAGTGTGTTACTTATCCAAGATATTTTGTAATGGTTAATGGTTCCCATAGAGGATTATTCAATAGTAGTAGGGGTTTATTGCAAGGAGACACACTATCTCCTTATCTCTTTATTATTATGGTAGAGGTTATTAGCATAAATATAGCTAGATTGGTGAATTCTAACAATCTTAATGGTATCAAACCTACGTCTTCCACCCCTCCTTCTCACCAATAGTTTGTGGATGACACAATATTATTTGTTACATATTCTGTCAAAGAAGCTAAGGAATGGAAAACCTTGTTGAATATCTATGAAAAATTTTATGGGTAGCATATCAACTATTATAAAATAAAGATATAATTATTCAATACTATAGATATTTGACAACTTAAAATTATCAAAATTTTGGGATGTTCTAAGGCTTCCCTCCCTAATACTTAGGATTACCTTTATCTATCAAAAAAACCTTCTAATTCCTACTAGTTTAGAATGGTGGAAAGATTCCAAAAAATTTAGATGGATAGAAAGGTAAGTTATTAATCCAAGAAGGAAATTATTATCTCCTAAAATCACCACTTCAAAATATCCCTATTTATTACCTTTCCCTATTTAATATCCCAACCTTTATAGCTAAGAAAATAAAATAAATATAGAAAAGATTTTTATGGTCTATAATTGAGGAAAGAAAGAGGTTGGATCTTATTAATTAGGACACTCTTTATATAACCAAAGAGAAGGGTGGATTAGGCATAAAAAATTTCATAGATTTAAATAGAGCTCTTATAGTGAAATTTAGATGGTGTATTATGAAAGAGGAGAAAGACTAAGTTCATATATTTAGACCTAAATACTTTGGTGGAAATGACATTCATAACTTCACTCATAATAGTTATTTTCCTACAGGGTCTATCATTTGGAATGGGGTGCTCAAAATTAGAAGAGTTCTTTCTATAGGGATGATATGGAGAGTTGGTAATGGCTAGTTGATTAATTTATGGGAAGATGTGTGGAAATGCAATCATCCTCTCTCAGACCATCCTACATTTTTGTCCTAAAAAATAATTGTCTAAGTATCTTTAGGGATATGCTAGATGGGTGTATATTATTTAATAATTGAAAGGCACATTGGAAGGACATAAATATCTCTTATAGACAAGTTGAATTGATTTAGAAACCTCAAGTTTTTGGAAACTTCATTGTAGCTAATAATTACTCATTATTATCTGTTGTTCCTTAGAGCAACAAGTATTGGAGAATGGTTGGGAATCATAGAGATATTCCCAAATTTAGCAACTTCTTGTGGGTAACAAACCATTACAAAATTTTAACCTTGGATAATCTATAAAAGAGAGGTTTTCACCTACCTAATTGATGTTATCTTTGTTGTCAAGATGAAGAAAGCATTAACAATTTGTTTATACATTGCTATTTTACTAAAGAGATTTGGGGATAATTTTTTCAAAAACTATAGATAGATAGGTCATGCCTAAAGGGCTTGACACCTTTCTCCCTATTCAATTTAAGGACCCTCCTTTTTTGAATCCTATTCTCATAGAATTATGGATTCAAACTCCTCTACATGTTTTCTAGGGGATTTTTAAGGAAATGAATAACAAGATCTTTATAAATTCTATGACAAACATAGATCAACTCATACACTATATTGGTTGTGCTATTCGAGAAAACATTAATTTGGCTAAGATAAGAAAATTTAAGTCTCCTCTTATAGAGAAGGAAGCAAGAATTTGTAAAAATTGGAGAATCACTCTTAATCTTAATGATATGGATTATCAAAAAGACTACATAATGAAGAAAACTAGATGGAGACGTCCCCAAATAGGTTGGGTTAAACTCAAATTTTATGGTTGCTCAAGAGGTAATCTAGGGCCTTCATTTATGGGAGGAATGATAAGAAATGAAAAATGTAAAATCATTGAGTGTTATGATAAACCTATAAGAAAAGCTTCAAATAAATTTGATGAAACTTACGCTTTGTGGTGGGGTCTTCATAAAGTCCAATCCTATGGTTTTAATCAAGTGGAAGTGGAAGGTGACTCTAAAGTGGTGCTTGATATGGTCACTAGGTCATTGAATATTCCTTGGGAGCTAAGGGACTACATTGATAACTTTCCAACTATTAAAATTCAACATGTTTATAGAGAAGGAAACCATGTTGTTGATAAATATCCAACCCTGGTCTTAATGTTATAGGAAATCAGTCCACCACCTTGGTTGATGACTTGCCATAAGGAATACAAGATATAATTTTTAATGATGCAAATGCTAAAAGCTTACCATGCCACTAATGTTATGGAGAGGGATCCTTTTCCTTTCTTTAACATTATTTTCATAGAGTCCAAAACATTATTTCTAATGATGGAAATATTTTTACTTATTCATCATACTATTATGATGACTAATTTTAATCTCCAAATTATTATAAAGAGAGGTCAAGGATAGTTATTTTTAAAAAATAAATCATGAAACGTCACTCCACCCTTTATGTGAATAGAGGAATTTCCATAATTATCAATAATGAAACCTACTCTCATTGTGTTGTAATTCTCAACACTCAAAATGTTATGCTCATGCATTTAACAGATGCCTATTGCTATAAGGAAGTTATTCATTATGTTATTCAAGGGTTTCAGAGGATTCTTATTTTTGTTTTTTGTAATTATAATATGGGGGGCCAGTTTCTTTGGGTGGAACCTACTTCAAGTGCTAGTCTGAAGAAAAATTCTTAGGTGTGGGGTATCTTTGAATAATGAGGCCTTGGTGACTATGTGAAATTTATGCAAGGTTTTGATGAGGCTATTTCTCAGTAATTTATCAACTCATGGATAAATATAGAGGTGAATATAAATGGGATATAGTTTATAGTCATAAAATAATTAACTACAAAAACCACAAACCTTTTAATGGATGGTATAAAGGTGTAGAGAGTGGGGAATGGGGATTATAAGGACTTCATGGATAGATTCCTATAGGATGATGAAACCATGACAAGAAATCAAAATGGGTACCAAAAAATAGATCTTCCTACACCTTGGGGCATGGTTTCTTACCACCTTACGAAATATTTTACTTTGGAAGGAAGGTTAGAGATAATTCAAGACTACCACTTTCCCTTGATTGATAATCTTTGGCATAGTAATTTTTATAAGGTTTCCCTTTTTCATTTTATCTTCCCTTTAAAAAAGAATTATAAATGAAGCTAATCCCATTCTTCACTAGGGGTTAATGTTGATTTTATATGAATTTAATATTATCTTAAACCCTCCTATTCCACAAGAAAAATGTAGGAATGTGCCTGATAAAATTAGGCTTCATAAGGGAAAGGCTAAACTTGTAAACACTACCAATGGCTCTTCTATTGGTAAAGTTGATATCACCTAAAAGGTTAAGGAAACTAAAAATAAAGTTCCCCACACCTATAATGGAAAAGACCTTGGATCTAACCCTAGCCTAGTTACCCCTATTATCAATTCTACTAAAATCCCTATTACTAAGGTTAATGATTCACTAAAAAATATTATGTTTTCTTTGGAAGAGAAACGTGGGAAATCCCTATAGGTAACAAGCCTAAATTTGTCTCTATAAAATTTGATGTAGTGAAGGTAAACCTAGTTATTTGGTTTGTTGATAATGAAGATAACCCTAGGTAGATTAATGTATCTCTTGAGAGAAGATCTGCAAGATTAGTTAAGACTAATTTACAAAAGATAAACAGTAAAAAAAGAAACAAAACTAAACCACTAATGTCATAATGAAGGAAATTACTTCTGATTATCCATCCAAGTAAAATACAAAAAATGTTTCTAGAATGGATCAAAGTTTAGAGGCTGAAAAGGATCAGGAAAATCACTATAAGGGTTATGAGGAAACAAACTAGGGTGATGAATAGGTCGAGGAAATGGAGTTTAAGGTTGATGAACATGACCAGCTCCATGGGAATGAGGAATTTGGGGGAAATCCTTTTGAGGACAACTATTTTAAATATATCTAGACAAATGTTGGGACTTTTGAAACTCAGCTTAACAATTTTGAAAAAATTGTTAATTATTAGACCAGCCCTAACCTTGAAGATTTGTCTAACATGCTTATTAATATGGAAGAATATTTTAATAGAAGGATTAAATGTTCCACCTACTAGGAAAGTTAGAGTAACATGTTTAAAATGTGTCAAATGTTCCAAAGTAAAATTGGGAAATTAGAGAAAGGCCTTAAGGATTTGGCTAATTTCACAAATGGGATTATTACTAACACTACTAATGAGTTGAAGAAAATTAAGACCCAAATGGAGAAATAGAAACATCTACAGGATGAAGGCTATGAAAAATATAAAATACAAAAGACTAAAAGAGATTCCTCTTCTTAGGAGGAGGTGTTGATGAAAACGCAAAATGACTAGAGTAATCCTAAGTTTTAGTTTTATTACTTGGTTTTTTATTGAAGTTGTGTTCTTACTCTATTATAACTTCTTATGATTGTTATCTTGACCCTCTTGGTTATTATAAAGATGGATTTTTATAATGTTACTCTATCATATATTATGCTACATGTTTTTTTGGTCTTGGCTCCTTGGTCCTCTTAGGGTTATTATCAGGGAGATTATGGTTCATACTATGATTATGGGGAGTTCTTTTTGGGTCTATTTTTTTGAAAATGGTTAGTTGATACTACTCTTAATTGGTACACTGGCCCTTATTAGGTTATTATTAGGGTTTTGTTATGATGTAATACGAAGATGATATACCATCTATATGGGTTTGGGACACTTTTCCAAACTAAACTTAATAAAAAACATACAATATCAATGAGAAAAACCAAAAAACAAGTGATGTAAGACAAATTTTCCACTACCACATACATAGTGAAACTATCACAATACAACATTTATTTTTATATGTTTTACTAACATATTAAATCTTGTGATAATACTAGTGACCTTGTGGGATAGTTTTAGACATGATATTGGGCTGCAATAATAAAATACAAAATTGAAAGCTTAGGAGTACAATCTAGGTAAATTGTTTCCTAATTAGTTAAGCACATACCCATTTAATGATTTTTCACAAATAGGGATCAATTCTTTCACTATCATGGCATGAAGAATGAAAAATAATAAATGTGGGAGTTCATGTTAGATAATTATTATTATATTAGCTTATAACATATATCCTATAAGTTAGTGATGCCTTAAACAATAAAATGTCCAATATTTTCACACTATAAACTAATTATTTCAGTGAACTAAAAAATTTAAACATTTAACAAACAGAATAACTAATAATTATATGTGATATTATTAAAATTATTTTACATGATTATTACTTCATGTGATATTTTAGATTATTGATTCAAGATAGCAACCAAAAAATGCGAGAATAAAAGAAAACCAAAAATGTCAAAAACATATACAAAAGAAAAAGAAAAACAAGATAACTAATCAAAATCAAAAATATTCCACTACAAGACAAGATGAGTGATAAACCGGTGTTGAAAAATGATAAAAGTAAAATAATAAGGCATGATCCATGAGAGAGGTAAAAAAATAAATGATAGATAGTATTTTCCAATATTGTTATAATGTAAGGTATTAATTTCATTATAAATATATTTATCAATCATCAAACTATAAGATTTGAAGGAAACAAGATAACATGATAAATATATTTTATACTCTTTTATAAAGGTCATCAAAATATTAATATATGTATTTTTATCCATTTATTTGTTTTTCAATTATAATATATGTAGACACTTAGTTTTGTCAAATTTTGTGCCTAAACTAACATTTATTACAATTTATATCAAATGACACATTTTAAGCCTAGAAATCACTTGAATTACCCAAATTAGTCCATGTAAGAGATTTAGTTTCATAAAAACATGATGAGGCTAGCTTATTTGATGTATTATATTATATGCATCACTAATCCAATTCAGTTCTAACCCTAGTCAAATTATGACCTAGTAATTTAACACTTTTAGCCTATCAAGATATTAATTAATAACATTTAAAACAATTTCCAAAAGATATAAATCACTAAGAAATAAAAATTATATCGTAAAACCTAATCAACTTGCTCAAACGAAAATTCCAAATCAAAATAATGAATTTCATTTACCAAAAAAGTAATTTTTAGCCAAATATGAAGTCAAAGGTTAAGCGAGTGAATAAAGTAATTTATTATCTCCTAAATATTCAAAAATATGACTCACACCTCACAAATATATAAAGTGAGTTTTCATGCCTTAAAAATGTTTGAAACTAAGGTTCCAATATTTCATAAATGACTTAACCCAACCCAAAGTTAGACTGACTCAGCCCATGTTAATCTATACTCAACCCAACTTAGAATTTAACCTAACCTCCCTAGGATTAGATTTGGTTCTTTAAGATATAAATATAATCACCCACATCATTGTTAAATAATATTTTTTGTGTAAGGTTATTCTAATATAATACTTTCTTGAAGCCTTTGAGATTAGTGTCATAATGCCTAATTTATGCCAAGCTTCACACCAAACCACAAGTAATTATTTGAGAGATTCTACCACCATGGAAGAGCATTGCTAGAAGACTAAAATTATCATAGGATAAGCATGAAAATAATTATGCCAAAAATTAAGCATGAAATTTGATAAAGGAGGTAATAAAATTGTATTATCTTCATCTCTATTTTGTTGTCTTGCTTATTGTGTTATGCTCCCCCTAGTTCTTAGGCAAGAGTGTTTAGTCTTATTAAATTATAATGCTTGATGTTTTCTCATTTAGACTAACAAGAGACAAATATACATATTTTTTATCTTTAAACTTATAAGGTACACAATGGCATGCTCAGTGGGATAAAACATCTTTTATGGCCAAGGAGGTTGATATGCTAGCTTTTTTTCTCTAATGGATGCATTAAAATCTTCAAGTTTAGATTTTTAGCTTTGAATTTTAAATATTTTCTAACAATGTTGAAGGGATCAAATATGATTAAGTAAAGTCATTACTAATTTTAGGGATCAATGATGATCTTTGTGTCAAAAATAGAGCAAGCTAGGAACATAGCTAGGATTGATTTTTCTTGATATGCTTATTACCATTTTTGTGTTTGATAATCTTTTTATTGACTTTGATAGGTTTTCCTTGTA
Organism: Torreya grandis; assembly: GCA_037957365.1. NCBI lineage: Eukaryota > Viridiplantae > Streptophyta > Pinopsida > Cupressales > Taxaceae > Torreya > Torreya grandis. Next base: position 3,279,201 of record JARHVA010000572.1, read on the forward strand.
TAAGTCATGAGAAGTCTAAGTTTTAAACTTGTATATCAAACATTTTTTGTTAAAAACACATTTTTTTTGTGTGGTTATAAGAAATGATGACGATCTAACGAAATTGATGTCAATTTTAGGAATTAACATCGGTCTCTATGTATGTGGTGACAATTTATCTAAGACAAAAATAGAAACCTAAGAGCTCAAAATAAATTATTATTTACTCACTTGATTTTGGGATTCTAAGAAAGAAAACCCCCTAACATTTTTCAAGATCTTAGGTGGAGAGAGAAAATCCTAAGCACTATTAAAATCTGAGATATATTTTATTTGGTGCTTAAAATACACTTAGTTATATTTTTATTTTATTTATTTTTTAAAGTTTTTACAAGTGAAAAAAAGGAAAAGGGACCAAAATTTCAATCACACTTTGATTTTGTGTTATTAAAAAGAACATACATTTTAGCTATAAATCTTAAGATATTTTTCACTTTATGTTTGTTTTATAATTATTAGTTAAAATTCAAAGTTCTTAGACTAGTTTCTTTATTTGTAGAAAATTAAAAACTATTACATTTATGTTATCCCCCTATCCCCTTGAGGGTGCTCAAGTGACCAAAAGCACTTAGTTTATTTCCATTATTTGACTTATCGAAAATAATGTCATGTATGCTCTCCCCAAGATCCAAGTGACTTGGGTGACCTAGAAATGACCTCTAAAGTCTTTACTTTTTTTAATTTATTTATTTTTATGCATGTATTATGGGTGGAGCTCATCACCTCCCCACAAGTTCTTTACGGGTGTATTGACCTAGGGTTTCTTTTCCTAGCATTATACCAACCCCACTCCATGGTGGGGTATACAAATTAGGCAAACCATTAGATGGGATAGTGGTGAGTGGTTATCTTGAGCATCTCAATGGGTACTTAGGCCATGTGATATCCATATATCAAACTTCACTAAGTAAGACATGGCTAGAGTATTTATGCAAAGGGATAGACCCTTTTATAGTAGGTTAAGTGGTTTGTATTTATTTTACATGATTGTGCCCTTGTGTTAACCATACTTGGGAGCATATAGTACATTTAAGATTTATAGATTTTATTCAAAATCTCACTTACCATAATTTTTTTGCTAAATTCCTAGTGATCCTCACTCTAAGTCCATGCCATGTATCAATGTGTGAGAGCCAAAGGGGGTGTAAAAACTCTACGTACACCTATAATTTAATTTTTGGATTAATACTTAATTCCTCATAATCATTGGTATATTGGTGAAAACTTAAGCATAACATATAGACAGTCGTGTTAGTTATAACTATAGGATAAGCCATTAGTGATACTTCTTTTTTTCTTTGATTTGCATGTGTGTTTTTAGAATAAAACTATTTGTTTGTATTGTCATGTCAAAACAATGTCTAAAACATTCACATTATTTTTACACCCCTATAGCCTAAGAGGTGTTACTATGTTTGTTTGTGTCACACTCTTTACCTTGGATATTTATGTTTCAAAACCATTTGTGTGTCTATTGTTTAAATGGGCACCATTACACAACCTATTCTCACCAAAAATTTGTCTTGGATATTCTAGTCCAAAAATAGTACCATGACATTTGTTTAAATGAGCATTATTATGCTACCAAAATTATTCCAATCTTTTGTCACTTTTGAAACCAAGTTCTAAGGTATTGGTATACATCTCTTATTTCAAATGTGTAATTGAATTTCCTATTTTTGTCTATCCCTTTTGCCTTATATGTTTAATTTTTTTTTAATTAAATTTGAAAATTAACCTTTCAAAGTGAAAATCTTAAACTAATCAAGGTCATGTCAAAGCCTAGTCAAATTTGGGCTTAGCTTTTCTACCTTTTGTGTTTAGATTGTGTTACTTGGGTTGATTTCATATTTCATCTAAAATACGCCCTTCCTAGGCCTAAATATCATCCTTTTAAGACAAGTTATTGCCATATACTTTATTTGAATTTTATTGTGCCAAATTTTGAGTGTCCTAGTTTCATTGTTTCAATAATATTTTTGAATCAAATATCGAGCCTTAATTGAACCAATTACCGGTGTCATATGAGACAATTAACTTAATTTAGTTTGATTTTTAGTTCTTGTGTGAATTCTTTATTTCCATGTTTAGCCTTATTTTTAGTATGATTATAACTTCCTTTGGGAAAATCATTGATATAATTTTATTATAGTTTATAATTGTTCTAATTTGTTTAAAAACTCTTGTTATTTATTATAATCAACTCTAATAAAATCATTACTTTATACAAAGATGAGTTTAAGCCTTTATGTTAATTTTTCCACTGATTATAACTACCTTTGGGTAAATCAGTATCATTTTATTAGACTGGTCTCATGTTTATTTTATTCTACCTTTACCTAGTTTAGTTTTTTTTATCCCTTTGTGCCTCTTTTAAAGAGCTAAGAGTCATTTATTTTTATACCTTAGTTATTTTTTACCTTTAGACCCTTCATTTTTTCATGCAACCTATCCATGGATCTAAACTTGTCTCATTACAAACATAGAGGGACTATGTATAATCCTAGTTATGGTAACTTTGTGACTAATGACCATTTTGTTCAAGATTCATATGATGATGTAACTTATGAGATGAATATTTATCCATCTTATAATATCCCATATGTTGAATAAATACATGGCCCTTTAGCATAATATTTGCTAATTTTGCCTTCTTATCTAGGCCAAGAATTAAAGAAAATGGTACAATACCTTGCTCAAACAATGTCTAACATTGAATAAAAAAAATAAGAGCCCTATTATATTATGATTCCAACATAGAAAAATCTATGATCCATACTTGTTTTAACATCATTTGTTATAAAATAAAGATGAATTGCTTGTTAGAGCTATCAAAGTAGGGGCCTAAATTCTACCAGACTTCCCACAAAAAAGTATGAGAAATTTGATTAGAACTCCTAGTAGTGTGCTATTAATTAAACCCTTCGAACATGCATCAACTAATTGTAGTCAATATCTAGTCCAAAAGACATAATAAGACCAAATGGACAAATAAATGGAATAAGTACAATAAATATACCAAACCTATCTCAACCTAGCTTGTAACCTTAATGTAAGGGTTATTTCTAGCATGATACTTATTAAGATAGATCCATCAACAAGGTAAAAAATAGACACCTTTGGATATGCAAACCAAAACATATATCCCTTTAGCTGAATAATGTTAGTTGGTGATACATATAATGCCCTTATTTTTATGGAAGATAATGTTGCTCAAGTAGAATAGACCACTAAATATATTGTAGATAACATGTAAATGTAGTCCAATTTAAACCAAAGTGGGTAAAATTTACCATCAAATAATACCCAATAGGTTAATTTGAACAACACCATGAGTGGATTGTAATAATAGCAAATAGGTATGACTATTTCAAAAAATCAAGAAAAAACCTTTGTTCCCCAACTAACTACTTTATCAAATGTACAATAGGGGAAACAAGTAAACAACAAACCAAATTACCACCATAATAAGTGCAAAACATTACACCACCTCCATAGGTGACAATAAATGTTCTACCATAACAAGTACAGACCAATGTACTTTATTAATCATAGATGTTGCCTAACCAACAATGTATTCCTATTGGTTATAAAGTTCTATTTGGTGAATAATAACAAATTAAAAACCCTTAACACTTTCTAAACCAATAGCAAGTGCATCCTCAACAATAATTATTGGTTTAATAATAGGTGTTTAGCCAACAATAAGGTTCTTATGCATAGCACGTACCAAGTGTTTGGTAGCAATTATATTTCACCCAATGGGTATAGCATGTACAACAAGGATCTAACTAACAACAGCTTCAACAATAGGTATCTAATCAATAATGTATTACCTATATACAATAGGGTTTAACAAGTAGGCAACAATTTCTCTCTTAAGCCTAACAATACAAATACATTATGTTTATCTAAATGCCATTACCATAACTATAATTCACTATTTGGGGTTATATAGACAACCCAAACCAAAATATGATTCAGAAATAGTGTATTCCATACCCATAGTATAACCCTAATTCACAAATGTGGATACCTAGTCATTCAACTAATTTAACTAGCATCCCCCAATACATGTACCTTGATCAAGGTAATCCACCTTTGAATACATAACCTCCATAGTAATAGGTCACTCCTAATTTATTTTCCCAAAAATTGTAATAGATGAAGGATGCAAATCAAATAATATAGGTTGGAAAACAAGTGAATAAATTCAAACTAGAGGAGATATGATATTACCCATTCAACATGGAGTATATGTAATTACCATTTATGCTAGGTTATGAGCCACCAAAAATCAATAAATAAAAAGGCAAAGGTGACCCTAGAGAGAATTATTAAGGAATTTTTTGTTGCATACTAGTCGGTGGCCTATAGGGATATATACTTGCTTTTGCTCTTCCTAAGGAGTCTAGCTAGACAAACCTTAAAATGGCTATTGAAATTACTAAATAAATATGTACTTGACTTTGATGATCTCTCAGATAAGTTTTTATAATGATTTTCATATAATCTCATGCATGATATTACTATTGTGGATCTAGGACAAAATAAATAGAAAACTAGTGAAATCTTCATTACATCTTTACAACATAAGAGAGCCTTAGCAATCTAGTTTACTCATAATATTCTAGATAGACAACTAGCTACTATATTTATTCAAATATTATATATTGAGATATCCTACTATCTTGAGCTATAATGTACTCATATTTTTGAAGAAGTTATAGTGAAAGGTATACATATTGATAAACCCCAGTCAATAAAGGCATAATCAAGCTATTATATTCCAATCACTACCAAAACCAAAATCAAGGCTAGATCCATAATCAGAACTAAACTTAAATACCAGCTTCAAAACCACCTCAAGCAAATAAAATTGAGATACCTAAACCCTATAATTATAATAATAATGTTGTTGGAAATGGGTTATTGAATTGTGCCTTGTGCAGCTAGTAAAAACACTAGCTACCCATTTATTTCCACTCACTCAACAACCACTTCCTCCAAACATTCAACTAGGACCTACATAAAAATAATCACCATAAAATCAAAAACAATTATAAACCCCTCCTCTGAGGATAATATCACCCATTTCTTGATAATTTAGTGACCTTTTATGAGCCTATTGAGTTTGTGTTTTAAAGATTGCTTCAAGTAAATATGATCAGTTGGCCAATACCAAAGCCATTTCTTGAATGGAATCCTTTTCTTGATTGGTATAAAAAACATGAATTTTATGGTACCATCATGTTAGAGGGCATTAGATAAGATAGTTTATACAAATCAAACATCTAACTGAGAACATGCTAGAAAATGGAGAGATATAAAGAGACACCCATGCTCCTATAAATAATCATAATTTGGGTATCTACCAAAATCCATTTCCCCAACATAACAATAATAATAACCAATAGTAGTATCAATAACAACAACAATAGTGATAGAGAAATCCACCACAAAAGTAACAAAATAATGCTCATCAAAATAATAATATCAAAATGGTCAAAAGCAAGGGGAAAATTATCAAACCAACTAAGGAGGTCATTATGTCATTACATAATACTATAACATTATTGTAGGACACATTTTATGTGGTCATTTTTCCACCATCACTATCAACCTAGACCAGTTAAAAACTAACCTAGACATTCACCTAATCATGCCTATGTGCCTAACAATACCAACCAATCTCCTTATGTTAGTGATTCTTCTACAAGCCATGTTGATAAAAATGCACCATACCATCCAAGAATCATCATTCCAAGCCTCACTACCTACCTAGCCAATCACTAAAGAAAAAATACATATTTATATTGTGTAATCACAACTTGATGATCCAGGATCACTATCAAAAGACTATATCCAAATACTAAAAATGAGTCTAATCAACCTTTAATTCCTATACAAAATAAATGAACAACTAAAACTGAGGTGAAAACCTATGATATTATGGAATAAATAAATAAGACACCTACACATATAGTTATCATGGATTTTTTTTGTATGTCTACCATCCACAAAGACATCTAGAATGAGTATTTGAACCAATCTCTTGTGCCATATGATTTCAATCTAGACAAACTCCAATCCATGGTAGGATACTTGGCATCTAGATAATGTCTCACCTTTGACCAAAGTGATGTATTATTTAGGTCATATGCATAATAGCCTATTCTATATAGAATTAGGTATAAAAAAATCATAGAGTTAAACATGTCCTTGTAGATAATGACAATGGTTCAAGTCTCAAAATTGTGTCTCTAAAATTGGTCAAACATCTTAGATATACAACAGCTAACTTGCATCAGATACCATCATTATCAAGGCATATGATAATGATGAATGGGGTTATCAAAGTACCATTAGATTTCTAATAGTCATTGGGCCATTGAACCATGATACTTTGTGTTATGTTTTAGACCTTGAACTATCCTATAATTTGTTATTGGGTTGACCCTCGATCCATGAAATTAGGACTACACCTTCTACATTGTATTAGTGTATAAAATTTACACATTTAGGAATGGAAGTTCTATACCTATTGACCTTAAGCCATATCAATATTATAAACACCTTGAATCCAAGTGTAAAATTTATAACTATCAGTTTGGTATGAATCCTATGCCCAAATAAAATAGAAAAAATTTTGAAAAAATGAAAATCCATTGAAATAGGCCCAAAAGTTTATTAAATTGGCCTAAATATCATATCCTCTACCTCTGCCATGCCTCCATTGGAAATTTCCAACCATTTCTATGTCACTAAAAAATGTCTTGGATGATATAACACCTGTAATGCATTCTATATTGCCAAATTTCCAAAAACTCCTAAGGATTATGGGATACCTAAGGCCAAAACCACTCACATTTCATGGGAAACAAAAGGAAAATCTCAATTAATTAAGCCCATTATCTTTAAACCAGCCTTTGGCCTAAAACAAGACCCCTTAGTAGAGGATGATTCATCACTCTACACTGATGAGTTGGCTAACTATTACCAAAGTGTGAAGTATCTTATTCCCAACCATATTATGGATAACCTAGCTTATGAAGGTAAATTCCTCTAGTTACATCAATAAGGTAGAATTGAACCAGTCTTAATGACTAAGTACAAGAGAATTCATGGTATTAGATTTAAACCAATTGAAGGTGACCCCTTATACCAAATTCACATTCTAACACAAAAAATTAGTGATGATGATTCCAATAATGATGTAGAGTCTAATTATATCATCTATAATTACTTGGTTACTACCAATTATTTTAATGCTCATGTCATTTATACCATTAGCCCTATTTATCAACCTTCACATTTAACTCTTTACCAGCCACAATTGATAGACTAATACCATCAAGAACCAATAATGCCATTAGATGAGTTTAAAAATAATGATGCCATATACAATTTTTTGGGATTGAGGAATCACAAGTAGGTTTTTGATATTAAATTAGATCCTATTTCCTACTTCATAAAGAGGGTGAAATTCCCTAGCCAACAATAAATAGAAAATTAAACATTGAGGTTTGAAAGTGAAATACTCTTTGGGGAATTTTATGACCAAGAAAAAACTAAAGAGAAAATCAATTATCTTGGTGAAAACTAATTTTTGAAACCATTAGATGGGGATGTTCACCCTCTTCCTATGAAGCGCAGAAGACCTTTAGCCCACATTTTATTCATAAATCAGCTATTACTATTGAGTATCAAGATTTTATAGATATTTTTCAAGAGTTCATTAAGGTATTTGTATCATGACCAATGCCAACATTAAGATAGTGTATTTGGATGAATTTTCCATTGCTAATTAACTCAACTCCTTGCTGACTATTCTAGATGATGGTTCTATAGTTTTGGTTTAAGATACTAAAGAGGTAAATATTGGGACTCTAGGGGACCCAAAGTAGATTAAACTAGGAACTTCCCTCACTAAGGAGGAATGTGAAGCTTTTATAACCCTTATGAGCGAATTTGTTAACATATTTGCATTGGCCTATTCGGATATGCTAGCTTACGACCTTGGCTTGGTTATACACCATCTCATTATACATCATGATGTCAGGCCTATTAAATAAAATTTATTGGAGATAAAATGATTGAGGGGGGTGAATTAGTGATGAAATATATTTATAATTTCAATTATAATCCTTTCAAACACTTAATCAATGATCACATGCATTCATAAATCATACAAGATGTTCATAATAATGAATAAGAAAGATGATGCAAGATCACACACATAACACAAGATCTAAGTGGGAAACCCTCTTAGAGAATTAAACCCACTCTTAATATTAAAAGAAAATGGACTACTTGTATTATAAGATGATCACAAACATGAGACCTTTTAGTTAATTACCTAATTCACAAGGATAACCCATCCCTAAGTATGAAAAATCACCCAATTGTTCTAGATGTTGATCACCCATACAAAACCTATGAAATCAACAACTACAAAACTCTAATTATCTTTCAATCTGATTAGAGAAACAATATATAAAACCTCTCTTTAAACTCATCACACACACTCAAACTTACTCATACAAGCAATGCATCTAAACACCCCATTATATCTTTCTGTCTTTTTCGCTCATCCTCAATCTATTATGTACTTTAGTCCATCCACTAAGGACACTATCTATGATCTCTTTCCTTCATCTCTATCTTCTTTTCTCTCAATTAATTCACATCAAGTCTAGAAACCATTACCTTGGTTTTCACCTTTTATAGCATCTTCATGAAAATCAACTATTATGTCATCCATAATACTTGCCTTAACCATTAATACATCTATCATGTTAAGAAATATCTTAAATACATTATCAAATGTCAGCCATAGCATCTATTGGGACATACCTAAGTAGTTACACCTTTCAATTAGGCCTTGTTATCCCTTATAGGTCTCATGGAAGAACATACAATCAATTTCAAATACTTAGGTCTAATCCATATAAACCTTATGACATATTCAGGTGATTACTCCCACTAAAAGACTCTTTTTCTAAAGCACAAATTACTTAAATAGTAGTCTTGTACACAATAGCACTATTAATGAATAAATATTCAAATTTTAAGCTCCATAACTTTTAATTTACAAACATCCAACCTTATAATAATTTTTTTTGGATGTGCCTTGAATTTATTTACAACTATGTTTTTTACTACATTAAGAAATTCCTCTTGAATTGAAATATATAACTCAAAAACTATAGTCTAGTTTTCCCTCATTAATTTAAATATTCAAATTCCAATAGTCATTGTTCAAACACTGCAAATTAAGCACTTTAACCTCATCTCATGATCTTTAGAAGCTTTGGTCAAATAGGCACCATCATTTTCCTTAGAATTAGCCTGGGATTTATCTTCTAATGCTCACCATTGATCTTTGATCTAAGATCCCATGATTGTGCCACTTGGAAGATCTACATGCCTTCTACACATTTAAATCCTTAACTCAACCTATGCCATCTTTATTTGTACAAACACCCACATGCCATTGATATTATGTCAAAGCTTATGAGATTGTGACACTTATCACCAACATGTGAAATCTTAGATTCTTTGACATATTAAATAAATACACACTATTGGATCACAATCTAGATGATGAATTATCACTATTATATCTAATAACTTGTTTGACCTTAGATTTCAATGTAGTTAAACTTGATGGCCTCTGGCCCATCATAGTTTGTAAGATAAACATTGAAGGTTTATAACTTGAGCTATAAAACACTTCAAGATTCTAAATATTTAGGGTACCTTATTGGCACTATAGAAAACATATCCATGAAATCCTTTTACCTTAGTTGAATTTTTGAGTACCTACAATAAATGCACAACCTTTCTAGTTCATTCATATCTATATGACATGTAGTGATGGTCTAGCTTATCTTAATCTATAACATGAAAGTTTTCTTTTTCAAAAGATCAAGTGACACACCATAACTTCACCAAGGCATCTATAGATGCCTTACAACTTCTTTTTCCTTATATATATGAAAATGTGACATATCTCTCCAAGTTATCAAACACCACTTATTTTTCCTTCATGCACTAGAACCATATGCTCTCTTTGACATCAATGATAACCTAAGACATCAATTACCATGTTCAACAATCTCCCCCTTTGTCATTGATGGAAAAACACCTTTAGAATGAGTTATTACTCTTTTGAACTTATTCATTCTAATATTTCTCCCCCATTGACATTAATGACTAAGGGCCTCTTCCTCAACATGCCCACAATCATTCTTTAACATTATGTATGCATTCAAATACTATTTAAGATGCTTCAGATACTTAAATAATTTAAATCATATGAATCAACTACTCCATGTTTGACATGCACCAATCTGAACATGGACTTCTATGATCTTTGAACCTGGTAAACTACTCACAGAGCTTAGAAAGCTCCCCTGACATCATGATCCATAGTATGTCATTTATTCTTTGACATACACCAATATAAACTTGGGATTTTTTAATCATTGAACCTGTCTACCGAAAAAAAAAAATCTATCTTTGTTCATGAATGAATATTCAATACCTTATCAAAATACATTACTTGGTTTGATCAATTCATCATGTCAATCTTCTTAAATTCACAACTGTATCATACATCTTCACACTTATATCATGACTAAAGAATCTTCACATATGCTACCCCTTACATCATGTACATATTATTTAAGAAACTCAAGCTAACTAAGTTAACTCCCCCTTATCAAAACATATCTTGTATATTATCAAATATAAAATAACATACCATTGTACTAAATGGCATTTTGATCATTACCTAGAACACACACACTTACTTCCACACATGGAAGATGTCTCATAATAAGTATAGTAGAGACACCTACTTATTATAGATGGATTAAAGATCCCAAAACTTAGGAGACTCCCATATATACATGCTCATATTTGACTTACAATCCTTCCTCATCTTTAGATTGACTTTGAATGAATTCTCAACCTTATTCTTTTATTTTATCTCAGGATCTTGCTTAATTTCCTAGTCTGTTTGGGTAGATAAGGTTTGTTCCTTGATACTTAATTTTTTTTCCTATTATGCCATGGAAAATAATCCACTTTGACCTTGTATTTTATTTACCTACTTATGCCTTTATTCACTATGACTCCTTCGCTTCATGTTAGGATTGAAATTTTTGAAGTAGAACATTGAACATTCCTGTAGAACCTTACTATGTGACCTCTCTCATGACATTTGAAAAAAAATAGTCTTTTTAGATAGTAAATACCTTATGATTGATATATATGATGATTCCTTCAAGTTTCATTAATTCATTCATGTACTTGATCATTTGGTCTCTTGATGAAGATATTACAAAACTTTGCAATATGACCAAATCCTTGACACTTGTAGCAAAAAATGTCATTCTTTCCTTGTGAACCTATTGATTATCTTGAGTGATGATGTTATTCATCATTTACATTATCTTTCTCATAATTCCATGAAAATTCATTCCTTGAGTATATTTTACAATATTTTAACCTATGACCAAATTGATTATATGAGTAACAACGACCATTGAAATTTGAATACCTCATAACATTTGGTTATCTGATCTGATTTGTCTTCATTCTATCAATACCTTTTATTAGTTCAAAAAATTTCACTAAAGCAATTGGGACCTTGTAAATTATAAATTTCTAATTCCTTATCCTAAATTCTTATTTTCAAATTGTTCCTTCAAAGGTCAAGTTTCTTGATTAATAAACTAAGTGTTAATTTGGTCTTTACTTAGTGTGTTTTAAACCTTAGGGTCTTTGGGTTTTTTATCAAGGCATTTTTCCTGATGGAAATATGTATTCATGATTTTTGTTCATGCCAAAAGTATATAGACTTATTTTTGTTGGATAAATGATTCATTACAAAAAACTTGACTAAATCTATTTGTTCTGAGTAAAACATAATGCCCTATTTCTTTTGGTCATTTTTCTTTTGAAAAATCTCTGAAGGGTCATTTTGACTTTGTAAAACCCCTAAAGGGTCATTTATTTTGGGCATTTTTCCTTGGAAAATATATTAGGGGTCATTTTGCCTTTACAAAATCCTTGAAGGGTCATTTCTTTTGGGCATTTTGTGCTTGCAAAATTTCCAAAGGGCACTTTTAGAAGATCCAAAGGACACTTTCAATAAGTCTAAAGGGAAATTTCAAAAGATATAAAGGGAAATTATAAAAGGCTAAATGGATAATTCCAATTCCTTTAAGCAAAGTGTAAGGGTCATTTATTTCAAAAAAATTATCCACAGTAAAAATTTCAAAAGGCAATTACCATTTGGGCATTTTGCCCAAACCAAAAAGCCGAATAGAAGTCATTTATTTTGGAAAAATGTTTATTATAATTTATTTGGTATAAATGTAAAGATAGAATTATTTGGCAGAAGTGGATAACTCAATTTTTTTAAATAAAATTTTTTAGACAAATTTTCCAAAACCATTATCCCAATGAAGACAAAAATGCTAAAGTCTAATTGTTTCTGGAAAGGTGCCTAGTTGTTTTAGAGAAATTGTTTTAGACCTTTTGTCCAAGATAATTATCCCATAAAATAAAAGGGTCAAATATTTATTTCCATTAGGAAAATTTCCCATGGAAAAAATCTCAAAGGAATTAATTCTATCAAACATATTATCCATAGTAAAAGGCCCCAATATGCTCAATATTTTGAAGAGATTATTGTAGGGATGTAGGAAACAAAAATCCCAAAATAGGAGTGCCAAAAGACAAAAGTTTCTCAAAATAAACATATTAACACCAAAATGGAAAAAACCAATAATTATTATAGAATAATTATCCTAGTGAAATTGATGCCAAGATAAATATCTTGTAGACTAAATTGCCAAAGATAAAGACCACAAATAAATTTTTGACTTATAGGTATGACAGTCTTATAGATGTATTTCGATAGGCTCATGAACATCAATCATAAGGCATGGAAACTATTTTCTAGGGTTTAAATGCTCTAATATAGTTACACAAACATCAATTTAAGGCCCCATGAAATAGCCATTTGAGTTCAAATGGAGGTAGATCCAATGGTGTGTGTTAATGTAGAGTAGGATGATTTGATAGTGCATGATCAAAGATAGATAGTTGAAGGAACCCAAGACTAATGTAGGCATGATAAATATTGATCTCACGGGGAATGATTAAAATTTTGTGCATATTTTGAAGATCCAATGATGTGAGTGAATTTTTTATAATTCAATGGGGCTTGAGATCTAGTGAGTTGCTACCACAGGGAATGATAGTTCTCAATATAATATAGATTATTTTAAAGGGACACAAAAATCCCATAGGCTTGACAAGTGGCATATCCTCAAGGCTAAAGTATAAGTTATATCCAACAATAATCCACCCCTCAGATCATGATTCAAGGAGCATGTTTGCTTGCCAAAACCATATTTGATGGTTTGGAGCTAAAAAGTAAAAGATGAAAATAACCTAAGTCCATTTAATTTTTCATTTTTGTGTTTGTCAAAGTTATTCCATGGGAGAGAAATTTTATGTCTATGAATCCAAGGTGGACCAATCCAAAGAATATCTATCAGCCAACTATGGATCTAGAATAATCATATCCCATCATTCTAAGATCAGGTTATTCCATGGCATGCATAAGAGGAAGGGAAACTATTTAGGAGGTTCCAATTGTGTAAGAAAGTGGTCCAAGGCATCTTTAGGTAGTTTCACATAATGATAGTTTTTTGGCCCTCCACCATGAATATTCTCTTTTCAGCTCATGTGGAAGGCATTTCCCACCATGAAAATTAAAGTACATTCCCCATGTCTTCATCATTTATTATAGATTCAATTTTAATGATAATTTTCCTTGCATTTGCATGAAAAATTTTAGGTGTGGAAAAGGAATATTTTCTAGCTAGGAGCATCTTGGTAGGACTTTGGCACTTGTATATTTGATATGGGTAAAAAATGTATAAATAAAAGCATTGTCTTTTATTTGAGAGGTTGGTTGTCTATTGTGTTGGTCATTTTATTGGTTTATGTCTTCCTTAGTTTAAGCTCTTACAAATTTAGGATTCATTATTGTATGCATTTGATCTCTCTTGCTAAGGTGGTTATAACTATACATCCATTAGCAAGTTGTAAGAGCGTCTCTATATGTCTCCCCTATCCAACATGGAGCAAACTAGTTGACCATAACCTTTGAGGTTCCTCTCAATCATTTTCTATGTCTGGTCCATTATAGATGATAAACCCTTCCCCATTTACAATGACATACTAGTAGGTTTTTCATCTTTGTTTGCCATTTGATTTGAGTGTGCAAGGTCAAGCACAAGAGGTGTAAACTAGGAACCAACATCCAAGTAGCATCATTACTAGGGATAATTCTTATCATCCATGTTCTCAGAGACTCTTACAAAGAGATAAAGCTATAAGTAACTTATTTTTTGAATTTATCTACTGATATTTTTTTTTCTATCTTGGCCATCAATGCCACATTAAGCCATTGGGGATGTGTTAGGAACTTTTGAGATTTTGTAATTGACATCTTCTATTTATTGTAAATAGTTGTAGATTAATAATGTTTTAAGGAGGCTTCCCCTTATTGAACATGAATCTAAAAATTTAACTGTCTTTGATTTCATACATCATCACTAAATTTAGCAAGATATGGTTTCACTATGTATCACTTCAAGTTTGTAAATGGTTATACTCTAAGACTTTGCTTCTTGTGGAAACTCCAAGACATCATCTAGTTTTAAATAAAGATCAGTGCCCATCTTCAATATCTTTAGCTTTGATAATTATCCTTCTTATGAAGATGAAAGGAATAAGGTTATCCTTCAAAGGTGACTCATTTAATAAACTTGTCTTACCCATAAATTTTTATCATAGAAGGAGACAAGTTTGGAGGTCTATTGAAGAACTAACACCACTTGCTAGGGACTACTTGGGATGTCAAGATTATAGTAATCTTGATCTTATATTTTTTGAAATTACTATTTCTAAGTATTATCATGATTTTTTTGATCATAGCTCTTCTAGTGATACAAAACCTTACATCCCCACTTACTATCCAGATCCTTCTCAACTAGTTGAAACCTCTCTTAAGTTCAATCTTGCAAATCCACCTCATTCACCCCATCATATCGCTTTGTCATTTTTTCATGAACCTACCATTGAACCAATCCTAAGTAATAGGGACCAAGGTGATAATTATCATCCTACATTTAGAATTCCTAGATGTAGACCTATAAATTTTGATGACATGGAAGGCTATCCTAATGAAGTCCAAAATGAAGTAATGAAATGCCTTCTAAGATTCCAAGGGAAAAATGTAGTTAGTGGTGATCAACATTTGAGGAATTTTCACAATTTCATTGAATATTATGAGGTTGAGAATGAGGATGTGTGTATTAAATTATTTGTGCATGCATTGGAGGAAAACACTCATGATTGGTTCAATTCTCTTCCCTGTGGATGTATTGATTCATGGGAAGAAATGAAGAATGTTTTTATAATTTAGTATGGTGATAGAATTGATCCAAGGTTCATTTTAACTAAATTTGAAAACATTATAAAGAACCCTAAAAAGTGTGTAAAATACTTTAACACAAGGTTCAACAAAGCTATGATGTGGTTATATAAAAATATTAGGCCTAGTGAGATAACATGCTTGATCAAATACTATGATGCAATTGATAAGAGGGCTTCACATTAATTGAGGGATAAGGCTCCTATAATTTTATAGTTGGAATTAAATATGGCCATCCAAATTGAAAGTAACATAAAGTTTTTGGGTATACCCTTGAATAAGTAGGTTGGATGCAAAGTTGGTTGATCCAGATAAGACTTAGTCTAAGGTAGCTAAGCTTAAGTAGAATATTAAGACTTTAGCCTCCAACGTCAAAGAAATATGCTACAATTTGGATAGATATAAGAAGGGGATGCCTCATAGGCCTTCACATAATGTTAAAAATTATAATAGAGGGGATATAAAGTAATTTATTGAATAGTTACATACTAAGGTAAATGTTATAATTTATGATATAGACAATGATTGGTGTGACAAGTGCTTCCTTACACATCCCCCATGTCATACAGCTGAACCCAATGATGAAGATGTAGATGATACTAAGTTTATGTTTGAGGGTGATTATTATATTATGATGTTCAATTATCAATATTCCCTATGTAAGTTTTTTGCCTCCATGGAAATGATGAATGTTATTACCATAGAATAGTTTTGGAGTGTATTCAATAAGGTATGTGTCCCAACATATGAATTTTATTGTGATGATAGTATATAAAAAGGAAATTAGTTACCCAATCATGATGTAATTGAAGATATAAGTGTGCTCTAATAGAAGTGTTGGACATAGATGTAGAGTTTAGTGACTCCATTGGGAATATGGACATTGTTGAGTAACTAGTTGTTCTTGATAATGCGTTTAATAATGAACATGTTGTTTTGGAAATGACATTTGATGAAAATGGGGTTGTATTTTATGCCCATAAGGATGCATTTTAAAAAAAAAATAAAAATCAATTAGTGCTTTGAGTGCATAAATGGCATTACTAATCCTGATGCACTCTTTCTTGGTACTCACCTGATTGTAGCTAAGAAAAATCTTCATTTAAAAATACTAAAGGAGTACCAAAACCTTTTAACATGGTCTTATATAGATTTGAGATCATGTAAAAAGGATTTTTTTCTTTTTTTCATCCTATTATAGCCTTTTAGTAGTACCTTTAAGCATGTGCAGAGATTGTTTTACTTCATCTTGGCCACCAAGTTGCTAAAAAAGTTTAGGATATTAAAGGATGAAATTTTTTTGGAGCTTCTAGTTAATGGTGAATATATTAAAAATTCCCTTAACTAAGCATGTAATTATGTACATATTATATAGTTTTTTGTCTTTCTATTATTCTGTTGCTTTGTTGCCCCTATGCTTTGGGCCTTATTTGTATAATTTCCCTTTGTGTTTTTTGTCATGTGTTCATTTTTAGATCCTCCTAATATATATTTTTAGTTTTCCATATTTTTTTGATAATTCATATATGTTTTCTAAAAATTACTAATTCTTGACTCCATGACCCAATAGATTGGTACCTAGTCTTACATTCTAAAGTTTTTTACACACCACTAAGGGGTATGAATCCTTGAGTGAGAACTAGTGTTAGTGCCCCAAATTTCAATAAATAAATTTGTCCCTTTTCAAGTATAAATGTCTAAATCCTTATCTCAAATTCCTATTTTCAAAGTGTTCCTTCAAAGGTCAATTTTATTTATCAATCAACTAAGTGTTAATATAGTGTTGGCTTAGTGTGTTTTAAGCCTCAGGGTCTTTAGGTTTTTTATCAGGACATTTTTCCTGATGGAAATACATCTTTAGGATTTATATTCATGCAAAAATTTTGAAGACTTATTTTTGTCTAGCAAATTGTTCATGACAAAAAACTTGATAAAGTCTATTTGTTCTGAGTAAAACATATTGCCCTATTTCTTTCAATCATTTTTCCCTTAAAAAATCTTTGAAGGGTCATTTTGTCTTTAAATAATCTCCAAAGGGTCATTTATTTCAAAAATTTCTCCCTTGTAAAATATTTGAAGGGTCATTTTTCCTTTGCAAAATCCTTGAAGGGTCATTTCTTTTGGGCATTTTACCCTCACAAAATTTTTGAAGGGTACCTTCAGAAGATCAGAAGGATACATTCAATAAGTCTAAAGGCCACTTTAAAAATATATAAAGGGCCATTCCAAAAGGCCTAAAGGCTAAGTAAAATTTATTCAATAAAATTTTAAGGGTTATTTTTTTCAAAAAAATTTGTCTGTAACAAAAAATTTTAAGGGCATTTGACCTTCAAGAATTTTATCCGCACAAAAAAACCTAACAAAAGTGATTTATTTTAGAAAAATGTTAAGTCTAATTTCTTTGACAAAAATGTAAAGATCAATTTATTCTATAGAAGTGTATAGCTCAATTAATTTTAGGAAATTATTTTATAAAAATTATTCAAAATAATTATCCTGACAAAGATAAAAGTGCCAAAGTCTAATTGTTTCAAGAAAAGTGCCTAGCTACTTCAGAGAAACTATTTTGGACATTTTGTCTGAGATAATTGTCCTGATAAAGAGAAGGATCGAAGAATCATTTCTATCAAGAAACTTACCCATAGCAAAAAAACCTGAAAGAATTAATTTCATCAAAAAATTTGTCCATGGTAAAAGGCCCAATGTGCACAATATTTTAGAGATATTTTTGTGGGGATGCATGAAACAAAAATCTTAAGATAGGAACATCAAAAGATAGAAGTTTCTTAGAATAAAAGTATTGATATAAAAAGGATGAAAACCAGGAGTTCTTATAGAATAATTATCTTGGTAAAATTGATGCCAAAACAAAGAGATTGTAGACCAAATTTTTAAAGATAAAGTCCCCAAATAAATTTTCAAATTACAAGTATGATGGTCTTGTGGACATATTTTGACAAACATGTGGATGTCAATATTAATTCATGGTAACTATTTATTGGGATTCAAATACTCAAATATAGTCATATGAGAATCAATTTAAGGCCCTATGAAATATCAATTTGAGTTCAAATAGAGTTAGATCCAATGGTGCACATTAACATAAAGCAGGATGATCTGATGGTGCTTGATCAAATTTAAATAGTTGAAGGAACCCATTACCAATGTAGGCATGATAAGTGTTAAGATTTTGGGGTATGATTAAAATTTTGGGCATGTTTCAAAAATCTAATGATGTGATTAGATATTTGATAGTTAAATGGGGCCTAAGATCTAGCGAGTTATTACCACATGGTGTAATAGTGCTCAATGCAATATAAATTATTTTAAAGGGACATAGAAAGCCCATGGGGTTTCCAAGTGGCACATCCCTAGGCCCAAAGTATAGGATGTATCAAAAAAAATTTAACCCCTCAAATCATGATTTGATAGAGTGCATTTATTCACCCAATCTAGATTTAATGGTTTGGAGCCAAAAAGTAAAAGATGAAAATAACCTGTCTTTTTCATTTTTCATTATCATGCTTACCCAAGTCCATCTATAAGTGAAATATTATATGTATATGAATCTAAGGTGGGTCACTCCAAAGAATATATCTTGAGCATCCATGGATCCAAAATATTCCTATGTCATCATTGCAAGATTAGGTTGTTCCATGGCATGCATAAGAGGAAGGGCAACTACTGGGAGGTTTTAACTATGAAAGTAAGTGGTCTTGGGCATCTTTAATAAGTTTCACATAATGAAAAAGTTTGTTTGGCCCTCCACTATGAATATTCTCTTTCCAACTCATGTGGAAGGCATCTCCCACCATGAAAATTGAAGGATATGCTCCATGTCTTCATAATTTTTTTAGAGGTAGTTGTAATGATCATTTTATTTGTAGTTACATGAAAAAATTTAGGCATGGTAAAGGAATATTTTCTAGCTAGGAGAATATTGGTTGGACTTTGGCACTTGTAGATTTCATATGGTTAAAATTGTATAATTAGAAGGATTGTCTTCTATTCAAGAAGCTGGTTGGCCATTATGTTGGTTCATATCTTCCTTAGTATAGGCTCTTACACATTTAAGGATCATTATTGTGTGAGTTTTGTCTCTCTTGCTAAGATGGTTACAAGTATACAACCATTAACAAGCTTTGAGAGCATATTTATATGTCTCCCCTATCCAACATGGAGTAAATCCACCATGTTTATCCCCATAGAAGCATTTTAAAACATTGATGTATGTAATATTTTCTTTCAAAGTTAATGAAAATGTTTATGGTTCTATGTTATTTCTTGTTGATGAAGTGTAATAATGTGTTTCAAAAATTATGTTGATTGGATATTTGGTCTTGTGTTCTTTATTGGTTATCATTCTAAGCATAGATCTAGATTATAAACCCTCTCTTCATTAGTTTGTGATATATTGTTGAATAACTTCTTAGGGCACGTTAGGTTTATGGAGTTGATAGGTAAAAGTATTTGAGATTATAGTTTCAATGTATGCTCTAGGGTTTTACAATCACTTGGGTATTTTCATTTCATTATCACCAATAAGTGAAAATCACTCATGGTAGTTCCATTAGCTTGCATTTAATTTTTCTACATATTTGCCATAAATGATGTCATGAATTTTGAAAGAATCCTTGTTGATTGAAGACTTCCATCGCACCACCCTCCTCTTTTTATAACTATCAACTTGTCCTACCCTATCATACCCTATAATTAATATGCCCTTTACATATTTTAAATGTTATTTTCTAGTAGATGCATAAATATTTCATAATTAACATGTGTTTGTGTTTTGTTCTTTAAAGCCCAACATTGTAATCTTTTATTCAGCCCCTATGTTTTTAAAGATTCTTTCAAATGAAGTTTGCAATCACATTCATATCTATCTTCAATAGCTTGTATCTATCCTAGAACATTTTCTCATTCTATGTGACAACCCTTTTCTAGTGGAGTGAGTGAGTTTGGTTGTGTTTTAGTCATATTTATGTCTCTTTGTGCCAATAATCCCCATGGATATTTAATTATAGAATCTCTCCATGTGTGAAAGATACCTCATAGGTCCTCTCACCTTGGTTTAGGAAGAGCCAAAAGTAGCATGGAAATGACCATACCCTTTGTAGGTGCCTCTCAATAATTTTTTGTGTCTGGTTCATTCTATATGCTAAACCCTTCCTCAACTAAAATGACATACTATCTTGTTTTTCATCTTTTTTTCCATTTGATTTGAGAGTGCAAGGCTGATCATAAGAGGTTTACAAATGGGAACCAACACCTTCTTTCCTTGATTGATGATTACTCTTCAAAGTCTGATTGTCCTTGTTCACAACAACCT
This sequence comes from Torreya grandis, assembly GCA_037957365.1. Taxonomy (NCBI): domain Eukaryota; kingdom Viridiplantae; phylum Streptophyta; class Pinopsida; order Cupressales; family Taxaceae; genus Torreya; species Torreya grandis. The sequence continues at coordinate 3,300,098 of JARHVA010000572.1, forward strand.
TTATCTTGTCTTGAATTACATGCTTTTATTCTTATTTGTATCCAAGACCAGTTCTATCACTTGCATGCTTTTTATTACTCAGAATATTATCAAGATCATTCGAGATCTTTTCAAACTCCAAAAATGACTTCACATTACAAGATGTCTTATCTAACTTAGCTTTTAAAGACTCAATTTTAATCACATACATTAATCACTCATCTTATTTGTATGTTAGGCTCTTAGACATAGTTTATAATTGACTATTAAGATGTTTAAAAATATATTCATGTTTCCTATTGTCATCATTCAATCTTGCTTCAAACACACTAAATTTTTATTCATAGTCCTTTATTTGTGACATCATCTCTTTGTTTTTTATTCACAATATTCAAATTTTGAAGAGCATTCATCAATTCATAATTATTATCTAAATCATCAGATGTATCTTTGCTCATAGCTTGATTTAGTTTCAGCTACAAAGACTCTATCTTTTATTGATACATGACACACTCTGCATCCTTATTCTTTACTTCTTCATTAAGAGTACAAACTTGAGTTTCAAGCTATTGTGTGATCTCATCATCCTCCTTGAATTTATTGCTCAACCTTCCTTCAAAAGGTCTAATTTTATCCACAAAGGATTTGATCAAGGAATTTTTTTTTATTATTTCTTTGTATTAACTTCATTTCTTCCACAATATCTAGATATTTATATTCAAGAGTGACTTTTTCATCTTCTTCCTCTGAGCTATCTTTGCTAAGGAAATATCTAATTAAATAAAATTCACCTTCATCATCACTAAAAGCCATGAATAATGTCTCCATGTCATTATTATGAAAAGAATAATCACTATCAGATGTGTTCACTTCTTCTATATATGATTTACTATCTTCTTCATGGTAAAGGCTCTTACTACTTTTGTATGATTCCTTCTTTCCATTTTATTATTGAAGAACTTTTTGTAATTTCCAGGACCCTCAAATTTCTTGTGTTCATCCTCATGAGATTATTTATAAGCTTCTTTGTGTTCAAAATTGCCTCTATTTAGACATATAAATACAAAATGACCAACTTTACCACATGAAAAACATTTAAAATTAAGTTTTCCTTCATACTTACCTGATATTATGCTCATTTTTATTATAATCATGGCTTCAATTTGATCTTCATTAACATCAAAATATTCAAGACACAACTTGTTATTCTTAAATTTTATCTCCTTGATCAATTTAAAGGTTGTTTCATTATTATGAGGTCTATCCTCATCACCTCTCATATTTTAGGTATTAAAGTTGTCATGAATTTCCTCCATCTTCAACTGAGTGAGATCATTACTTCATTTTATAGTAGAAACTTTTGAATCAAACTTGAGTGTAAGAGTCCTCAATAGATTATATACTATAGTAGCTTCATCAATCACCTTTCCAAAACCTTTGATCATTATTACTACCTTATTAACTCTTAGAAGATATGATGCCACAATATATTCTTCCTTCATTTTGAGACCTTCAAATTACCTTTGGTAGGTCTGCAATTTAGCTAGTTTTACCTTAGAGTCTCCTTCATAGATAGTCTATAATTTGACCCAAATTTCCTTGGTATACTTGAAATGGATCACTTTGGTGAACTCAACCTCAAATATACCAAAAATGATATAATTCATAGCTTTAGAATTATTCTCACTCAATTACTTGTCAGTAACACTAGTTGGAGGCATAGTTGTAGTGTAACCATGCATGATAGATTGCTAAATATTAAAACTTAGAGACATGATGTATGCCCTCATTCTTATACTCTATAAATAATAATTTTAACCATTGAACAATGATTCTTGATTTGTATAAAAACCTTACATCTATTGACTTGCCATATTTTACCTTAGATCACTTTCAAATGGTTAAAATTGTAATGAAGGTTCTGCTCTAATATCAATTATTAGAGGTATAATCACTGAGGGGGGGAGTGAATAAATGATGAAAGATATTTTAAAATTAAATTATAATCATGTAAAACACTTGATCAATGATCACATGCATTCATAAAATATACAAGATGTTTATAAAAATGAATAAGAAAGATGATGCAAGATCACCTACATAACACAAGATCTACATGGGAAACCCTCTTAGAGAATAAAACCCACTTTTAAGCTTTAAAAAGCATGGAATAATTGTCCTATAATATGATCAAAAACATGAGACCTTTTAGTAAAGCACCTAATTTACAAGGAGAACCCATCCCTAAGTATGAATAAGCACCCACTTATTCTAGATGTTGATCACCCACACAAAACCTATGAAATCAAAAAATCCAAAACTCGGATTGCCTTTCAATCTGGTTGAAGAAACAATGTATAACACCTCTCTCTCTCAACTCATCACACACACTCAAACTTACTCATACAATAAATTCATCCAAACATCCCCTTTGGATCTTTATAGTCTTCTTCACTCATTCTTAATCTATTATGTACTTCAATCCATCCACTGAGCATACTATCTCTAATCTCTTTCCTTTGTCTCTACCTTTTACTCTCTCAATTTATTCACATCAAGTATAGAAACCATTACCTTGGTCTTAACATTTTATAGAGTCCTAATTAAAATCAACTACTAGGTCCACCATAATACTTGCCTTAACCCTTAAGAGATCTATCATGCTAATACATAGCTCAAATACATTATCATAGGTTAGCCATAGTATATATGGGTCAAACTTAAGTAGTTACACTTGTAAATTAGGATTTAGTATCACTTATAGGTTTCATGGAGACCTATTCACCCATTTATCACTTCATTAAGAAAATTAATAACACATAATCAGTTTAAAATACTTGGGTCCACTCCATATAACCTTTATGACATATTCAAGTGATTAATCCCACTAAAACACTCTTTTGATAAAGCACATATTGCTTAGATAGTAGTCTTGTACATAGTAGCACCATGAACAAACAAACAATCAAATTTGAAGCTCCATAACTTTGTCTATAAAAACATTCAAACCTTCTAGTAAATTATGATGGATTTACCTTGAATTTATCTATAGCTATGTTCTTTTAATGCATCAAGAAATTCATCCTAGATCAAAATATATAACTCAAAAACTATAGTCTAGTTTTCCCTTATTAATTTGAATATTCAAATCCAACAATCACTATTCAAACACTAAACATCAATCACTTTAACCTCATCTCATTATCCCTAAAAACTTTGGTCAAATATGCACCATAAATATCCATAGAAGTAGCTTGGTATTTATCTTGCAATGCTCACTATTCATCTTTGATCTGAGCTCCTATGATTGTGCTAATTGGTAGCTCTACATTCCTTCTACACATTTTACTCTTTCACTCAACCTACACCATTGATCTCTATTTGTATAAATACCCACATGCCATTGATCTTCTATCAAAGATTTTGAGATTATGACACTTATCACTAGTTCATGTAATATTAGATTCTTTGACATATTGACCAAATACACACCATTGGATCATAATCTAGATGATGAATGCTCACTGTTAGATCTATTGACTAGTTGACCTCAGACTTAAATGTAGTTAAACTTGATGGTCTTTAGCCCATCATAGTTTTCAAGATCAACTTTAAAGGTTTATAACTTGAGATAAAAAACACTTCAAGATTCCAAATCTTCAAGGTACCTTCTTGGCACTATAGACAACATCCATATGAAATCATTTGACCTTGGTTGACTTTTTAAATACCTACAATAAATGCACAAACTTAATAGTTCATTCATATCTACATGGCTTGTAGTGATAGTCTAGCTTCTCTTAATCTAGAATATGAAAGTTTATTTTTCTAAAATATCAAGTGACACACAAAAACTTCACTAAGACATCTATGGATGCCTCATAAATTCTTCTTTATCCTTATAGACCTAAAAATGTGCCATATCTCTCCATGCTATCAAACACAACTTTTTTTATCATTCATGAACTAGAACCATATGCTCTCTTTGACGTCAATGACAACTTAATACATCAATGACCATGCTCAACAAAAGTTTCATAAGATGCATCCTCATATTTTTTTGTTAGTAAATAAATACTTATACAAACTCTTAGATTTGAAATGCATTAGATCAATCGACTATTCAGATGGATTTCAAACATTATGCCAATAAGTAATAAACTATAAGGTATTAGGATTTGTAATCATTTTAGAGATATCAACAAATCCTACCTAAAATATGACTTTCCTTTTTCCTAATAATGACATGATAGTCAATTCGATGACTAGTTATGACATGCTCTCTCAAATGGATAGTTTTCTAGGTTATAATTAGGTTAGGATAGTAGTAGAATACCAACTTAGGACAATGTTCACCACTCTATGGGGAATTTTTTGTTATCAAGAATTGACATTTAGACTTAATAATGTTGGATCCACTTACCAAAGAGATATAATAGTGATTTTTCATGAAATAGATGCATGAAATTATTCATGACTATGTCGATGATATCTTGGGTAAATCAAAGACCCATGTTGATCACTCATCCATGCTATAAAAAATATTTGAGATAATTTATGAGTATAATTCTAGGATTAATCTAAATAAAAGTGTATGTGGTGTAACTTCTAGAAAACTATTAGGTTTCATTGTCTCTCATAGGGGAATTAATGTTAACCCAACTAAATTCTATGTAATTACAAAGATGCTACCACTATCTACCTTAAATCAACTCTATAGTTTACAAGGTGAGATTCAATTTATGAGATGCTTCATCTAATAATTATCTAACAAATTCCATCCATTTATGCACTTACAGAAGAAAGGTGTTACATTTTCCTATAATGAAGAGTGTCAAAAATTATTTTATCATCTTATATAATATCTTTCCAACCCACTTATTTTATTACCACCAACGTCAAATAATCCATTACTTATTTACCTATCAATAATCAAATATCCCCCATGGGTAATTTTGGTACATCATGATAAACATGGAATAGATTATTCCATGTATTATCTAAGTCAAAAATTGGTCACATATGAACATAAATATACACCAATCAAAAAGGCTTGTTTAGAAATGACGTTCACAACCCCAAAAATACATCATTATGTGCTAAAAAAATATCATTATTATCATTAACTTAGATCCACTCAAGTATATACTATCTAAATAATCTCTAAAAGGTCATATGGAAAAATGGATCATGTTATTAAGTGAGTTTTAAATTGAATATTCAAACAAGAAATCCATTAAGGGGAAAGTACTCAAAGATAATCATTCTAAAGCTCCTCTTCAAGATACTCAACCTGTTACATATGAATTTCTATATAAGGATATCATGACTATTGAAGAAGATGCACCTCCTGAGGCTACATGGTGGAATATATACTCTAATGGATCATTCATGACTCAAGGATCAGGGGTTGGATTATTATTTTTTACACCATAGGGGATCTCATTCCAAAGTCCACTCATATTTGATTTCCCTATAAAAATAGCATGGATGAGTAATAAGTTCTCATTATAGGGATTCACCAAACTATATAATGGAAAATTCATCATTTACAAGTGTATGGTGATTCTCAATTAATCATTAATCAAGCCAAAGATCAATTCTAGACCAAGGATGAGAATTTGGTACCCTATAATGTGATGGTTGATACTCTCAAGCAAAATATCACTAACATAAAATTTGAAAGAATAATATGGGACAATAATATAATAGTATATTCCATGGCCACTATTGGTTCCATGATATAGATCACTGATAGAGATAGGGATTATCAATTTCCTGTTGAACATCTATTGGTGCTGACATATTAATAATTATCCATCAAGATGGTTTGTGAAATTTTTGGTCCCATATATCCCTTGTACTAAAACTTATATACCTATCTTCAAGACCAAACCATGCCTCTAATTTATCACATTAAAAAACAAAAAGAATTTTCCCATAAATCCTCTTGTTATATTCTACTTGGTCCAACCTTGTATTATAGAAGCTATGAAGAAACTCTACTTAATTATTTACCTTCAATAGAATATAGATTATAATTGATAAAGGACCATGAAGGGAGTCTATAGATCCCACACCAATGGGGAAATCATAGCTAAAACATTATTTCTTATTAGTTATTATTGGCTAACAATAGAAGTAGATGTAGTTATATATATGAATATGTGTGTCAAGTGTCATAAGCATGTTAATCTAATTCATGATCTCACCAAAAAACTCAATCCATTGAAAACACCATGGACATTCTCAACATGTGGACTCAACCTTGTTATGAAGATCAATCCAAAATCTTCAAATGGACATAAACACATCTTGACTGCTATCGAATACTTTACTAAGTGGGTGGAAGCCATTCCTATCACTTATGTCATTTATAATCACATTTCCAAGTACATATTTAACCATCTCATTTACTACTATGGCATCTCCTCTAACATTATATCTAATAATGATAGATCATTCAAGAATAAATATGTGAAAGCACTTTATTCTTGATACCACTTCACACAAAATTTATCTACCACTTACTATCTACAAGGAAATAGCCAAGCTAAGGCTTCCAAAAAAACCATTATAAATATTTTAGATGATGATGGTTGTAATTGGTACTTACATCTATTTAATTCCCTATGGACATACCATAATACATTCCATACTGCAACAAGATCTACACTCTATTCACTTGTTTATGGGATTGAATTCATTCTTCCCATTAAGGTTGAGTTACCTTCTCTCTAAATTTCCTTGCAACATATCATCGATGATGAATACTATAGATTGGATCACTTGTAGGAGATTTACATACTTGATGGTAAATTTTTGGCCACCCTAAATAATCTTGAGGCTTATTAGAACCTAATCAAATGCTAATATAATAGTTATGTTAATCATCATGAATTTGAGATTGGTAACTTGGTATTAAAATATAATTAAAAAAATGTCATCATTGTAACAAAAAGAATGAAAAGTTTGAAATAAACTAGTTAGAGCCCTATGTAGTTGTTACAACTATGGTTTTAGAGAATACAAGCTCACTACACCATAAGGAGATGAAATTGATGAACTAATGAACATAATGAACCTCAAACATTTCTATGCTTGAGGGATTCATATTATAATTAAAAAGGATCATCTAAGTTATGTTACATTATACCTATTATCTGTACTATACCCTTAACCCTTCACTAGCTAGCTATTTTTAACTAACCCCACCTATCACATTTGGCCTTGATTCCAATTCATTTATATGTTTAGTGGTTGATGATAGATTCAGTTTTAATATTTATTTTAGAATTACATGTTTCAATGTCAGTATCTAAAATAAGTATGATAGTGGTCCTAGAAATTACATCCTTCATTTATTGTTATTTTTGACTAGTGCCATTGATTATAAACACCTTTGGGAAAATTATTATCCCATCTCATGCTACTAATTATAACTAACAATGGGAAAATTAGTAGCACTAACCCTTTACCATTATTTACTAATTATAACTACTTATGGGAAAATTAGAGACAACACCTCTACAATGTATTGGTACATCACCTTGCCTTTAATATTATTATTTACCTCACTAGTTTCCTTTTACCTAAACTTATTAGTATTTATTAGATTCATGTTTTGTAAGTATAACTATAGTGACTTGAAGTCCTACAAGACTATGTAATTAGTATACAATTCATGTTGAGGTCAACTCAGTCACCCCTTTTTCATGATCTCACCATTTTTTGATTTTGTACCATGTTGTATCTCATAATTATCTATTAATTTGAGATACTAAAAGCACCAAAATAATTTGGAAACATTCCCTATATTTTACTGTTGAAGGTGGAACTACAATGACTTGAGGTCTTGTGGGACTATGTAGGTAGTGCTCGATTCACATTGATGTCATCTTAGTCACCCCCCTAGCCCCACTCTCACCATTTTTCAAGTATTTTAGGTTGATCACTCTCTTTTTTGTGATCAAACCAAGCCATTCTCTCTCTATTTTATGAGTTGGACCATTCTTTGTCTCATAATTCTTAATTGAGTTAAGATGCCTAAAAAATTACAAAAACATTTGAAATAGTTTCAAAACCCCTAAACATCTGTAAATGATCTAAAAAATATTAAAAATAAAAAAATCATGAAAATTGGCTTAGAATTTACACATGAGATATAAATCTATTAAAAATTTCTTAGATAGGCCATCTTATCTATTCAATTTATTTATAGGCCACCTTGGTATTTTTCCTTCCATTTTTGGGAGAACTACATTGGCCTGAGGTCCACATGGACTATGTAGGTAGTACTTGGATACATGGGTTATCTATAATTAGCTCAGTTACACCTTCCTTTCTATTTTGACCACTTCTTTGCCTCAAGGACCCTAGGACCCTTACCTATCACATGAGTAACCACTTGTCCTTTAGTTTCCCTATTCTTATTAGCCTTAAGCCTTACACTCTAGCTATTTTATGAATTCATGTTGTGAACATTATATATTAAACATTTATACACTAATGACCATTTATATTTATCTTATGCTCTCATTATTTTATGAGTAATCTCTATCTTAACACTCTCAACATTTTTCAAGCTCATTCTCATTCTAAGCCTTAGATGTAATAGACACTATGTATTACCATTTTGGTTCATTATTGGATACTCATCTCTTGAATTTTAGTGTGGTTTTATCCTTAACCATACTCTATCACTTACAAGATTTTTTTGTGTTGATATTTTATTGATTGTGAACATACCATCCCTTCTTTCCCACACACTCACTATTTTTTGAGATTATTCCTATTTTCCTCTACAAGTCATTCATTTTTATTATCATTCATTTTATTTTATCCCATATCCTGGGAGAAATACATTTGGCCTAAAGTTCACATTATATTTCATGTCCATGGAACCATATACGTAGCATCTACTTGCCTTGTGCATCTAGATTCAGCTTGACTATCCCTTCTTTTTCTTCTATTCCCCCCTCATTTTGTTTGTTATGTGTGTATTTATCTCATATAACCTAGGGGAAATATTATTGTCTTATTTGTGTCATTATTTACATATTACCCAAGGAAAACCATTAATCTTTTGTTCCTATGTTATTTTAACTATATCTTTGATACCTAGCTTAAGGGTCACCCTATTACCAAGAGTAATACCTTTATTACACATGCACAAACAATTTACTTTTATGTTTACACTGGTATTGTGATTAAACATTGTTTGTGTCTTGTTGTTTGTTTATATTCATTTTTTTATTTTTGTCTATTTAGATGAATTAATTTCTTACATTTTTTTTTGATTTAAACTATTTGGTTATTTTGATTATTTTTTTACTTTGTTTATTTGTGTGTTTTATTTTTTATTTATTGGTGTTTTTGTTTGTTTTTTATCTATTAGTTTTTAATTTTTTTGGTTTATTTTATTATTTATTTTATCTTTTTTCCTCGGTTACCTAATATTATTACATTTTATTTACATTTAAGTCTTGATTATCCATATCTTATTCCTAAGTTATATATATATATATATATATATATATATATATATATATATATATATATATATATATATATAATTTTCCATGATTAGGATATATGTTAAAATTTTAGTTATCCATAACTATTATGTATAATATCACAAGCTATAGTAAAATTGTACTCACATTGAGTCTAATCTAGTAATGTAATGGGAATATCTCTCCAATATATAAAAAATCTTGCCAATTACCCTAACACATGCCTAAATACATGAGTAATAAACAAGAATAAAAAATGATTTATTATGTGTTTATATAGATGATCATATCTGAATAAACATCCATACAAGTCATACAACATAATCAGATGATAACTAACAAAACATCTCATCAATTAAACCATCATTTTGGGCCTCCCCTGAGACCCATTTAACAATACAATTTTTTCAACATATATCCTATATTTGTTCAAATGTTAATCTTTAAACTCTCATTTAGGTTGGAAATGTTGTTATCCTTTTCCATTTCATTTTAAATCCATTTTATAATTTTTTTGCATAATCTCATGTTGCCAATTTTCTCCATTACAACAAATTCTATTTTTGACCAATTTAATGATTATAACCACCTATAGGAAAATCATTAACTTTGTGTCTTATGATAATGATTATAAAAACTTATTAAAAAATCATTATTTTTACCTACTCCACCTACCCTTTTGGGGAAAATACTTATATTCCTAATTATAACCACCTTTGGGAAAATGAATGTTTTCCCTACTTTTCATTATTGATTATAACTACCTTTGGGAAAATAAGTTTCCCATTTTTTTAAATGATTTTAACCACCTTTGGGAAAATGAATGTTTTCCATACTTTTCATTATTGATTATAACTACTTTTGGGAAAATTAGTTTCCCATTTTTTTATTGATTGTAACCACCTTTGGGAAAATTAGTATATGTCCTACATCCTTGATGGTGCATTTATCCATGCCACTATTTATAACTACCTTTGGGAAAACTAGTGCCACAAACTTCATTATTTATTATTACTACCTTTATGAAAATAAATGACTCTGCCACTATTACTATTTATAACTACCTTTGGGAAATTAATTAATACCACACATTTTCCACTAGATAGTGCCATTTTCTTCATTTTGAGGTAATGTTCGATGATTCCATTTTGCTTCTTGATCCTTTATGGGGAATCAATGGCTTATCAACCACCTTTTAGGGCATGAACCATTTAGATCAATGTCTTTTTAATTCTTTGAAAAGGTGTTATTGTGTCTGTGTCTGTGTCTTGCAATGCCTTTTCAAATAGGGGAAGACTATAAACACTTAGTTTTGTCCACTTTTATGCCTAAACTAACATTCATTTAAATTTCTATTAAATGACACATTTTAAGCCTAGAAATCACTTAAATTTCCAAAATTAATTTGTGTAATATATTTAACTACCCAAAAATATGACAAGTCTAGATTATTTAGTCTATTATCATGTATGCATCACTAACCTAATTTAATTCTAACCCTAGTCAAATTAAAACTTGGTAATTTGACAATTTTTGCCTATTAGACTATTAATTAATAACATTTAAAACAATTTCCTAAATCCAAAAATCACTAAGCAAGACTAAATATATGTAAAATCTTAATTAGCTTGACTAAATAGAAATTCCAAATCAAATTAGTGAATTTAATTTACTAGAAAAGTAAATTTTATCCAAATATGAATTCAAAGGTCAAATGAGCTAATAAAGTGATTTATTATCTCCTAAATATAAAAAAATATGACTCACACCTCATAAATATCTAAAGTGAGTTGCCATGCTTCAAAAATGTCTAAAGTTGAGGTGTTAAGATTTCATAAGTGACTTAGCCTAACTCAGAGTTAGACTAACTCAACCTAGATTAATTTAGACTTAACCCAAGCTAGAATTTAACCTAACCTACCTATGGTTAGAGTTAATTCTTTGAGCTATAAATAAAAGTGCCAACACCATTATTAAACAAGCTTTTGTGTGTAAGGTTATTCTATTGGAATACCTTCTTGAAGACTTTGAGAGTAGTTTATAATGCCTAATTTATGCCAAGCTTCACATCAAGCCACAAGTGATGATTGAAGAGATGCTACCATAATGGAAGAGCATTTCTAGAAAACTACAATCATCATAGGATGAACGTGAACATCCTTTTGTAAATAATTAAGCATCAAATTTGACAAAGGAAGTAAGAAAATAGTATTTTCTTCATCTCTATTTTTTGATCTTGCTTATTGTGTTATGCTCCACCTAGTTCTAAGTCAAGAGTGTTTAGTCTTAGTGAATTATTGTGCTTGATGTTTTATCAATTGGACTAACAAGAGACTAATATAACTATTTTTTTACTAGTCAAAATCTTAAGATAAAATATATATTAAAGGTTATCTATTTTATTCATAAGGAGATGAGGATTTTTGAATTTAGGATAAAGAAAAATTAGGTCAAAAAAATAATTTTTCTGGTTTGAATGTATTTCCTAGATTTATCCTTAATAAGTTTTTTTTTTAGGTTTTACATGGTCAATCAAAGTTATTGTTTCAAACACTATAAGGTCAAATAATTTGAAACATTCATAGTTACTATTATTTATCATATCATTTGATTTTGATTTAGGAATAACAACATTATGAAATGTATTAAACTCACATCTTGGTATTGCATCATGGTCTTGAAAGTCAAAACCTTCATATTCAATTTCTATAATTTGTTTTTTCATATTAAAATCTAAAGATTAAAGATCTTACAAATTATTGTTTGTTATTAAAACACTTAATCCAACATTATAAGGATAAAAATGTTCATCTTGAGTGTGATATGTCAAATACAAAATGATAAGATAATCATTATAAAATTTAAATTAGATTTGAAATTATTGTAGACAATAATAAATTCATAAGGATAAAAATTATGTTTGTTGATAAAGCTAGTGGATTCTAAATTTAAATAACTTTCCATGTCTAAATATAGATATTCTAGTTCAAAACATCTTAACATTGTGAGAATCATCTAGAATCAGATGTCTAAGATCAGTAACTATAGAGTGAACACACACAACTATTGAATCTAGAAATAGAAGAAAGTAGAATTAAAATAGATGTATTTATAATCAAGTGGAAATGGAATGAATTAAAATGACTCAAAGCTTATATCTCACTAATCTCATAGCTCTAATGTTTACAACTTACATAGCTCATAACTAAGTATCACAATGCACAAGGGTTACAATCAGACTATAGAAATATCACAAGGGCCATGTAGATCCATAAGCCTCACTAAATGCTCAAGCCAGTAATGGCTTAGAATGAGAAACCAAATCCTCCACACTACTCCACATTGAATACCTTGGAGAAGAGGCCTATAAATAGGTTGGTTGAGTGGGTGTGTAGGTATGCCAATATAATGACAACATAATGTTGACATACCCTAAGTACGCTTGAAAAATAATTAGAATTAATTACTCTTTGGCTCAACACACACCTAATAAAGACCTAATTATCCTCTTAAGAAATCTAAAGTAAATAGGTGTAGTGAAAACTTATGCAAGGGTAAAAATCTACACCAACACCTCCCCTTAAGCGTAGCTTAGGTGGGTATAATAATTGGGTCTTGGAAATGAAGTCTGATCATGTACCCAAGTATAAAACATCTCTCATAAAGTGAAGAAAGGGAGAAAACCTAGTGGGAAAAAACTCTCCCCTCAAAAGAGAGAAAAGATGAAGAAGAGACTAAAAGAACCCCAAAAATGATGATGTTGAAGTAGTTAGTACTCCAAACATAGCTCATAAGATGATGAAGGTTGATGATGAAATCCTCTACCTAAAGACTGTAGAAGCTCCATTTGCATTGAATAATGTTTCTTCAATTTGGTAAAGGAAGAACCCGATGTATGTACTGAAATTCTATCCATTCCACAATAGAAGATATAGGTAGTAGTATGAAGATCTTTGAATGTGGTCCAAATCATATATGTGGCATAGGTCTGGAAAGAATGTGCACAAAATTTGAAGGTAATACCACTGATGTGAACTAGTCAAAAGAATGGCATGAAAAATTCACTAAAAGAATGTCCATGTGAAAATTATAGCATGAATCACCAATTGAAGAAGAAAAGTCTACAATAAGAGATGATTCATCAATGCTAAAAATAGGTTTAGGCATACTATAAATAGTGAAGTCCTCTTAAATATAGGTTTATGAAGTCTTTAAAAGATAAATAATCTACACAAGAATAGATGTAGAATCTATAATAGGAAAACTAAGGTCTGGTAGAATCTCATCCTATAGTGGGGGCTCAATAGAAGGAAGAGCACTATCTACCATGGATATGCCATCATAGGTAACAAAATTAGGAGGTAAGAGTATAACTATCTCAAAAGAGATAAAGGGTAGTGGAGGAGGTGTGATGTAAGTCTCAAATGGATCTTTGAAAAGACTCTGAAGAGTACTCCAAAAAGTGGAAGGACACTCTATGTGCTCTACATGGTGATGTAAATCCCATGAAACATGTAACAATAAGTGACCATAGATATAATAATAAGAGTTGTCCCAATAATTGTATTGACTTGGGTCAATAAGAGTAGGAATCTATCCATATAAGAATGGAATAAGTTCTTGATCCATGAATGAATGTTCTATATAAGCATGCCATGAACATAGCTTTCCTTCCCCACAAAGATAACGTGAGATGAAACAACACTTCTCAATAGGGATCAATCAAGTGGAATTGACATGAACACATCTGAGAGTAATAGTGTACATTTTGGAGATGGACTTTAGACTATGCTAAAAATGTGTCCAGTCAAATGAGAGAAATTAGTGCACAAGTGGCAATGCACACTCAAATAAATGTCAAGTTCTGCTAATAATGGGTCTAGGAGTATAAGAGTAATTTATGAAAATAGTCACTAAATGGGAACATGTAATAGTTATGAAAATTGAATGTGCACATGAAATAATGTAAGGCCCACAGCAAATCTCCCAAGATAATCAATAGTGAACCCCCCATGTTTTTAATTATAAAGCATGTTCAATGTGAGGATGTCAAACTTAGCTAATAATGAATCCAAACATGTAAGAAAAAATAGTGTATATGACCAAATTATTACACATGAAATGCAAACAAGTCAAGTAGGGGGATGTTATACTCTACCAATAATGCATCTGTGGAGAAGTAAATGTGTGAACTAGTCAAATAGCCCCCCCCCTCCCGCCCCTGCCCAAATTTTGTTACTTTATAATTTAGTGCATTTTACTAAGTAAATAGTCTAGTTATGTGGGAAATTTAAAAATACACACTTTTTCAAAAGATGACATTCAATTTCAAACTACCATTTGCAAGATATTAATAAAATAATTTCTTATAAATAGCCAATTTTTTATAAAAATTTCACTTAATGATTAAAATACACCTGATGTTAAGGGGTTACCTAGCCTTCCAACCAGTCATTAGAATCACAACTACAGAAGGAATGAAATGGTTTTTTCTATGAGGGGGAATTGGCCTCCTGTCACTTGGACCTCACCCTTTGTCTTTGACAAATGAAAATACATGCTAAAATTAAAACCAATCACAAATCTCCTTTACAATATATTGTTTTTAAAATAAAAATAAAAATAAAAAATTAGGTTCCCTCATGATTATCTTCCCCTAAATTTTTGTCACACCTATTTAATAACTAAAATAATTGAATTCCACCTGTAATTAACTCTCCTCATATCAAACACTTCTCTCCACATACAAAATTTAGGCTCTCACATGATTTCCATCATAAAAAGAATATCCTTTTACTATCACCTCCACCATAATAATTTACCTCTCAAAAGTAAAAAATATTTATACTAAAAAAAATCATGATGTTTTTACTATTGAAAATAAAGGTTGCCATTATTTTGAATGGACACTTTAGAAAAGTGCCAAAACCATGACTTTCCCTGAGTACTTTTGAGAGAAGATTGCAATGAAGGTAGGAAAATGATGAGAAATATGTTGGAGGGAGTGAGCACTTTGATATAGGTGGGTAGAATGGTAGCATGGAGAATAGTGAATTGGAGGATGCAATGGCACATTACAAGAAGACTATTTTGACAAGAATTCTAGCTCAAACCCCAATAAAATGAACACTTCCTCTTTAATAGCTCAACCAATGTTGATGGTGAAGGATTTTAACACCAAATTTTAGGTTTGGTAAACCCTATGCCCTAGTGATCTTGGTAGAGAAAGCATACCACTAGTAGTTATTAATTGAAAGATAAGCCTAGAGGTAAATACAAGGCCTTAGATCACTTCAAGATAAATGATAGATTTACCAAAGAGCAATTGGTGGGGAAAAAATATTTCACGATGAGGTTGTTAGAGAAAATCTAATTGGGAGTGGTCATAGATTCTAGGCAAGGTTTCAAGGTAAGTGTGAAGGAGTGAGAAATGATCTATAGGCTTCCACATTTCCTTATTACTACAAAGTAACAAAAGAGAAGATCCGAAAAATGATGCAACTAGTTTCTAAACACCTAGCCAAATATGATAAATATGATGTCAAGTTTGGAAACCCAATACTACCAAAGAATCTCTTTTTCCCATGCCACTTCTACTACACCCAATTCCTTGTTGTAGATCTACTCTCTCTCTCTCTCTCTCTAACATCAAGCTTATGCAAATATAATAAGAGACACCTCTGGTAGAATGGAAGAAATCTAATGCCTCTTTTAGAAAGATTCCAAAATAATAGATCTCCATATCTTAATTATTTTATTGAAAAAATAAGAATATAGACTTTAGATCTTGCTCCATAGATTCAAGCCAAACCCAAATCATCTCAAATAGCAATAGTCAGGTTGTGGAGTAGATAAGACTATAAGATGACAAGCTTAGCTACTTAGAATTATGCAACCATAGATATAAGCTTCTTGATGGCTCAAATTTCATGAAAATTCTAATGGAAGGCTATTTAACCTTTTGAATCAATAGAAATTATACCTATGTAGCACCAAACTTTCACAAAAACCACCTCTACAATTTTTAATCCCAAAGTTTTTGAGATTTTTAACTCAAAACAACCTCAAAATTTAATAAACCCTCTAAAAAATTCCTCTAAATTGATATAGAATAAAAAATATAAAGCTACTTAAGATTTAAATAATGAAGAATAGAAAATAATGGTGTTTAATAGGACCTCTTATTCCATGTGAGAATCATCCAGAATCAGATGTTTAAGACTAGTGACTATAGAGTAAACACACATAATTATTGAAGCTAGAAATAAAAAAGAGTAGAACTATAATATATGTATTCATAATCAAGTTAAGATGGAATGAATTAAAATGACTCAAATCTTACAGCTCACTAAGCTCACAACTCTAATGCTCACAACTTACACAACTCATAACTATGTAGCACAATACACAAGGCTTACAATCACACTACAAAAATGGCACAAGGGCCATGTAGATCCACAAGCCTCACAAAATGATTATTCTAGTAATGGATTATAATGAGAAATGAAATCCTCCACACTACTCCACATAGGTTGCCTTGGAAAAGTGGCCTATAAATAGGCTAGTTGAGTGGGTGGGTAGGTATGTCAACATAATGAGAACATAATGTTGACATAACTTAAGTAAGGTTAATAAGTTACTAGAATTAATTACTCTTGGGATAAACACTCACCTAATAAAAAACTAATTATCCCCCTAATAAATCTTAATTAAATAGTTGTAGTAAAAACCTATGCAAGGGTAAAACTCTACACCAACAAACATATCATCAACTTCTCCATTATCCATATTTAAAAGAAAATTAGGAGTATTTATGACTAATAAAAGGTTATTATCATCAAATGGATTAGAGTTAGTAATAATGGTGTCATTATATCAATAATTAGGTAGATCAAATGAATCAGATTATTCTAATTTTCAATATGATGAGAAATCAATATTTTATTCAATATCAAAACATTCTAATGAATAATATGAACTACAATCCAAATTTTGAGATTTTTTTCTTGTATTAGATTCCATTATATTTCCATATATTAAAAATGATATAAAATTATTTTATAAATTTTGATATTAAAATCTAACATTAAATTAAGGAATCTTTTGCATTTGAACATATCATGGTTGAGTGAGCAAAGTTTACCAAAATTATGATTTTGTCTCTAAATATGAGAGAATCTTAATGTATAACTAAAGTCAATAATACTTATTATCAGCATAATTTTATTTTAATTATCAAGAATATTATTATTCTAATAGAGAAATAAAAATTTTCCACTCAGTTTAAAATAAATAGGGATTTCATTTATTTTCCAAAGAAAGTGCAACAAATATTCATCTGTGGATTCTTTTTCATCCCAAGAAAGCATAAACCACAATTTTATATTTTAGTATAATTTATTTTCAGTTAGGTTTTTAATATAAATCCATTATATTGTGATCTCATCCATATTTACCATAACTAATCAAGAAATAATCACTAAACTAGAATAAAAATCTAGGAGACTAGTTATGATAACTATGGATTGAAAACTGACGACTACTTATGGTAATGGGTTAAGATATAAAATCATGAACAAAATAATTGATAATTTTATAAATAAATATACTTGATTAAAAATTCCATATAATATTCACCAATTTTTATTACAATTAAAATTGGCATGTTAATGAATTAACCCATTCACCTACCATGATGGTCAAGGTGAAATCATACTGGTTTAATCATATGGGACATATGGATGAAAATCAATCTTAAGACATGCAAAGGGTATTTTAAGTTCTATGGGTTAATATTTTTAATGATGAATCTAAATTAATTTTGTATTCATTTCATCAAATATATCAAACACAACATTATTATAAACCTTGTATAGAAGAAACATACTTATAAATAATGTTGTAATCAAATATGTTGATCACTACTTCAATAAAATATTTAATTAATCTTCAAAATAGTTTTTATAACTATTATATAACCTATTTAACAAAGTAAATATTATTTATTAGGAAATCCATTGAAGGAAAAAATAATCAAATTTGTCAAATAATATGTATTCCATATGTTGTTCACATTGTAAGGATGAAGGAAATAAAGTGAATATGAAAAAGAAAAATAAAAATAAAACAAACAAAGAAATAAAAATAAAAATAAATCAAACCAAAATTATAAGTATTTATAGTGTAAAAATAAGAGATTATAAAAATTAGAGAATAAAAAAAGCAATCTAAACTAAGAGACAAAAAGAAAATCAAATATTAGACTAAGAAAGATTGTAGAAAGGAAACTTAGAGAAGGAAACTAATTGAAAATAAATACAAATTAAAAATAAGCTAAGAGAGAGAAAATTAAACTTAAATAACAACCAAAATATGCATGGTGATTTGAGTTATAATGAAAACATAAATTTATTGAGAAACCAAATATTTTTTCATAACTAATTAAAAATATGAGAACATAATATTATAGCTTTACAAGACTCAACAATCTGTCATACTAGTATGAAGTGTTCATCATTGTTTAGGTGAAGTCAAATAAAATTTCATGCATATGATAGAGTTATCTACATTCATATTGGTTAAAAATCCCAACCATTTTCAAGTAATCATTTTACAAATAAGTGATAAAATCTAGATATACCTGATGTACCAAGTGAAATCACTTCACCCTCAATAAGTATGTTATTCGATCTTCCTACAAGTCATACTTTATCTCAAAGATATTTGAAATAATAAAAAAACAAAGTATGAAACTAAACTTTAGAATAAAATTGTAGTTACTTGTGTAATAGTTATTCCCTAGAATCTTCTCCTTTAGCTATTTTAGAAGCTTGTTAAAGGAATTGGTTACATTTTAAATAGTAACTACCCTTTAACAACTTGTTATAACTCAAGTTAAGTCATTGTGACTTATCAAATTAAAACACATTTAATGATATGTTTTTATGCTTTAATAATAAGTTACCTTAACTTAAATATTCAGTGGATAATATTAAAATAAATGAACAATGTGTCTTGTGTGTGGGGGGGCATTTGAATTACAAACAACTTGAATAATCATTTCACATAAGTCAATACATAATTAAATTAATACATGGATATTTAATGTAATAGATCACTCAACATCAATTTGTCTAGCGATTCTACCATGATAATCAATTGTATAAATCTATTCAAAATTATCTATCAAATTGATTTTCACATGACCAATCAATTTTATTGTTTGTCCAGCACTAGTCTGCTGTTTTCAAATTCTTGGTTAATCTGGTCTTGCTTATGCAGGTTCCAGGCTATTTTGTTATCTGGAAGTGCTTAAGGTTTATATCTCTTGTGATGTAAAGGGTTTCGGGGCCCCTTCAAAACCTATTTTTACCTTAATCTAAAACTACAACAATCTATTTTATTCAAAAATCTTATCTAAATACATTTTAATCATATTATCAATTAACTATTCCAAACATAATAATTTACCTAAAATTTTAATCCCCAAATTTACCATTTGATAAAAAAATCAAACCCTATTGATATATTCAAATCAACTCAGAATGTGTTGAAACTAAAATAGAGAAAACATGGATAATACTTATGATTAAAACCTCTCAACAAATATCAAAATATTATTGTTTACACAATCTTTGAAAAGAGGATCAAACTAAAATTTATATGCCTAACAAAACTTATCACTGATTCATTAATTGAAATAGAACCAAATTATTTAAGAAATGAAACCTTTAACCAATAAATAATTAATTTTTATCAAACAACAAATATGAATGTCCATAATATTTAGGTATTATTATTCTTCTCTTATGACATGGATAAGAAAAGAATTAAAATAATCCCTTTCATAGTTTCTCCTAATTTGAAAAAATGCTAGACTATTCTTCATCCTATTTTTGTTAGTTCTGAGAACAAACACCTAAATAAACAACCTTTATTAAGTGAGCATACCATGTTGAACATGAATTATTCATTCTAAAATCCTCATCAAAAAAATTATTTAACTGAATAATATGAAATATGAAATCAGTATACACATAAAATAACTTTTTCTTCTCTAACAAAGTCTATTTTAGCATGTTTTTGTGCTAGGTTAAAATTGGTGTCTAAATGGTTGTCATACTATGTTCTTTCTGGTCATTTCGATGTCAAAAATAACACAATAAAGTTTTTCTATTAGTGGTTGAAATGAGTTTTTTTTATCACATTAAGAGTAATTTCATAATAAAACTCAACCAAAATCTTGCTTCCTTTTTAAAACCAATATTCGAATAACACCATGCTAAAACAAATCCTTGAAAGTTGGTAATTAAACCATGCAAATATTTTCTCTAAATGTTTCCATTTTCTCTATGAATAAAATAAAATGTGTGAAATGGAATGATTGAGAGTAGTGTTAAAAATATGAATTGGTGGATAAAATCTCAATATTTTTATCTTTAAATCATAATTTAGGATAACCCATTAAAGTTTGAAAACATAAAAATTGTACCTATATTTACAACTTGGATCCTTTTAGAACTGTGTCCAAGTAAATCAAATAATAAGTGTTGCATAATGCATTTTGGAATGACTAGATTATAACAATATTTATTTCCTTATTTCAAATTTAAATTGATATAAAATTGATAAAATTCTTCTCGCAAAGTTATAAAACCTATTAACATATAATAAATAATTACCTCCTTCATTAAAATGATAAGGAAAGAGAGTGAAAGGAAATACGAGAAACAATAGTCATGTTACAAAATTATTTATACCAACAAAAGAAAAGAGGAAAAACTCAATAATGGAAAGATAAATAAGGTATGGAAAAAACAATTCATATTTAATGCTCTATTTATGGCATATTCAATAAAAATGTGTTCCACATACACTATTGTGTAGCTGGCACACTTAGATCAACCAAATATTGCATAAAGTATATAGTATTTAGTGCAAACCATCCCATTTTTTCAAGATGACCAAAAATCAATTAATGTAATGTTTTACTTGTCTTCTCTTCTAAGTTAGTGAGTTGATTAATATTAAACTTAAAACCATTCTCAAATTTATGTAATATAATTTTTTTACTTGTCATGGATTTTATCTCAATGATTTATCAAATCATGAAAATATGCCATTAAAATAATAAAAACACCAAAAATATACCAAGAAATAAAATTTGACTCGCTTTAAATTCCTTTGAACCATCAAAACAAATCAACAAAAGAGACCAGGGGAAAACTAAATATATATTAATTTTTAATATGACCTTATCATAGTCATATTAAAATGAATTAATATTTTGATTATGAAAAGGAGTTTTTGATATTACTTAAAACATTTAAAAAATTTTGGTTTTAAATCTAATGAGATTAAAACCTTTTTATATCTTTAATTTTCAAATTTGATCTCAAATCAATACATTTTGAGGGTAGATAAAACTAACATTGAAATATCCAAATTTGTAAAGCTACAAGAAGGGTAGTGTATCCTCATGAAAACGAAATTATGAAATAATGTGAATATGAAACACTTGAAAAAATTTATTAAAATGTGACATTACTTAAATAATCTATAATTTTCAATACTATCATTGTTATTTTTCAAAATTGAGTTGGTAAAGTAAGAATGATCAAAACTCAACATAGATTTCTATTTAAGTAGATTTCCAATTGAATGTTGAATAATTAGATAATAAACAATCAAAATGTAATAATCAACATACAATATAAACAATTTAAATAAAAAACAATCAATGCAATAAAAATTATCCCCTACCACATACATAGTGAAGATAACATGGTCATATAGACAATTTATAGGTTATTTAGTTTTTTTAATAGGGTTTAAAATTTCATGATAACATTGGTGACCTTGTAGGCCAATTTTAGACATAAAACTAGTGCTACATCAAGAATATTATGAAATTTAAATCTTAGGATTGTGATTTAGGTAATTTTTCCTAAGTAGCTAAGCACAAACCCATTCAATGTTTTTTGGTAAAAAGGGATGGATTGTTCGACTAGCATGACATGAAGAAGGAAATAATCAATGAGGTGGCTTGGGATGGATAAATATTACTAAAATAAATTATAAAATATATCACTAAATCTAGTGATACTATAAAAAACATATTCTCTAATATTATCACACTATAACTAATTAATTTAATAAATTAAGAGTTTTAAACATTTAATAAAGAGAATAACTTACAATCTTATGAAATATTATTTGACTCTACATGACAAATACTTAATGTTATATTTTAGATTATTGAGTCAAGACACAAACCCACAAAAAAAGATCTGAATAAAAGAAAATAAAAAATGTCAAAAACATATACAAAGGAAAAAGAAAAGAAAGACAACTAACCAACATAAAAAATATTTCACTATGAGACAAGATGATGGATAAGCCATTGTTGAAAAATGACAAAAGGAAAAAAAATACTTAATCAATGAGAGAGGAAAAAGAATAAATGATAGATGGTATTTTTCAATATCATTATAATGTAAGGTATTAATTTTATCATAAATGTATTTATCATAAATCAAAATATAATATTAAAATAATAAGATAACATGATAAGCACATCATATACCCTTTTATAAAGGTCATCGAAACATCATTAGATGTAGTTTTAACCATATTTTTATTTTTCAATTGTAATGCATACAAAAGGTTATTTGTTTTATTCATAAGGAGATGAGTATTTTAGTCATTTATTTATTTTTAAATTATAATATATATAAATAGTCTATAGTATCATAATATTATAAATAATAAAAAATAAAAATCATATATCAAAATAAGACTAATAGGGATCACAAGAGACATAAATAGAAGAGTAGAGATAAAATAAAAATAGTAAATAGTAGGAATACATGGACACATAGAGAATAATACAAAGATGAAAACAAAATAGAAAAAACCAAAAATATCCTGATTTAAAAAAATAATCCATATGAATAAAAATGATAAACCAATTTAATTACAAGGCTTATAAGGTGTATACATAATTTCCACTATAATATGTGTGTGTGCATATAAAATAAAGTAAATAAAACAAGGGTGGATATTATTTTTATTACAATCACCTCACTATATATAATTTATGCTCTAAGATAGTTCTAAATTTGAAAGTGATATGAAATTAAAAAGGAGAAGAGAGTTTACATTCTATCAAAGTAAACCTCCAAAAAAAAGTAAAATAAAAAAATTTTCTTCCCACTATCTGCATGAATGTATTGACTAACACTTAGGATTTGTAAATTTTCTAATCTCAACATATTTATTGTACCTGCAAGAAAAATTGAATGTGAACAAGTATATCAATGTCCTAATAAATTGATAATAATTTAACCAAATGAAATAATTGAAAAATTGAAAATGAATGAGAGGAAAAAATACACTTGGTGGTATGAAGATAATTATGCCATTTTAAAAAAGAAGTCTAAAAATATCATGGGCGTCAATTATGCCTACCATGTGGTGAAACCTCTAAAATTTGGATCATACCTACTAAGGAAAAATTTTATCCACCTTGAAGAAGAAAACATTTAAAATATATTTGTAATCTCTTGTCACAATTATTTAAGCTCTTCTCATTTTTAGCTAAATTATATATTATTCTAATAATGTGCCCCCATTTTGATGTTAGATATGAATCTACATATCACTCATCTTAAAATAAAATAATCACATGCAATATTTTAACATAGATAAACTAAAAAATGTGATAATTTTGAAATATCATGTACACCATAGTGTGATACGTAAACTAGAAATATATGATTATGAAAGGATAACATCAATATATAACCTAATAAAATTATACCAACATAGAATTTATATAATAAAAGGGTGAAAAGTAGGAAAAATTATATTCCCCACTACAACAATATGCCAAAGTATAAATATCTATGTATAATCAATAGTCATATGTGTGTAGTATTCCCCAAATGAGAAAGAAGTAATTGTATTCACCTAGAAGTGGTATTTGAGCGATAAGAGTGATATTTGAGACCCCATATCCCTAGCTTAGACATATACCTATCATAGATCCTATTATCACATTTATCTAGCTTTCATACAAACCACATGCATCTGTAGTCAACTCCAAAGCAGTCTTAGACTCTCCTTTCCTAATCCTAGCCCTTCATTCTTAGTGTTCTACTAACTAGATAGTAATACCATAATAAGTACTCTACAACCATGTGGCACTAGTGCCCCTAAAATTGGGCTTATGTCTTTTACCGTAACTTTTTTGAATTAATATATTTTCAAAAATAAAAGCCTTCTAAGGTCAACCTAGATATTCTTTATTATCCATATAAACAACAAAATCTTGTAAATACATGACTTTTAGTCCTTTATCCACTAGATGGAAATAATATACAAAATACCTATTGAAAAAAGTTGAGAACAATTAAGGTTATCAATCCTTATTATACCCTACTTCTGCATACTACCATCTACAATAGTTGTAATCTCAAAATTTCTAGATTTATAATCTCAAGAACACTCAAAGAACTCAAGGCCAAGATAATACTAACATCAATTGAACTTACACCAATTCTTAAGTGGTGATAATTACATTGGGTTTGATCCCTCCTCAGAGTATTGGTATGTAGGCAACTCTATTCATAGTGGGGTGTTGAGGATTTACAGCCTATCCTACTAATGAACACACTTTTTATTTCATACCCTAATTACATGGAGGATTAGGGTTTGTACCATAAATCAATCATTACAAGCATAATACAAAGTCCTAGAATTAAAGTGGGTAGGAATAGACCTATAAATCTAGACACAAGTTTACCAAGAAATTTGAGATAGTACTACATAAAGGACACTAATGCCAATATTAGGACACTAGAGCCACATAGTGTTATTATTTAATTATAGAACTACTATCCAGTATGGGTTCTGACATAAGGGTCTAGTTGATGAAACTCAGACTAGATTTCAACTCATTTTCTAGCACTCAAATCATGAGTATCAGGTGTTTTTTAGATAAGTCCTTATTTTCACTATTTATTATTATTTTAAAAAAATTCAAATCTATTCATTTTTGTAAAAAATTAGTGGCTATATTTTATGCTATTATTTCCTTGATTTGGTCTAATTATCCCTTAAATCAAACATATGATTTACATAAGCTAAACCCTAAAAGCTTAAAACATTTGGTGAACTTGAATTAATTTGAACATTACCCAAACCCTAACCCTATATGCTCTTAAGGTTTGTATCTTTTTTATGTCTATGCTCACATTTTAGTTTCAAATTTTAATATGTATTTCAATTTTTTTGTAATGTTTCTTAATTAAAATGCTTTAAAAGGTTCAAAATATACAACTTATTATCCTACTTGCCAAAATATAATGGTAGATTTTAAAAACTAATTTGATGAGACTGATAAGAAACAATTACAATATTTTGTGTCCAAAAATTTAGATATGTAAGATGACCTCATCACTATTATTCAAGAAGAACTCCAAAAATCAAACAATGGTCAATATTCAACTCCCATAGCTAATAAAATTGTTATACCTATAATGGGGCCAACTTAGCTATCACAACCTATAATTATAATTAAATAACCTTTAATGATGGTTAAACCTTTTATGGTTAATTAATTCACTCCAGATGTATAATCCCTTATGTACGAGGTTAATACTCTATAGGATAAGGTGTTAAATAATGAGAAGGGAGACACTATACCATCACATGCCTTGGATTATAATGCTCTCTTGCATACACCTTTGTCACATCATATAGTGACAACTCCCTTGCTATCTAGATTCATGGCACCTAAGCTTACATTGTATGATGGTAAGGGTGACCTAGAACACTATATCCAAACTTGTGATATAGCATATTTGGGCTATGTGTCCAATGATTATATTTTCACAAAGTTTTTTCTATTAATTTTATAATATTATGTCTTATAGTGGTTTTATGACTTACCAAATCAATACATCACAACATTAAATCCTTTGGTAGACATGTTTTTATCACACTTGTCCATTAATATCAATGATAAGATATCATATGTTCAAGTTGCATAGTTGAAACAAACTTCAAATGAACCTATCACAAAATGTCTTATAACATAAGAATATATTAGTTAAATTGACTATCCCCATGGAAAATAAAGAGCTTAAAGACATATTAAAATAGAGTCTTTTACCATCATTAAACAAATCTATCTCATTTAATAAGTTTCCAACTTTCATAGATTTTTACCACATAGTAAAAGAAAGAGAGGTCAAGCTTTTATTAATGGGAAAAATAAAACATACCAAAGGATCAAATTCGACCAGTAAGATTTAAATTAAGATTTTAGACAAGTTAAGGGTCACCAAGAATAAGAATGATCAAAATACCATAATTAACATAGATTTAGATCCATCTCCTTGCTTGGTTTTATCAGCTCATCAATGTTTAATCTTCACTAACCTTATAGACTCTCCAACATAGGTTTTAATTTATATATATATTGAAATGTAATTTCATATTTATTCAACCCATCAAAGAGGTTGATATTATGCTACCTCTTCTAAAAAATTATGATTTCAATACATTTAATGAGTATCATAGGGAACCAAGCCATACACCAAATATATGCATAAATGTAAAACATAGGATGAAAGATTTGATTGAGGCTAACATTATCAATGTAATCACACCCACAAAGGCAACAAAATTAAATAAAATAGAAGCTAAGGCATTAAATATATTATTAAATCCATTTCAAAATCACATAGTGAATGAAGTAGGGAGCACTTCAAGTGTTCACTATACATATCAGGCACATCCACCATCAACTTCATATCATATTATTATAGAAGTACACCCATTACATAAAATAATTGGTATATACCACAATATAGTTCCAACTAAAATAATTATCACCTCCTCAAAGTAGGAGATCATTAATGATGATACAAGTTTACATGTACTCTTTGTATGAGCCTATATGGATCATCATTCTATCCAAAGTATTATGATTAGAAATGATTCAAGCATTAACATGTGTATTATGACACTTTTATAAAATTTTGGGTATTTAGAGTAAGATATATTCCCAAAAAAACAATTATTAGTGGTTTTAATGGTCATGTTCAGAGTTCCATCAGGGAGATTATGCTTCCATTATAGGTTAGACTAACACATATACCCACTCGATTCTTAGTCATACTTGGTGCAGGTATGTTTGATATGTTATTGTGTAGGTCATGGATATAGTAGCTATGATCCATCACATACACAATAAATATATGCATAAAATAAATACATATAAATCAAGTGGTTAAATTTGAGGGTATTCCATATGAGTAACTTCTACCTGGTCCAAAGGTAGTTACATCACAGTTCCCATAAAGTTACCAAATATATCATAATTTTTAGCTATAGCTTAGAGAACAGTTACTATTGATACATCATATATTTCAATAAAGCCACAGCCATAGACAAAGTCTACTCATATATTATCAACACATATACATAATCTCCAATGAGGACCATTATTAGAGAGACCCCTGCATCAGAGAGTTGTCAAAGATTTAAGAGGGCCTTCCTCCACTCACTTTTTGCTGAGATTAGTATAATTGGGTTCTCAAGGTTCTTAGAATAAGGAACATATGTCACCTATAGATTCTTATACCAGATGGGTTCTTAAGACCCATATAGTTCACAAGATACCATAGTCAGTGCCAAAGAATCCTATCACCACTACATAGGTAGGTATATATATATATATATATATATATATATATATCACTTAGTATAGAAGATTATGGGACCATAGTTTCCCTTTGACACAGCACCCATAATCATAATTCCCTTATTTGAAACATGTTATAATGATAGTGTGTCTACCATGAGACTCATCAATTACTATTGTTTCTCTCTTCTTGTCCATACTTTATTCTCCCTTTCTCCTTGTACATAGTTCATTTTCATATTTCTTGTACATAGCTTATTTCTAGAAAATACAAAAATAATATAATATTTCAAAAACACACAAAAAAATATTACTCTAAAAACACAACATTTATAGATTGTATTCATTAATATGTTTACATTTCTTATATCTTATAGATACTAAATATTCTATCTTAGTATAGTCAGTTTTATCATACATATATCCTTCACTTGTTCTTGTTGAGTGCTTATAGACTGTTTATAGGACTCAAGTCCATTAAACTATTCCAAACTTGTTATTATTTATCCACTAGGGGCATATATGCCAATTCATGGTTCCTCACTTGACACATTAACCCACCTGGGGGCATCTTATACATAGTATCAATCACCAAGTTATATCTGTATATACTCTACATTCCAAATTTAGCATTGTTAGATCTTGATATTGATCATTGATACTCATACTAATTTTTTTTGATGATTACTGCTAATTTAGACTCAACATATGTAAATCATATCTCTTACACACATTTGTATTACATATTCATTCATACTTTCATTTCTAGATTACCTATTTTAGACTTGATTGTATTTATTTTCTTCTTATATTTGAGGGTATTTGAATATGACATTACTCTTAGTATATATGCCACTTCTTTTCATATTATGTATGCTTTGGATATATGCTTGTGTCATGTGTTCTTTCTTGATTATGTATAAATATATTTGAACATGTCTTTCTACACTAATATAATGCAGCTTTCTTGTTGCTTGCATATGTGGATATTTGAACATGACCTTGTATGTCTTATTTTCTCAAATTTAGTGGCATGTACCCATATCCCTTGTATTGTGGCCCCTAG
Organism: Torreya grandis; assembly: GCA_037957365.1. Lineage (NCBI taxonomy): Eukaryota > Viridiplantae > Streptophyta > Pinopsida > Cupressales > Taxaceae > Torreya > Torreya grandis. Next base: position 3,329,370 of record JARHVA010000572.1, read on the forward strand.
TCCTACTTTGTGTGCCTCAAATTTTTTATATGTATGCCTTCTTGTATGTGTCATGACCATAAAACTTGTATTTTATGTTTACCAACACCAATTTTTAATGCTATGAAGGACCTCATGCATCTACCCTTCCTACTTGGGTGATGTGATGGACATCATGTCTCATCCCCCTAGGTAGCTACTTAGTATTACTCATATTTTATCTTATATAGATTTATTACATGTATCTTTACATCCTTATGAAATGATAGACATGGCATACATCTTATAATACATAATTTTGATTAGATTCTCTTACTTTATGATGTTAATGCACACTATATAGGACTATCACAAAATTATCATATATACTCTAAATAACACACATTTTGTAGATTTTTTTAATTTTGAGGATAGTTATTACATAGGTTTAAAAACTCCCCTCAAAAGAGGGGGAATTCACATGGGTTTCTCATAGATATTAGGCTCCTATATTGCATTCATAGTATATTTTTTAGCACAAATGCTTATTTTTAAAAAATCAGACACAGGTAAACATAGTAGGAAAACAAAACCCCAAAATGTAGTATAGTTGAAAATAATTTTAGACCAAAAGTACATTAACACCAAAATGGATAAATTAATGCTACATGTAACTACTATCCATTATCCTTAGTTTCAAAATAGCTTAGATTTACCAGAATAATATAGTAGGTACAGTATAAGTTTGCACAAATTTAATTATAGATTTATTAGTTATACTTAGTTTTGATTAGATTCATACTAGTTTAGTTCAAATACATATTAGTTTTATCAGATTGGGGGAATCATGCATGGCATGACCATTCCCATATTTAGTTCATATATCTAGATATAGTTTATTACAAATCAATCTAGAATCCATATGCTCAGATATCAGATTTGGGGTCATGTGCATGGCACATTGTTTATATATGTTCAATTACACAATGGTTGATTAGATGGAATCATAAATTCCATGTTATTATCTATATTTTATATACCTAACATCATATTCTAAGTTTTTACCAATTTCAATGCCTTAATTCATCTATAGGGTTGACATTTCCAAGTGGCCATATCTACCTAATATACCTGAGTGGTCACATAACTGACATACATAGCTAGACATCTATATCACTTTAATAAGTTTAGTTTTATATGCCTATACTACACATGGGTGGGAAATTATGGATTCATATCCTACTTTAGTTTTTGATCCATACACATGAGGGAGTTGGACATACTATTAGTAAAATCCAAGTTATTCATAACTCATGATCCGTTAAGTAGGGGTGGGTAATGATAGAGTCAAAATTAGATTGATTTATTGAGATACCCACACATGAGGATTGAGAAATACATCAAATAATTCCAAGCTATTCATTGATTGATCACTATATACATGCACCCACACACACACGCACACATGCACACACACACACACACAACACACACACACACACACACACACACACACACACACACACACACACACACACACACACACACACACACACACACACACACACACACACACACACACACACACACACACACACACACACACACACACACACAAGTTATCACCAAGTTCATGCATTGGTTCATGTACCCAATGGGGTGTATTTTTTCCTTTCCTCTTTCTCATCTATTTACTTAATTTTATTTATTTCATCAACATAGTCTTATGCTTTTGATATCTCTTAAGTAAGGACTGATTTATGCATGTTTCATTTTTAGGACACATATTAGATCATGTTTCACATATGCAAACTCAACTTCATACTCAAAATAAGCTTCATGAGCTTCACTTCCTAGGTAAGTTTAGGTATGCTTATTTTTACTTTATCCTATTAATTTTTATTTATTTCATTTATAACATAAATTTGGGATAAATTTAATCACCTAAAAGTGGTATTTGAGTGTTAAAAGTTCTAATTAAAACTACCAATCCCTAGCTTAGCCCTAGACCTATCCTAGATCATATTATCACACTTATCTAGCCTTTGTGTGGACCACAAGTGTTACTAAGGAGCTAAAAAGTAGTCCCAAACCCTCATTTCTTGATCTTGGCCCTTTGTACCCAATATTCTACTAACTAGACAATAACACCATAATAAGGACACTAGATCCATGTGGCACTAGTGTCCCCAAAAGGGAAATTATGTCCTTTACCCTAAATTTTTTGATTGAATATATTTTCAAAAATAAAATACTCATAAGGTCAGTCTAGACATATTTTAATATTTTCACAAGTAACAAATGTTATAAATACAACTTTTATCCATTTATCCACTAGATGGAAATCATATGTAAAATACCCATTCAGATATGGAAAAATTTAAGCATAATTAAGGTTATCAATCCCTATTATTCACTAATTATAAATAATACCATCTATAATAACCCTAAACTCAAATTTTATAGATTTCTAATCTCAAGCACACTCAAGGCACTCAAGACCATTATCATACTAGTATCACTAAAGTGAATTTATAAAGTTCTTAGGGGAGACCCTTGTCCCCTAGTCTACTAGAGAGGGTCTATTTTGAGGCTAGTCTTTATACATTTTTGTTTGACCTAGGGTGACATGTGAGATAAACATACTTATTGGAGATGGTGAGGATAGATGAGATGAAGAGTGAACTCATATGTCATTTTTCTCAATTAAGAGGCAGAGATAGAGGTAGAGTTAAAACATATAATATAAGAGCCATGGAACCAATAATATGAGATGGTATAGGATAAGATGTATTTAATTAGTACATATTATTGTAGATATAACATAAGTTTAATTTATTTATATTAGTATGTTGTCATTTATATAAAACATAAGGTCAATTTATTTGATTTATAAAGACAAATAGAGATAGAGTTTCACTATATACCTATAGATAGGTCTAGTACGGTCTATTTCTCATTCACATATATAGAACCCAATGGTGGTAGATAAAAATAAGGAATCAAGAGATCATTCTCCTTATTATGAGAGGTGATACAAATGAGTCATGTGACTCTAATTTTTTACTAGACTATGTATTATGCAAAAATAGTTGATGTGTGTGTGTGTGGTTTTTTTATTTCATTTATTTTTTCATGTGCATGTGTCTTGATTCCATATGTTCTATTCTATT
>JARHVA010000572.1:3992500-4010000 GCA_037957365.1 Torreya grandis
TGACCCATCAAGGCTTTGATGAATTAATGGGTATTGATTAGAAAGGATAAATTTATTAAGTATATTTTGTATAAGGATGAGGAAGTACATTATCCCCTAACCTAGGTTCTACTCTAAAACTGATCAAATGGCCATTTCATAAGGATAATAATAAAAACAAGCTTTATTATATAAGTACATTATTAAGAGGAATTATATAATGAAAAAAAAATTAATAGTTCCTATTTGAACCTAAAATTACTCCCCTAAAACCATTATTTATCATTGAATTTAGAAATGAAGAAACAAGAGAAAACATGGACCATGTTTGGATGAGTATGCCATCTAGACACCCCTAAAATGTTAGCTATTGTCATAAATATGGGGAGATGAAAAAAAATACCAATGAAAAAAATTCAAATTACATTAGGGTACATATCATTGACCAAAATATTCTATCCCAAATCTCTCTCTCCTGACCATATCGAGTGAAAACTTGAGGCTCTTTTAGAGCTATCCAAAACTAACCAAAATATTTTTTCCTTAGCATGAATAACTAAAATATTTCCTATGAAATACAGCACTTGGGAATGATTTTTTATGTTTTAAATTACAAATACTTCATTTATTAAACCTTTTTAAGTGCATGGACCTCCATTAATGACAAAAACCTAATTTATGCCTAGTTTGTAGCCAATACGTTTTCCTTACCTCTACTAGTTCTTATGATATAATATAATCTTAGAGGCATATGAGAGTATATTAGGGACACTATGGATTCATTAATATGATATATTATCCTCTACATAAATCAAATCCTTTAAAAACCTATTTTGATAAAGCTCTAAAAGGCTTCAAAATGCATCCTTTGCTCCCAAACTCCTCTCTTCCACTCCAAATGACTTTAAATCACCTTGAACATGTATAAAATGGTTAATAATTCCATAATGAGATTATAATAAGTAAAAATTAATTTGAATTCTTCAAAAATTTACTTTTTCACTTGAAAATTCTATTTTGAGGACCTTTAAGTCATCTAATGCACTTTTGGGGTCTTTTGGGAATAATAAGTTATCTAGGACTCATTTTTGAATCATTATAATATTTGAGACTTTATTTAAACCTCATTAATTACCATAAATGATCAAACACCATGGAAACCTCCTGGATCCTTCACTTGCAGTTTTAGACCTATTTTTAGGCATTTTCCTCAAAATCTCCAAATTCACCTTAAAGCTTGATTAAAGTGTTTTAAAAGCTTTAAAGTGACCTGTGGTAGAGTCATGAGGTTTTTATCCATCTTCCACCATTATATGATCCACTTAATAATAAATCTTCTTAGCTTCTCACACCACACTAGGACCTCCCGAGATACTGCACTACATCATCAAGTCAAGACTAGAAAGTGACTAGTCATGGGGGTATAAGGCTAATAAATGGTTTAATAGAGTGGCCTAATCCATATAGGAAAAAATTTTGTATGTAGGAAATTTTTTTCCAACATTTCTAGTGACCTCCTACTATTGCATGCCTACTATGCAATTGATTAGTTGCCTTGTCTAATCCATTAGGTATATGGGGTCATAAGACATTCCTTCAAAATTGTTATGAAATTTATATAAGGTTATGCAATTTTAAAAATATTCTCTTGAAGAAATAATTCCAATTATAAATAAAACCAACATTATTCCCAAGGCACTTAGGGAAGGGAACACACAATTGAAATGGATGTGCATAAGGTACTTGGAGGAAGGGAAAATTGAAACATAAGGAGAAAGGACACATATAATATAATATATAAAAGGTTGAAAAATCACCAGTACCTTCCATCTAGATCAAATGTAAAATATTTTGGATCACCTCCTTCATGAGATTGGTCATGATGTGAGAGAGCATGATTGGGTGTTAATCTTACTTTGGGGTACTTGATTTTTAATATTCTTTACATGCTCTTGAGTGTATGAAAAGGGAAAAACATGTCTCTAATATATAAATATTGGTCCAAATATTCAAATTATGCTTCATTTTGGACTATAGGATCACTTGAATAGTTCTCACTTGATAGCTCAAACATGAAGGTTAATTATCTAGGCTTAGGGAAAAGAGTTCTAATTCATCCCAAAATGTAGATTCTTCTTGGTCATTTATAGGAGGGTTAGTCATTTTAGGACATTTATTTTACCAATCTTATTCAAACTTAAAAACATCAATGTTGCCTTCAAGCGACACTTCATCTTATGATTGATCAACTATTGCAACCTTATTCACCCATGGCTAATTGAAGTGGCATATTTGGCTCTCAGTAACATCCTGAGGATTTTCCACTTGTTCATATACCACTGATAAATAATTTATTGGGTCACCAATACTACCTACAATTACCTTAGTCAATTCATAATTACTTGATAAGAACATATATCTTGATTCCAACACTTTTAACAAGTCTTCATAGTTACCTTGTTCAACCATTTCTTACACATTTGAAGCATCATTGAAGACATCTGGTTGAAATTATACTACATCAATATCCTCAACCTTATAAATATTTTCTAATAATTTCTCCTCAATCTCTTTTTCTTTCTCATTTATGACCTCTTTAACATGATCAACTGACAAATTGACTACTACAACCATATAAATTTTTGCACCTTGTTCATCTTCATATTCAACCATATCAAATGGAATATCTTTAAATAAATCAAAACATATTTTCCTCTTAGATGTAACCTAAATACTCATATCATCAAGTATGAAGGCATAAATACTACCTTCAATTGAATTTACCACTTGTGATTGATTGGTCAACCTCTACAAAATAATTTTAGTCTTCCATTTCTTCATTCATAGTAACATCCTAAGGGATTTTTTGTGACTCTATCATTTCCAACTCATAAAGCCTTTCATCTTCACCATAAACTAGTATAATGGGTCCCTTATTCAAAAGGGAGATGGTGGGAGGGTGCAAAAGTTAACCTTGCTTATAAATTAGGAGAGTATCCTTCCAATTAGGGGCTTTAAAGGCTATTTTAAATGTTTTTATAGGAAGGGAGAGAGAGTCTTAAAAATCTTATAGAGCAAGCTCATTGAGATAAACTATGGTTTTTTATTAACTTTTTGAATAACTAACTCCTCCTCTTCCAATCTTTCTTCTTGGACTTCCTCAACTATCACCTCATCTTTCTTCTCAATGCTCTCCTTGACTAATTACCATGAGGGGAATATAAGGGTAAAACCACATTCTCTTCTTCTTGAATGGGTATAGGAGAGATTGGTTTCACAAAAGAGTTCATAACATAGTCAGGGTCCAAGGTGTATGAGGTGTCCAAGTTAAGATGGTTTCAAAATCTTGAGTGGGAATGGGTATAGCGATAGGAGAGGGAAAATTGATTAGTTTGTGTTTGACATACTCATCCTCCTAATGAGTTAACATCTCCTCTATTGAGAGTATCCATTACTTTACTATGTTATTCTCAAAGTATGGATAATCTCCCTCCTTAATGGCTACCAACACACTCCAAAAAATATTGCAAAAAATCATTTGTATTATTCATGACATGTATCAAAAACTATTTACCAAGGGCTACCTCTGCATTCACTTTCATGATCAATCTCCCATGGTCTAGAATGATTTGCTTTACTCTTGAAAAAGATGAGCTTTGAAAAGGTGGACTAGGGGTTAGATTTGGGAATAATAGGGATAGGAGAGGGTAATTAGGGTCTAATATTGGTTTTTCTCATTCTCAATAATAAATGATAGTCATTCTCTTTCTTAGCTTGGTCTTGCCTAACTAAGTACTCTTCCTAAAACCTCAACTCTTGCTCCTGAACAAAAGATTGGTGTTTAATATTTTATTTATACCTATAACACTCTTCCACCCTATCACTCTCTCTTAATTATTTTTAAAAATCAAGGCTTACCTCTCTAACACTATTTTTTGGTTGACTAAAGAGAGACAAAATCTGATAAGATTGATACACTGAAGCTTGAGATCCACTTGGGGTGAAGCCATAAACATTACTAATTTGATATGAAGGATAAGGGAGAAAGTAACATGGATTTTGATTAAGTGATAATACATACAAAATAATTATTATTAGTCACTTAGTTTTCTTATACCAACTAATAAATATTTGGAGTCACCATTGATGTTTGCACACATGCCTCTAAAGGCTGATTAGATGAAGATAACACCAAAAAAATTTAATCAGTGAACAACATAATCCCACCAAGCATGATATAAACTACTGTATCATATAATTTTACCCTTGGGGGAGAGTCTTTTAGGCTCTCTCAATCTTATCTATAATATTTGAGTAACCTCATGCTATGGGTATTTTATAGTGAGGTTGAACCTCTGGAGAAGGCTAGCTTCCTCTTGGTAGATCACCTAAAATAATACTTATAATTGAAAAATGGATAAAAAGGGGGTATAGGATGACTAATGACACTAAAATTGTGATACACCAAATTAATTGACACTCATAAAATCTTGAAACAAAACACTAATTCAGTATAAAATATCCTTGCTCATACAATTTCACAAAATAATTAATTCACATAAGTATTTCCTAAACTAGGATCACCAAGAAAAAAAGGAAACAAAGAGGAGTTATAAAAATCACACCAATAATCAATTAATGGTGGAAAAAGCTCAATTTTAGACCTGTAACTAGCTTGAAAAAACCTAAAAAGATGCAAGAAAGAAGGACAATGGACATGGAAGAACACTTCTTCACAAGGTCATCATACACAACCTTGATAAACATAATTTAGAGGCAAGAAATATGTGGAAATTTATCTTTATTTCTTCAAAATGTATTTCTTAAAATTTTTGATAGGGTTTTGCCTTGTCAAATTAGAATATTTATAAAAATGGGAGAGAAATGGGAGATATAGGAGAAAATAAGAAGAGAGAGAGAAGAAGAAAGCAAATATAATTCAATAAATGAGACACAACCACCTTACATGGAGTCTCAACCACATTTTTATCAATTATAATGAGTCTTTCATCAACAAAATAACCCTTATTAGTCTAAATAGCCTTCAAGCCCTTTCATTAGCTTAGAAACACAATAGAAGACAAATTTTTTTAAGGATGATGATGTGATGATCCACTCACAAAGGACAAGTTTCCAAAGACTTTGAAAACACATTTATTTCTCCACTTGTATTTTTAACCTTCAAAATTCTCTCTTTTGTACTTCTACACGTCCCTCCACTTGGTCTTCTAAAGATGCTTGGCAAAAAGTTAGTTGACTTAGCATTTGGTACTTAAATGAACATGAAGGTTATCTTTTGGAGTTTTTTTTTTTTTTTTAATTCTAATATCAACTTCACTTTTCTCCTCCAACCTGAAATAAATTCCATGAATCTTGCAACTCTCATATACCCCATTGATGGAGGTCACAAGGTTGAGCCTCTTTCAACCAGCTGCCCTAAAACCTACTACTAAGGCCATTTATCATCATGAATACCACTTTTTGGACCTATAAAATACCTCCAAATATCTCTATCATTAATATGAATAATAAAATGAATATTTAGACAACCTTCAAGACCTGTAACAATGGTGTAAATCACCATTAAACCTACAATAATCCATAAAATGTCAAAAAACTGGGGTTTTAACCCTTTAGCTCATCAATGAACCATATAATCCTTTATGAAGATATCTAAATTAAATATAAAGACTATTTATGTCTAATTACACCTCTTTTATGGCTTCATACCATTTCTCTCTTTAAATACCTACAAAAGAAAGTATTTTTGAGCCATTTTGGGCCTCCAGGTACCCAAACATGCCATATTATTATAAAAAATAGGTTGTAAATTATATTGAGGGAGTAATTTACATTTTTTATGTTTTTTCCAAGTGATTATAGGCCATTAAATGGACCTATGAGTCCAAAAACATAAAATTAGTCAAAAAGATCCTTTACAAGCTCAAGCAGGCTCACCTTCAAGATGATTGTTCATATAATGTGGACCCTTATTCGACCACTTATTTTCATATATATATATATATATATATATAGTACATATATCCCATCAACATCCTTGAAAATATTGGGCTCCCATGTGGAAGTTATGACAAGATACATATGTAAATATAATCACCTATAGGGTTTATAGGCATTTTGGACATACTTATGCTCTTGGAAATTGTTCATAAAACTCAATCCCTTAATTGAATTCAATCCATAATTAATTTAAATCACATATTGGTACTCAAAACATACTAAAATATTTTTTCCCAACTCCTCATGGTATGAAAGATACAAGAATTTGAAGAAGGAATAAAACTAGGTATCTTAGGCCTAAAAAGCTTGAATTCCTTTAAATGACCAATTTTACATTTACAATAATCTTATATTCTTTAAATAATATTCATGGAACCTGAAAAATCTCAAAATACCTCTTCAAATTATCAAAAACCAACTTTGTTCTTTTATTCCTTTGAGCTTGCTTGTGGGGTTTTGAGCTTGCCTATGGGGTTTACATGAGTTTTAGAGTGTAAAAACTATTAAAATGTGTTTAATATTATTAATAACATCCTATAAGTCTTATAAAATACTTTACTAATCTTTTAAACATCCACCACACCTTTGAAATCTAAAAAGTGTGTCTACACCAATGGTGGCCATTATGAGACATAGAGGGGACTATGTATAAAAATCAAGTACTTACACTTGTAATATTACCTTAATTATAATATTTATAGGTATAATATTTAATAATTAAAAATCCTACCAAGTTTCAATTCTTTTGGATGCATACATTGTCTTGTAGACCCCTTTTACCAAAATTTACCTTGAGCTACCTGCATGCTTCCTCCATGCCTAAACTTGTCTTTTTTCAAAATAATTATTTAAAACCCTAAATATAATAGCTTATATAGGAAAATATAGGCTTTCAACATCATATTATACCATTTTAATACCTCATCAAGGCCTAAACTCTTTCTTAGCACCCAAAACTGACAAAATTTTAATTGCCCTCTAATGGTTGCCTTCTTGACTGCAAGAGGTCTGTATAAAAACAATGTATATTTAAAATCTTAATATTACGTTTAATATGGAATTGTATTATTTTCTGTCATTTATAACATTTTTAAAAAAAATGCTTTGATTCAACTTTTAGATGCCCCAAAATGGCCAATTTCTCCAAGGTAAGCTCTAATGTTAACCATGATTAGACATAGGGTTGACTCTACTAAAATAGTAAATATTTAATATTGTAAAAAAAAATTTAAAATATTTTTAATAGGTCTATTATGTAATAATGATCCTTTCCACCAAATTTCATGATTAGATCATGAATATTTTGGCCTGTAGGCCTATTTTGCCAAAAGCTAGTGACATGTGTTTGCTTGGTCAACTTTCACAACTAAGTTTTCCTCCATTTTTCCTTGGTTTGTGCCTTATAATTATTATTTTGATATTAATTTATTATTTAAATTATTTTTTCATTATTACACTCTTCATTGGTTTTCCTTCAAAATCATGCAACTCATGTATGACTTAAGCTCCTCAAGGAAAATACATGGATGCTTGTGTGCTTCGTGATGTAGGTAATGGTAATGATGAATTGAGTTGATTGTAACATGTTATTAATAGTTCCATATATTATTTATAATTATTATCAACCCCATTACTCTCTTAATACACTTCCTTTAACATGAAATCCTTGTGTAATACCCTCACACTATCAATGCCAACTAAAAAAGGAGCATGTGCATGACAAGGTTGTAGATGGAGATTATGAGGTGACTTTGACTTTGGAAACAATATTTGGTGACCCTATACATACTCCTAATGATCCTATTTCATCATATTTTATACACCTAAAAGTGGCCACCAATGGTTTCATACCTGAATTGATTAAACATCTAGCCTAACCATTTCTTTTTGTCTTGAATTTGGCTTCATAACATGAAATTAAATCAATTTGGCCCAAAAATCAATCAAGTAGAGAGAATTCACAAATTAATTAAATAAAAACATTTAAAATATTCAAAAACCTAAAAATTATTAATTAACATACAAATCCTAATCAAATCCTAATTGAATTCATCCTTGAGAAATTAAATGAATTGTCAAAAAACAAAATTCAAAATCAAAGAATATTCTAGGTTTTCATCATTATCTTTCATGAATTGTCCAAAATCAAAATATCTCAAAGAAAACCTATTCCATGCTTATCATGTATTTTAGACACCTTTTAACTCTATTAGGGTTAATTAATAAAATCTAGGTTAGGATTTAACCCATTCCAAGCCCTTTTCTAAACATATAAATACAAGCATTTGCCTCTCCATTTAGGGAGCTTGGATAGAATAATGTTATAATGCAAGTTTTATGAGAAAAGTGAAATATATAAATTTATAAATTCAAAATTGAGCCAAACCAATCCATTTCAAGCCATATCAAATAAAAATCTAAGCCAACCATGGTGCCAAGAGGAGATGGAGATATCCAAGCCCCATTGATGAAGACTTCTTGAGCACAATCTGAGTAAGCCAAACAAAAAAACCTCTTGGAACATTCAAGTAATTGGTATGGAATTGTGTGAGTTATTTCCATTTTCAGTTTTTCTTTATTCATTTTTATTTCTTTACCATGATCCTTCCTTTTATCTAGGCAAGATAATGTTATGCATGTTAATGTGTTTGTTTTCATTTTGAAACTAACATATGATCTAACCACCCTTATTGGATTCCTTGATCTCAAATGACATGTTTGGTGAGACCATGAGCACCCCACATAGCAAAAAGATAAATATGCAAGTTAAAAACTAAGAAATAGATTCTTAAATCTCTTTAAAATATCATTTCTAACCTTGTTTTGGCCATATTTTGCTTCCTTTATATTTCTCAAATCTATGTAGAGACTGAAGATGGTCAAGTACAACTAGAAATGGTTTGGCCTAAATAGGCCATGGTTATGATCAATCAAACCTAATTCTATGTAAACCATTAACATTTGGATTATAGGGGGGAAATATTCATGATTCTTGAAATTTGATTAGTTTTATTAGTCCTTTTCATTATTTATAGGTTTCAAAGGCATTTAAACTCTCTTTCTAAACTTTACCTTGAAGGTTTGTTTGAGATTTTTGCTAACCATTGGCTAACTTAAAGTGTTTATATTTTAGGCTCAAAGATGACTGATGATGATCTTAATCAACTGATATTGATTCTTTATGATTGGTATTGATTCTCTCACATATCGATTGATGATGGTTTCCATGAACTGGTATTAGTCATCTCTGATCAACCACAATCACTGTGTGTCCAAAAAAATAAAACTTGGGAGATAAATTTCAAACATCATTTTACCATCCAAGAAAGTGATTCAAAGTAGGATATTATTATCTATCAATTTCAGGTCATGGACATGATTTGGAACACTAATTTTCTTGTTTAGACTAATCAAACATTTAATTTTGAAATTTAAAATGAATTAGTCAAATCTTTCATATTTCAATTTGGGTCCTAAAATCAACATGTTAAATCTTAGACATTTGGATATTGGTGTTTAAAATGCATCTAGAAGGCTAATTCTTAGAAACACTGCATTTTAAGTGCTTAAAATGAATGGTTAAGCCTTGAATACTTGTTTTTGGTGTTTAAAAAATGAACTTAGGTTAAATATTGAACATTTGGATATTTGGCTTAAAATGAACATAGATGCTTTTGATTAATTTTTTATTTATTCAATTCCTTCAATATTTATTACTTAATCCAAAGGGACAAGTAAATAATATCATCACATTTTAGTTTGGTGTCTAAAATCAAACTTTAATCATAATTGTTTATAAATTGTTTGTTAATTATTTGTTTTCGTAAGAACAATAATGCATGTATGGTATCCCCCCATCAATTATAGAGAACTCATGGGATAAAATGTGCCTTTTAATTTCATTTAGTACTTATTCCAAGGTGAAAAAATAAATTTTCTTATGCTATCCCCAAAACTTGTATGGTAATGGGTGACTAAAAGCAACCTTAAAGTCTTTCTACTAGTCTTTATTTTCATGCAATTTGGCTTGTGATGGGTATTTCATTACCTCTCATGAGTTATCTATGGAATAATTAACTTAAGGATTCATCTCTTGATATTTTTTCAACCATGCTCCATGGTTTGGTATACAAATATGAGAATGCAAATTGCTAGAGCCAGGGGGTTGAGTGGTTAACCTCTCCTTTAGAAATAAAGGCTTGAGTCAAGTTTGGTCAACCAAGGGATACCTCTAAGAAGCCTAATGATGGTATCACCATGAAAAATAATCTAACCTTTCATGATAAGTTTATCGGTATGAATTCAGTTGAAATTATTCTTCTCTTGTGTTAACCATAATTGGGATTAATCTAGACAGTCATAACTTGTAAGTTCTAGTCAACCCCATATTGCCATACCTTTATAGGATCTAGGATGATATACTTAGTTATACTTATGTCATATAATCTTTTATTTCTTTGTCTATTGGATCTAAAAAAAATTATTATTCATACCACATCTTGAATGAATTTGTTTATCTACACTACTCCATTATTTAAGGAGGTATTATGTTGTCTGTTAAACACCTTGATTTAACTCAAAAGATTTTTGTGTCAAAAACATTGATTATGGAACTTTATTGAGATGGGTAATGTTATTCTAAAAAAATCATTTCAAGTATTATGCCTTAGAATTATTTGAAACATGTCATTTTCACATCTTTTGGGAGTGATAATGCCATTATGTTACCCAAATTATTTCAAAAGACTTGTCTTATCGTGTGTCCAAATTATCATTGTTTAAACCAATCATGTGCCTTGTGGGATTTTTTTAGCATAGTCATGGTGCTAAAAATTACCTATCTTGTTGGTCATCAAAATCCTAGTTTACCTAAGTTGAGTCTTTGATTAACTTTTGCAAGTTTGGATCCAAACACTGATTGATTTTTGTTTAGGCCTCGACATGTAGGGGATGATACATAAATATTTCTATTTTGGATTGTGTAACTTAAGTTAATTCATTACTCAAAATGGGAAACTATATTGTCTATGCCTTTGTTTGATAGAATCAGTCTTTCTTCAAAGTTCCTTTTGTTTATTGTTTTATACCAATCAAGTCACATTTATGTCTAGAATCAAGTGCCTAGTCTTTACCAAACTATTGTAAGTTCATTAAATTAACCATAATCTCTGTGTTTAAGTCTATATTTGGATTCCACATTTTTCTAAAATACCTAGCATAGATTTTTTGAGCCTAGATTTTGACTTTGAATTTGGACAAAAGACCTAGCAACATTTCCATTTATTAGTTTAGACCTATTTAGAATGTCTTTGGACATTAGAGTTTGACATCTTATTTTTAGGTCATTTTACTTGACCTTATTTTGTTTGAAACATTTAACATTAGACACTTAACATTATACTAGTTTTACCAATGTCTTTTCATAGATTTTTGGGAGACACAACTTCACCTTAGACCAAGATAGCTAGAGTTTGAACCTCTTTGTATTTTCAACATATCTTTTTAGAGTTTGCAAAACTCTAATCACATCTTGTTGTGAAACATTTTTCATAGATCTGACCATGTCTTACTATACACATAGTGGAGCCATGTATAATCTAGGATATGGAAATGTTGTCACACTAGAATAATTTATTCAGGACCCTTATAGAGATGATTTTGTTTAGGATATGGATTATTATGCATAATATAGCACTCAAATATTGGAATAGAGTCAAGATCCTTTGGTCAATTATTTGATTAGCACTCCTTGAATAAAATAAGACCAAGAATAGACAACCTAATATTTGTCTAAGATACCTATGATTGTAGACAACATATAATACCCACCTTATTAAATTAAAATTCCATTAGCCTATGATCCAAATAAAGCCACATGGTATGGTATGACAATTTAATAAGTCTAGTAAGAGGACCTTACAACATGTCTTACAATCAGAACAATGAACATACCTCTTCTATCATTCTTCATGCCATAGTACCAATGCCATATTAAGAAGCATGTATGATTTTCACACAAAGAGGCCTCATGGAAGACCAATTAATTAAAATTCAAATAGTATATTAGACATATCAAAACTTGGTGTGTAACTTCAATAATATGGCCATGTCAAATATGCCTCTTATTTAATCATTTCCTTTAATGGGGGTCTTATTTGAGTTGACAAGTTAGGAAAATCAGGGTTTTTATCCAATTATTCAAATCACTTAATTAAAAAACATGTTCAATATTCCAATCATCAAGTAAGTGTCTTCTACTTCTACATAAAATAGTGAACAAAATGTAGTAGATAATATGCCAGTAATGTCCAATTTAAACCAAAGTGGTGTTAACACACAAACACATAGTCAACAACAAAATGCATCTTTAATTGACACTATGAGTGGCATGAAAACTCAGGGAGTAGGTGTTTCTACTTTTGAATCTTAGCCAACTACCTCTAATCCTCAACTAGTTACTTCTTCTAGTACCAACAACAAGGATTAAGTAGTAGCCAAAGACCAGTGCCATGCCATAGTAGAATGTGATGAATATTAATTCACCCAAACATGTGATGAGTAATATTCCACAAGAATAAGCACCAAAAAACATACCCACATAGTATGGGCCAAACATATTACCACCTCAATAGGGGCAACCAATGTTCCACCTCTCTAGGTAGTAGTGAACATACCTCTTTAGTCATAGACTAACATGTTGATCCAAAACCAAACAATATCTAACTAACAACAGTAAATATTGATCAATGACAAATGTCTAATCTCTAACATGCATCTACTTCCTAATAGGGATTCATGCAACCTATATTTTTTAATATTCCTCAGGTACCTACTAGTTAATAGTTGCCTTTTATATAGAATATTCCACAAGTTCAATGATAAGGTCTTGGATCACAAGTTCCCCTCAATCAAGAAAGTATGAATAGTTGGCAACATATCCCTATTCAACCTCAATAGGCATAGTATGGCTATATACCTCTATCCCAACCATAATATTCCCAACATTAGGCCTACATACTAGACCCCAACTACAATATAGCACAATCACACCATAATCCATGTATGCATATTCCCGGTCCATTTTGTAGCCAATACAACATCCCCTAGTGGATACCTCCACTCTACCCTAGTCAAAGTAATACATATTTGGCCACTCAACCTCCACTTCAACTAACCAATGATCCTAATAGTTTCTTTGCATAATAATTACAAAAAATTAAGGATGCAGTTACCCTCATTCAATCATGGAAATATACCACAATTTCAAGATGGAAAATGTGTGTTCTTACCCTTTCAACATGGAGTACTTATAGATACCATTTACTCCAGGGTATGAGCTACCAAAGTTTGAAAAATATAAGGGGAAATGTGACCCTAAGGCCCATTTGATATAATTATTTGTCACATTCTAATAAGTGGCCTATACTGACATTTATCTATTATTATTGTTTCTAAGAATCCTATTAGGGTAAACATTGGAATGGTTCTTAAAGTTTCCCAAAAATTTAGTACCTAATTTTGATGATCTCTTAGACAAATTAATACAACATTTCTATTATAATCTCAAACATAATACTTCATTGGTAGATTTAACACAAGCAAAATACAAAGTTGGTGAAATCTTGGAAAGATATCCATAGTGATGGAGAGCCCTTGCAATTCGATTTACCCAAAATCTACCAGACAAGAAATTATCCACTATGTTTACGAAAAATATACATAGTGAGATATCTTACAATTTATAGTTGTAATGTGAGCATACATTCAAATAAATCATTGACAAAAGTTTGGTGATTTAAATATCCCTTATTAAAAAAGGGATCCTACAACTAACCTCATCAAATTAGAAAAATAGACAAAGTCAAAACTAGAATAGTGGCCAAAATCAACATCAAGTCCAAGCATAAGCATCATAACTAACATAGGTCAATAACAATGATAGACCCAAATAATTTAATCATAATAATAATATTGTAGGTAATGGGGTAATAGAGTTAAGACATGTCAAAATGGTATAAACACCATCTGTTTAGCCTGTGTTACCTTTCCAAATAAATCCTAACCAATAACCTCTCTAGTAGCCCCAACACACATAATAAGCACAATAGCCTACACTAATACAACGAATGTAACAAATACAACATGTGCCCTTGAAAAACCCTCATCATCTAAGGATAAACATGCCTAATCATTATGCTTTTACTAACCTTAGAGATCCCATTCAATTAGTCTTTCACAAACTCAAAACAACTAAATTGATTAGATGATCTATTAAAAAAGAATAATTTCATGAGGGTACTGACATGCTAGACTAATACAGGCCAAAATTATTTTGTAATTTTCATAAGGTTTATGGCCATAATTTGTAGCATTATGTGTAAATTAGACATGTAATTTATAATATGTTAGAAAATGGAGAGATCACATTTAATCATGGAGCTTCAACCTCTAATCAGACCTTTGTCATTTATCATAATCCTTTTCCTCAACATAATAATTAACAACAATGATGATTAAAATAACAAAAAAAACTAGTGTAACATCAACAAAAATAGTATCAATAACCAAGGTCAAACCAAATGACTCAATAGAACTAATATTAGAACCAACAACATCAAAATAATGAACATAACCAAGGCCAGAATGGTGCAAACAACCAATAGGCCTACCATGTAGTTACACATGACTATAACTTAGTTGTAGGCCATATTGTAGGAGGTCTTGTTACTCTCATTTCCATTAATCTAAGGACAAGTAACAATCAAACAAGACCATTAATAATTATACCAAATCATTCAAACCATTCTAGTAATCCTTCCTTGACATGGGACTGCACATAGGATAATCAATAAGCAAGGATTCTGTTGTTAGGACCTTATAATAATAACTTATCATTATCTCATGACCACAAACAAGTGAATTAGAAACTAATACTTATCTTATTTGGTCCCCCTCCATCATCATTTATTATTAATAATGGTCATTGACCTAATCTTGATTGTCCAATTAAAACTCGAACATCAGGGACTACCATATAAGGCCCACAACCATCCACCACTTCACCCATCATCCAACTAGTCATTTTACCTTAGAACAAGCCATTTACCAATGTCCAAGAAAATATTTTTGACATTGTGTAATAATTACAAAATATGCCAGCACAAATATCCATTTTAGAGTTGTTGTGTATGTCTACCATCCACAAAACATCTTGACTGAGTTCCTTGGTCAATCCATAGTTCCTAATGACATATCTCCTAAAAAAATTCAAGATTTGGTTAGAAACCTAGCTCCAACCCAAAAAATAACATTCAACCAAAGTGATACGTCATCGCTTGGCCTATTGTATAATAATATATTATACATTGAAGTTTACATAATGAGGCACAAAGTGAAATGTGTCCTCATAGACAATGGATTAGGTCTGAACATAGTGTATCTAAAGTTCATCAAGTTTCTTGGGTATATGATAGTATATCTCCAAGTATAAATAATCACCATCAAATCCTATGATAATAAAAAATGAGAATCGCAAGGCACCATTAGTTTTCTAGTATCATTGGGCACTTGACCCATGATACACTTTTTCATATGTTAGACCTTGATTTGTCATACAATATGCTTTTAGGTAAACCTTGGTTACATGAGATTTATGTAGTCCCATAAACATTGTACTAGTGTATCAAGTTATTCCATTTAGGGATGGAGATTAATCATCCAAGATATTTGCATCCATATGAACATTGCAAACATCTAGAGGCCAAGTTCAAGAGAATTACCATTTCATCATGAATCTAGTTACCAAGAAAGATAAAAGGAAATCAATACTTTATTATTTAATAGAGGCTAACTATATTGAACTTGATACCCTTTATTTCCTTTCTCACATTATTCCTCCTAAGATGTCCAATCATTATACTATCTCAGATAATGGCCTAGGAGAATACTTGACTCATGACACCTTTAACATTTAAAAACTTCCATAGAAACCAAAGTCCTTTGGAAGACCAAATAAAAATCACTCATGTAATGGAAAAGAAAATGAAAGGGCCATCTACATAGTCCAAAACCTATCACTTTCATACAGCCTCTAGCCAAGTACAAGACCCTCTTAAAAGAGATGAATCATGGTTGTACAATGAAAAATTAGCTAATTGTTATAAGATCTTAAAGTATGCCATTCCTAATTAGATCATGGGAAATGAGGACTATGAAGGAGGAGGTCTCAAGCAAAATCAATTGGGAACACTTGATCTAATTTCTTACTAAGTATAAAAGAACTTGTGAGATTAGATTTAAACCATTTGGGGGTAAACCCACATATCTTATTTGAGTTTCATCACCAATGACTAGTGATGATGATGATTATGATGATGATGATGATGATGATGATGATGATGATGATGATGATGATATGGAATCAAAGTTTGATCATATCCAATTTAATGACTTAGCCCAAACTAATATATTTGATAATAATGACATTTTAACCCTTAGACTAGTCATTCATCATAATCCACTACCATTATATTATCCCCAATTGATAGACTAGGGCCAACTAGAATCCAACATAATTGTTAATGAGTTTTAGAATGATGAGGCCTTTTTCAATTTATTAGGACTTAAGGATAATGTTCCATTAGGAAACCACAAAAATGGTTCTCAATCAAGTTGGATCCTAAAGCATATTTTGGAGAGTGGGTGAACACCCTTAGCCAAAAATAAATAAATAAAACATTGAGGTCTCAAAGTGAAAACCTAATTTAGACACATTTGACTAGGGAAAGAGTAAAGATAAAGTCTAGTCCAGTGGTGAAAACTTGTTTTAGGCACCATTAGATAGGGGTGTTCAACCTTCTTCAAATATAGACCAGGAGACCACCAATAATGAAAATGTTTATAGGTCTGAGTTTAGTCTTAAAGAAGAACAAACTTTTGACTAAATCATCTAGGATATCGATGATGGTGAACCTACCTATAGTTTCAAATTTATTTTTGAAGAATAAAAAGATTTTGAATGCATCATTCAAGAGTTCCCAACATCATTTATTATGTGGCCTTCCCTCCTATTGGTGGATTCTAATTCATCATGTCTATGAGAACTTAAAGAACTAGTCCTAATAGAAGACTATAACATTTCAAAATAGTTCAAATCTTTGCCCACTATTCTTGAAGATGGTTTGATCCTTCTACTGGGAGCTACTTTAGAAGTTAACATCAAGACTTTAGATGACTCAAAGTGGATCAAATTAGGTGTGTCCCTTATTGAGGAGGAACTTGAAGTCCTTACAACCCTATTGGGGGAATTTATAGATATATTTGCATGGGCATATTTTGACATTCTTGGTTTGGACTCTACCTTAGTTATTCACCACCTTGTGGTACATCCTAATGCCAAACTAATGAAGCAAAAGTTATGCAAAATGCATGATCGATTTTTTGTATTAGTAAAGAAAGAATTAGATAAACTCTTGGAAGTGAGATGTATCAAGCTAATTGA
>JARHVA010000572.1:4015000-4122500 GCA_037957365.1 Torreya grandis
ATAATCTAAATTTTAATTTTAATTTGCCTCTAAAATATTAATGACTTGTTAGGTTAACCACACAAGGTACTCTTATTCCTATTGCATACATACTTAAGCAACCATATAAATAAGCAAGTTAAACAATCATCTTTAAATACATTCTAACATGACTAAGTATCATGGTGTGTGCAAGGTTTCACTAGCGCTCTATCAACCAATGATGTCTCCATATACACCACCCTCTTTGATGATGTCCTCCCTTTGGCATGTTCGAGGGAACAATTCTCCGATGTCTACCTCACAATATACAGGTAGTTAGACTATATCACATGATAATCATAATAAAAAATATGTAACAATAAAAATTTATTAATATGATTAAAAATTAAAGTGCTTACATATACCAACTCATGCTAAGCAATAATTAAATATCATCCAATTAAGCAACATACTAATATCCCAAAATAGCATAATCTCAACCTTAATTAGCAAATATAGTCAATATCATGTGTATCTACCATATCCATTTATAAATAGTCAAATAATTATCTTAACAAAGAACCAAGATGTAACATCCTTACCACTTAAAGCTATTCATCATTCCCAATGACTCTTATTCAATGATAAGTTTTCAATTAAAAACATTTCTTAGCAAAGTAATAATATGATATACAATATCAAACTAAATAAATAAATGCAAAATTACCTTAAAAACTCACCATAGTTCTCTTAAATTACACTATTCATGGAATATTGGTCCCACAAGACCCCACTAAATAACATCTCCCAATTTAATAACCATGGTTGTGAGTATTACTTACTGTAACTTATTCTATCATGACCACCCCAAGGTCCAAAATCATTATACAAGTAAAAATAAATTATCAAGGAGAGTTCCAAAAAACTTTCTAGCCCTCAACACATCTTTCTATCCTAGAGAGTGTTTTTCTCATCTCAAAGAAAAGTAATTAGGGAATCTGGCAAGAATAATGTGTATATGTTAATACTTTTTCTACTCCATGTAGCTTCATATAAGTATAACATGTCAATACCATCACTACTCCATAGCTCCTAACAAGTATAATGATGAATAGGAATGGTAAACATAAAGTATATAAAAATCATGGAATACTCATCCATATGGAATCTCTATCCACTATATACATTTGTATGGCCATACGAATGGGTTTGATAAGTTTTGCCTATTAGATCCCTAATTCAACAAGTCCATATGTTGATCCAACTTAGTACCATAATCCAAGTTAATATGAGGCTAAGTAGGATACCATCATATCACTTAGAACTCACGTTCCCAATTCACCACTCTTCCCTTATTTCTCCATGACCTAATGATCATAAAATATGCATAAGGAATTTCAAAGAATCATAATTTTATGCTATAAGATCATTGATGGCAAGGATATATGCTAAATGATTTTATATGTATTCTCATACATACAAAAGAAATCATACAATAAATCTATAATTGCATTAAGCTACTAATAGCCACACATAACTAGGTATCATATTTCATATCTTAACTTACTTTATTATGCTCATGATTAAGAGGAAATAACATGATATACATAGGTCAAGAATCACACTGTTCATTTAACCTTATCGAGGAATAAACAAAAGAATATCTCCTTACTTCTTCAACTAGTACAAAACAAGTTAAAATTTTATTCCAACCTATATATTGACAAGATGTTCCACACCTCCTATACCATACTCTCTTTTGGTGAAAGGTATAAAAATATCTCTTTAAAACAACATGTGTTCAATAAAAGAGATCAATATCAATCTATGCAAGGGTGAATGCTATTAATTATAATCAACTTATAATTCTTAGTATATAATTATATGAATGAAGGTTTACCACCTCAAATGGTCTTAAAATCACAAGTTAGATTAAGTAATTAATCCAAATATTTATAAGTAAAAAGTAGAGAACTATCATCTCAAAAACTCCTACATCCCTTCATTAATAAAGGAAAACAATGAAACTCAATGTTACCAACCACTACCTACTTATCCAATCCTGTAAGTATGGTATCTCAATATACATCCATAATTAATAGATATATATGCCATCATAAATACATGCCCATCAATCCAATATTAAAACTTATCTCTCACTAAGAGTAGAAAACATTATCCCAAAAATTCCCAAAAAGTACAGTCAAACAACATTAAAAAGCAATTCTCATTTAACAATATATGATAATATCAAATCATCACTAAGACAACTAATAGGGATTACACCACATATATTAAGATTTCATATTCCATAAGTGAACTCCTAACACAAATGAATTATCAAGTAATACAACACTCTACTAAGAATATTTCCACCGCCTTAGGTGGTACTAAAAGAAAGTGGTATTATAAGATTTTTCACTCCTAGGTTTAGTAAATAAAATAAAAAAAAACTAAAGAAAATATATTTATGAGAATCATACTGATCTTAGCAACAATGAAAACACAAAAAACAATGACAAAGTTACTTGTTAATCAATAAAAGATATAGTCACTCTCGAGGTGTTTGATCTAATAGATCAAACTATGGTAGAAAGATTTTGTCCATAACTCATGAACTATAATATATAATTGTCTACCCAAACCATGAATATAACCATCACCAATGGGATACTCAATAGATTTATCCCCTTGAAAACTCAAAGGGGTACAGGATCTCTAAATTATCCACACTCAATGTCCCAGACACTTTTTACAAAACTCCAATCATGGTGTAACATGGTTCTGCACTAAAACATCACAAGTCAAAATTCTAATGAATTAATTCATGACACTAAGTTCACACTGATGAAAAAAATACATGAAAATGCTAATCAACTCATTAGGTCCTAGAGTTTGAGCCATAGATTTGATACCACATGTAATAACCCTACTAGGTCACTAGGCTAGACATGGAATTATGCAATTTTTTTTATTAAACATGTATACCATAAATAGATTACACCTGAGAATATAAATAAATATCACATATATATTCAAGTGATAATAGTAAGTACACATTACATCTTTTATCAAAAATCTCCAATGTCATGAGGATGCTACATAAAATGAATATAGAAATTAATACAACTCAACCATGATTGATGCAACTCTATAATCTCTGCTACCAATTTTAAATAATAAGTAATTATAATTCTTCATGACAATACTCATTAATAATATTCAATATAATAAAATGTATATAATTTAGATAACTAGCTCCTCAGAGCATGAGTTCCCTAGACTCTCTAGTATCTGTGGCAATCTCAAATTTTGTCTCAATAGTAGTACTAATGTGGGGAGAGAGAGCATCATCCAAGAACTTTACCACACTAAACATGGACAAATGATACCCAAAACTAATCCCATCAAGGAATGTCCCTCCCTTCATAGATGAGTAGACAGTGATGGTGTGGGAATCCAAAGAGACTAACAAGTACCCATGTGTTGTATGATTCTAAACTAAACATGCAGTGTATCGTAGAAATCCTTTCTATTGTAAGATATCACACTCACATGTGAACCATACTCATGTAATGATAATGTCTCACTAAACATACTTTGGCCCAAAGTTTTATAAATAATAATGATAATGATCTAGATCAATCAATTTTATACACACCGCTTGATCGGACTGCCTTCATCTAACATTACAATCCTAGTAAGTCAGTGAAGTTTGTCTCACTCCTTAATCAACATTAGCAATGAATATTAGTATAATATAATTTAACCATAAGATTCATCAAATTACATCTTATTATCATATGCATTACATGACATGATATGTATTTGATTAATAACAACATACATTAAGTCCATCTAATATATTCATGAATCTTCCCTTATATTATATCCCATACTAAAAATAATGATAGAAAATATACCACCTAGGTAAACATATAATTTAATTGTATAGTTAAATAATATAATTGGTTTTCAGTTATCTACACCTTATGGCATCCCATACTACCACAGTCTAGTGTTCCATGACTTAACTACCATATTTCCACTATCAATCATATGAATTAGTCTCAAATACATGTAAACACAAGCATTACACAAGTAATTATACATATAATAAAGCACAACATCATTCCCATGGAACACAATAACATTCCATCACAATATTTACTAGATTATTAGAGTTTGCATGCATGCATACACAAGTCTACCAATTATAAAACCACACACTATCCATGGAAAATACTAGAATGTATACAAGATAAAAAAAATGTGAGTTAGGTATAGTAGCTATAGTAAGTACCACCCAAGTACAATACACTTCTATATTATATTATCCTATTATATCCCACACTATCATAGGTTCTCGACTACATGATAATATATAATCCAAAATTATGATTAACAAGATTCAATCGAATCATAGTAACAAGAATTCAATAAATATTTATACACCTAGGTATTCTACATCCTAGTAACATGCATCATAATGCACCACTATACTTAAGTATAAAAACACATTTATAATATCATACCTCTAGTATGTGATACACACATGCATCCCTTATTGAATACACAAGACAAAAAATCATTATTATTATTAATTTTGAGTCAGCTAACTCATAAATCCCATTATGAATTTACAGCCTAGTGGGTTATTCCTTTTAGGAACTTATTCCAAGGGTTATAGATCATGATTCCTAAGTAATTTGACGACATAAAAAATCATTAAAGGAACTATAGGTATAATATCCACATACCAACACTGGCTCATCCTAATGTATACCCCATGTAGACATTTCAATGTTATGTAATTTCTAAACCATAGTTTAGTGTTTTAATCAAATCTACCAAGCATAGTAGCCAAGTCACAAAGTAGTTATAACATCTAGAACTTTGTTTTCCCAAAATGCAAGGAATCTAGTATACTAATCATCTAGTTGTTAGGTGTTTCTTTAGTTATCCTTCACTAAGTTATCCATGAGTAATACTATTAGTTTTAGTTAATAATTTACCTGAGAATATTAATTAAATGAATCTTCCCTGGGTTTTAACTATCTTAAAATTCATAAAATATACTTGATGTATTGTCAGACTTTAGGTGATGGTTTTCCAATAAGAGATTTAAAAACTCTTCAATATTCAACCATTCAACTCTAAGTTAATCTATTTTATGTTTTAATAATAAACTATTTTATTAATCATCTTCAAATTTTTATAATGATCTTATAACCAATCAATTCTTGGAGTCCAAATCCTTTATTCATCCACTTGGGTATAAGAAAACACACATAGAATACATACTCTTATGTTTCCAGAGTCATAATATATATACTTATGTGAAAATCAAATATATATGTGTGTGTGTGTGTGTGTGTGTGTGTGTGTGTGTGTGTGTGTGTGTGTGTGTGTGTGTGTGTGTGTGTGTGTGTGTGTGTGTGTGTGTGTGTGTGTGTGTGTGTGTGTGTGATTCTGATAAGATTATTGATAGATATATAACATAATGAGATATTAACAACATATCCCATAATATAGTATATATATAAACACCACTTATATCATTTTGTAATTCTATATATATTAAAATATATAGACTAGTGTGCATTTACCCAATATTTAAATTAGGTTAATTTCCTATATAAATTCTATATTGGATATTGGTATATTATAATATACCTAATTATTTTATTCCATAAACCATTTTAATATTGCATACAATATTAAATATCTGATTTTATATTATAATAATACATAAATAAAAGTTAACCAAAGCATGGGTCTCCCTCTACCCTTCTTGTCAATTCATAATAATGCAAAATCAAATATGCACTGACCAAAGTATAATGAAACTCATGATGGAATCAAAGAAAGTCACTTTCATGATATAGTTATTAAAGGTAGGAAATAGACATGAAAAAACTCACACTTCCATAAATAACCATAACCATAATACATATACATTATTTATGTCATCTCTAGACATGGAGATAAATGCATAATTGTAGTCCGTTGAAAGTGTAGATAGGCTTTTTGATTCTGTTGAAATCCTTGATTGAAATGGATTGTGGTTCACTTGAGTTGAAATAGTTGAGATAAAAAGAATGGTGGTAGTATTGTTCTTGGGCTGAGTTAAAGAAAAGATTAGAAATTGATATGGAAATAATATTAATGTTGTTGGATGAAACATATGCTTCAAAAGGTTCGAACCTTGGATGTGGTGATAACAAGGATTGCATGAAGTCAAATAAGAAGGCAATAATTAATGTCTAAAACATAATATTTAGATTTATAATAATTTGGTTCCTTATAAATCATATGCATGTTCTTATTTATTTGATTCCATAAAATATTGTACATATTTCAAGGTTTGACTTATAAAATATAGAATTATATAAGACATAAACTCATGCCTTTTTTTTACACAAAACTCTCAACTAGTTTCTAAAACAAATAAAAGATCCATCTAAGTTTAGCATCCCAACCATTGGCAAAAGAATTAAAATGGATTTTATTTCTATGAATTTTAGACATTATCCCATTAGTTAAATGCCCAACTATACTCATTTATCTAATTAAACAAAATATAAATATATAATTATTAGTTAAAGTCTGATAAGGATGTCTATACCTAGAATTCAACTTGATGCCAGACACCTAGATTTTTTATAGATAATCCACCTTATAACATAACCTATGTTTATTGCTCAGTATTATTAATATGTTAGCCATAATTTTAATGAAGTTTTTTAGTTTATTGGTTTGGTAGCCTAAACTCAAACCAAAATACGAAAATCTTAATCAAAATAATTATTGTTTAAACCCAAAGTTGGACTTTCATTATAATGTTTCAATCAAGGATTTATTACGTCTTTCCTAACTAGAGTTTACAACTAATTTCAAACTACAAATATTAAGCTCCAAATATTCCCATTGAATAATTATATAGATCTTTCTAAAAGGATTTGGTATTGCTAATTTAAAGGGTATTTTCTATAATTGTTTGATCAACCCATTTTTAAACAATTTCTATGTTAATAACCATTTTCTAATAACATGAATCCACTCATATTATCAAACAATGAATTTTATGTACACCCCTTACCATTGAATTCACTAATTGATCCTCTGTGCCTTTCTCTACACTTGTTCCTCCTTCTTTCTTTTCCAATGCCCAAGCTATCTCAAACCTCTTTCAAGTCATTTCTTAAATAGAGCAAAAGATACAAATTTTCTCTTCCATTTTTTGGTTTTTAGGTTTTCTTTTTCTTTTTCTTTATTTTTAATTTATTTTTCTATTTTTATTTTTTTTAAAGCAAAACAATTCTCTTTTTATTTTAGTTATGAAATTCTATTTTCATATTTAGCCATTTTAACATTAAATCATATTTTGGTAATTTAAAGAAAAAATAATAAAATAATAAATAATAATTTGAAATTAAATTTTACTTTGCCTCTAAAATAATAATGACTTATTAGGTTAACCACACAAGGGACTCTTATTCCTATTAAATAAATAATTAAGCAACTATATAAATAAGCAATTTAAATAATCATCTTTAAATGCATTAAAACATAACTAAGTATCATGGTGTGTGCAGGGTTTTACTAGTACTCTATCGACTAGTGATGTCTCCATCTATACCACCCTCTTTAATGATGCTCTCCTTCTGGCATGTTCAAGGGAATAATTCTCTTTCATCCACCTCACAATATATAAGTAGTTAGACTATATCACATGATAATAATAATAATCAACAATATGTAATAATAATAATTTATTAATATACTTAAAAATAAAAGTGCATACGTATAACAACTCATGTTAGGCAATCATGCATTATCATATAATTAAATAACATACTAATATCCCAAAAATAGCATAATCTCAAGCTTAATAAAAAATTATAGTCAATATCATGTGTATCTACCATATCCATCTATAAATAGTCAAATAATTAACTTAACAAAGAATCAAGATGTAACATATGAGATAATTTCACTGATGGGTGGATTCTCAAGCTATAATCAAATTCAAATATCACCAAAAGACCAACACAAAACAACATTCAAAACTCCGTGGAGAATAATATGTTATTAGGTTATGCCATTTGGTGTTAATAACATTGGTACCACCTATCAAATAGCCATTATAGTCATATTTCATGATATTATGCATGCCATTATTGAAAACTATGTTGACAACATACTAATAAAATCAAAGACTAGGGATGATCATCTAACAACACTAAGAAGTAATTTATGCAACTATGTGAATACAAAGTCAAGATCAAACCTAAAAAATGTGTTTTTTGAGTTACTTATAGAAAATTACTTGGATTCATTATGTCTCACAAGGGCATATAAGTCAATCCAACCAAAGTATGAGCCATAATAAACATGCCACCACAAACCACTTTAAATCTCCTCCATAGTTTATAGGGTAAAGTTTAGTCTATTAGATGCTTCATATCTCAATTAGATAAAAAGTGTAATCCTTTTACACATATTTTGAATAAGGGTGTCACATTTCTTTGGGATGATGATTGCTAGAAAGCTTTTCAACATCTAAAAGACTATCTAGTGAATCAACTAGTTTTATTTCCTCCTATGCCAGGGAAACCATTCCTTTTATACCTATTAGTGATAGAAAAAGCCTTGGGGGCACTTCTAGCTCAACACGATGAAAATGGAAAAGAAGATGTCTCTTACTATCTAAGTTGTACACTATTTACATATGAGCACAATTATATGCCCATTAAAAAATCCTATTTAGCTATGGTATTCACGACTTAGAAATTATGACATTACATGTTAAACAATAAGATCATGGACATTTCAAAAGTATATATGATCAAGTATCTAGTATCTAAGACATATTTACAATGCCACATGGCTAAATGGATCATGTTTCTTAATGATTTTGAGATAGAATATGTGAACCAAAAAATCCATCAAGGGATAAGTTCTTATATATTTGCTTTCGAAAGCACCCCTTGAAAACATAGAGCCACTCAAATTCTAATTTCTTGATGAATCCATCATAACCATCATTGAAACATCTCTTGAGGAGTAGCACTTGAAGCTATATTTTTATGGATCGTTCATAAAACATGGATCAAGGGAAGGCCTTTTTTTTATCAATCCATAAGTGGATATAATCCCTAAGTTATTTATAACCAACTTTCCTTGTACTAACAACATGGCCAAATATGAAGCACTCAGAGGGCTTCAAGAAGTAATACAATGGGACATATCTCATCTAAATTTTTATGGTGATTCATAAATAATCATTAATTAGGTTATAAACCACTTTAAAACCAAAGATGATAAGCTAGTTCCCTACAAGTTTATGGTTGATACTCTCAAGTAGTAGATTGTAGATATCTAGTTTGAACATATACCAAGGGCAAGTAACAAAATAATAGATTCCATGGCTATCATTGGATCTTTTATTTGACATACAAATATGACCAAATACTACTAGTTTCTCATTGAAAATATGCTAGCACCATCTCATAAACCATCAACTATTTCAATGATCTATGATATTATTGGTCCCAACTCTACTTAGTATTTAGAACTTTAAATTTACCTCCACGACCATATTATGCCACCTGACTTATCCCATAAACAATAAAAATCTTTCATTCTTAATGCCCAATGTTATACCTTACTCAGACTAACCTTATACCACTATAATTGTTATAGAACTCTACTTTGTTGTTTACTTATGGTAGAATCTACATTAGCATTATGGTAAGTTCACAAAGGAGTATATGGTTCTCACACTAGTGGGTTCATATTGTCTAAAAATCTTTTGTGTACTAGTTACTATTGGTCAATGATGGATGTAGATGAAGTTGCATATGTGAAAAAATGTGATAAATGTCAATGACATGCCAATCTAATACATGCCCCAGCCAAGACTTTAAAAATAATGTTGATACCATGGCCATTTGCTACATGGGGCCTAAATCTCATTGGGAAGATAAAATCCACCTCATCGTATGGCCATAAACATATCCTTATCACCATAAAATATTTCACTAAGTGGATTGAAGCTATACCCCTCACTTACATGACTAGAAAGTAGATTTATAAATTCATATTTAGCCATATTATTTACCACTATAGCATTCCCTTTGACATTATATCTGATAATGGTGGATCATTCAAAAATAAGGACGTCAAATTTCTATGTGCCAATTATAAGATTACTCAACATTTTTCCACAACATATTAACCTCAAGGTAATGACCAAGTAG
This sequence comes from Torreya grandis, assembly GCA_037957365.1. NCBI lineage: Eukaryota > Viridiplantae > Streptophyta > Pinopsida > Cupressales > Taxaceae > Torreya > Torreya grandis. The sequence goes on from JARHVA010000572.1 coordinate 4,025,227, forward strand.
AAGCATCAAACAAGACCATTATCAACATCCTCAAAAATATTTTTAATGATGTCAATCGTAATTGGCACCTTCAAATATTTTTCACCCTATGGGCATATCATGTCAACCACCATACTCCCATAAGAGCCACTCCATACTCACTTGTTTATGGTATTGAATCCATTCTTCCCACTGATGTCGAGTTGCCTTCATTAAATATCTCTTTGAAACATGTCCTGGGTGATAAAGATTATCAAGTAGCTCACTTGTAAGATCTAGATTTACTTAATGTGAAATATTTGGCTAAAGTAAGTCACCTTTAATCATATCAAAACTGACTTCGTGTCCATTATAATCAATGAATGAAACATAGATAATTTGAGTTTAGTGTTCGTATTCTTAAAGAGAACCAAAATAATACCATGACTGAGAAGAAGCATAAAGGTAAGTTCAAACCCAATTGGGTAGGTCATTTCATCATTATTTTAGACTATGGTGTTGGAGAATATAGGCTGACCACACAAGATGGGGATGAACTTGATGAGCCTATTAACATTATACACCTCAAATGGTATTATGATTAAGTAACTTGGTGTATTATTTATGAGGACCATTTCAAGTTGTACCATATTATAAAAATTCTTCTTTATACTATTACATTATTATAATTATACCATCTTATCATTCTACCAACCTATCATATTTCCTATCACTTATCTATTATATCATTCCATTCTATCACTTAACATGTTTTGATCACTCCCCACCTATCACATTTGACCTTGGTTCATCCACTAGTTTCAAACTTTTAGCATGAAGAATAATATTAGTTTTGAGAAGTGTTTTAAGAATTCTAGATAGTGGTAGTATTTTGATGTAGTATGATAGAAGTTTTGGTATTTACATCCTTCATTTTTTTCATTCTAATCATGTTTATTTATGTGAGCCTTATTATATCCACCTACATGGGAAAATTAGTGTCTCATCCATATTGTTACTAGTTATAAATGCCTATGGGTAAATTAGTATCATTGATTTGATCCATTTTATCCCATTTATAACTACTTATGGGAAAACTAGGGGCAACATTTGTTTATTTTACCTTGACATACCAACTTGCCATGCCTATGTCATACTATGCCACTATGCCAACTTTGCCTATTTTATTTGAATTAGCTACTACACTAGTTAGATACCTCTACTATAAGGTGGAACTACTAAGTTGAGGCCATTTTAGGACTATGTATGTCATGTTTAATACTTATTGATTTTAGCTCAGTCCCCCTTTTCCATTATGCTCTCACCATTTTATGAACAATTTCAAGTTAGCCATAAACTCTTTGTTTTATGAGCTTGCACCATTTATTATCTCATCATTCTCAATTGAGTTGAGATAATAAAAAATAAATTAAAAAATTGTACAATCAATTTATAAAAACCAAAAACATTGACCAATTATTTGCCTTAAGGATTCTGGGAACCCTTACTATGTCACAAGAAATCACTTATCACTTAGTTTCCCCATCCTTTTTAGAATTTTATCCCATGCTCTCACCATTTCATGAGTTCATTTGTATTATTATATCACATCCATCATGTTTTTTGTTATAATCATTTTAATTTATCCAATTTCTTTAGAGAAATACATTTAGCCTAAAGTTTTTATTGGATATTATGCCCATGGAACTATGTAGGCAATGTTCAATTGCCTAGTACATATGGAGACATCTTGGTAACTCCCTTCCTTTTCTTATATTCTCCCATCTTTGTTTTTTTTGTTAATTTGTCACCTATTTTCTAGGGGAAATGTTCACAATCTTTTTTATGTCATGTTATTTAACACTGCTAATAATTGGTTGCTCATTTGTTTTTCTTCATATTTTGTTTGTTTGTTTGTTTTTTTGTTTCCTTTAAGTAAATTTTCCTTTCTTCAATTCTATGTGCATTCATTGGGTGATTCCTTATACACTTATTATTGAATCCATACATATTTATACATCACCATTGTCATCATGGTTTTTATCATTGTTGCATTATTTTTAATTGAGTATTGGATATCAGGAGTTAGTCCTTATGCAAATTTTGACCAAGTCCTCATGGTGTTCTATCATTATGCCTATCACAACATGATACAATAAAAATAATATTTTAGAATTATAAACAACAATGCAACATCTATATCTCCTTAACACCATCTTCATTAACAATCATATCCTTGTCTAAATCTTATCTTATAAAGATTAATTAAACAATGAAATAATTTTATTCCTTGTTAGTTTAGATGAACACATCCCTACTAGAAAGTTGCCTAGTTTACCTTTATCCTCTATATAAATTTATCCTCATCATATTTTGCTATTATTATTGTATATAATTATTTTCCACTATCAATATATCTAATGATTATAACCACCTTTGGTAAAATCATTCTATACCATCCCACCTACATTCTCAATGATTATAACTACCTTTAGGCAAATCATTATGTTATCATATCATATTTTCCACTATCAAGGTACAATGCTTATAATCACCTTTGGGTAAACCATTGTACATTATCCTACTTACATTATCAATGATTCTACCCAAATTTGGAAAAATCATTGTGTTATCATCTATTTTGGTCCACTCATTTCCTCCTTTTAAGGGATCGTTTGTTGATCCTTACAATTCATCCATTGCCATTGAAGTTACAATCACAAACAACATTTTTTAGAAGACATTACTGTGCTTACATATTGAAATGCATTCCCAAATAAGGAAAATTTTAGACACCTAAAAGTGGCCAACAATAGATTCACACCCAAGTTTAGATCAATTATTACCAACCATCAAACATCTAGCCTAAGAATTTATAAATGTCTTGAATTTGGATTCATAACATGCAATTAAATCAATTTGGCCAAAAAATCAATTAAATAGATCAAATGCCCAAATTAATTAAATCAAAACTTGGAAAATATTCAAAAGCCTAAAAGGGGATAATTAACATATAAATCCTAATCAAAGCCTAATTGAATTTTCCATGAGTAATTAAATGAATAATCAAAAAAGAAAATTCAAAATCAAAGAATATCCTAAGTTTTCATCATTAGATTTTGTGAGTTGTCCAAAATCCAAAATATCTCAAAGCATACCTATCCCATGATAATCATGAGGTTTGGACAACTTTTAACTCTACTGGGGTTAATTAATCAAATCTACGTTAAAATTTAACCCATTATAATCCCTTTTCTAAACCTATAAATATAAGCATTTTCCTTTCCATTTAGGGAGATTGGATAGAGAAATGCTATAATGTAGGTTTCATGACAAAAGTGAAAGCTATAGAGTTATAATGCCAAAATTGAGCCAAGCCAAACCATTTGAAGCCATATCAAAGCAAAATCCAAGCCAACCATGGTGCCAAGAGGAGATGGAGATATTCAAGCCCCATTTATGAAGACTTCTTAAGCACAATATGAGAAGGCCAAATGAAGAAACCTCTTGGATCATTCAAGGAATTTGTAGAGAATTTTGTGAGTTATTTCCATTTTTAGTTATTCTTTGTTCATTTTTGTTGCTTCACCATGCTACTCCCTTTGATTTAGGCAATATTGTGTTATGAAGGCTAATGTGTTTGTTTTAATTTTAATTGATTTTCATTGTGAAGCTAATATATGATCTAACTACACTTCTTAGATTTTTTGATCACATATACATTCTCTTATATTAGATTTTAAATCTTGTTTATACACCATTATTCCTTTAACTATAATATTAGTTTGTAGATGAGCCTTTATCCTCTTATGGTTGTAGGTCATTAAATTTTAGCTTAAGCCTAATTGAGATTAGTCTTTGGGATTTATTTTATAATGATTTTGGATTATTAATTCCACCTCTCACCTTAGATGATCTAAACCATCATGAATTTTCTCAAGATCACCACTATCTCTTCCTTGGATCATAGACCTCACTTAAGGTGCTTGATAGTAATCTTCATGCTTGTACAGATTGGGGTAATGGAGTAATGATGCCATGACCACATAAGGTGCTTATGAGTATTGACCATGTCATAATGATTTTTTATGACTCACACCCTTCTTGAAATGGTCTATACCCTCTTAAATTGTTTATATTTTCCAAAAGGCACCTACTTGGCTATAGATGCTTATCTTTGCTAGTTGTAGGTCATATACAATATGACTCAAGAGTCATTTAAATATATACACATATTTATATTTGATATTGTTTGGAAACCATAAACCTCATACTCCTTTGTCATTCTTTACTCTCTACTTGAAAACAAACTTTCCTTCTTGGGGTAGACTTGACTATCTTATGTCAGTATAGGTGGTCAATGAGTACCATTTGTATGGATTTAGCATGTATGTGACCTAAAAACTTTGGCCCCAAAACCTGATTTGAAAATTTTCCTCTCTTAATATGCTTGACAAGGTCAATATATATAAACCATATGGAGATATACCTTTATTATTCCTTCAATTGATGAACCTCATGTCAAAACATGATTGTGTTCTCTTTTTGTTGTATGCCTTTATTAGATGGAAAACGAATTCCTTTATTAGTTTTCCATGTGGAAAGAATATCTTAAGGCTATTAAAACTATGGTGAAGGTGATTCTAACTTTATTACCACTCTAACCTTGCAAAAAACATCTACATACACCTTGGTCTTGACTAAATATGGGTGTTGACTATGTGTTATGTGTTTCTCCCTATGAAAGAGGTGTTTTTAGGTGTTGATGGGGTCAAAACCCTATATTTAAAACTTTTTAATGCTCTTCAAACTTTACATGGTTTTCTTAACTTAATAGTATTAATAAATAATGAATACATACCTCCATACTATAAATTTGGGCTGTGAAAACACTTGTCAACTCAAAACTTGTAGAAATCACTGAATGAACATAATGAACAAAAGTGTAACTTTAATGTTTTTTAGCATGAAAACTAATTGCCAAATCCCTAACTTTTTTTGTAAGGTGTTATCCTAGGATAGAGATATAAGGTATGATCATTTGGATTGATCAAAACTATATGAAATATTATTATATATTGACACCAAAAGTGATCAAGGATTTATTTTAGAGCTTCTAGGGAACTTGTCCCTAAAATACAATTCCTTCATTTGAGGTGACTTCTCAAGTCTATTTTCTAGTCCAAGTAGTCTTCTCTTATTAATATATTTTTCTAATAACTTAGAATCAACCATTAACACTAATATACCCCTTGTAGTGTTTCTATGAACCTATTTTGTTCATCTCTATTCACTCATTCAACTTTTCCACAAGCCCTCACCTTTTAGCTCAGTATTAGGTAGTCCTCTTTAGGTCTCAAGTACCAAATGATGATATAGGTCTCAAGGGTTAATTATTTTTTGTTATATTCCCTTATAAGGTCAATTCACATCTATTACAACCCATTATATGTTCCAAAACACACCTCACCCATTCATTCCACACACAAGGCTCATAAAGGTCTCTTAAGGCTTGTAGCCTTATTTTCTTATTTTTCCCTTCTACATAAAAATTAAAATTAATAAAGAGATTATGAAATTAGTTAAAATTACCCTTTATTTATTTTAACCTCTATGTTAGTTTCCATGCGCTAACTCCACACCTAGGGTATACTTCCTTTGTAACCCATCTCTCATTAGGCCTAATTAGCCCTTAAACACACCAACAAGTCTATAAATCATATTGTACATCCTTATACCAGACAAAAATCACTTTATTCACTCTCTTGACACCAAAATATGACAAATTATGAATTTTCACTAATTTTTTATTATTTAATCAAAAGTTATAGGGTTTTTCTTTTTGAAATCTTAGACACCATCCTACACAGGCTAAGAGCCTTCAAAATTCATTTTCTTGAGTTTTTAAAAGGACCAAATGACCTTATATAGGTCTGTATAAATATCATACACTTAGTTCAATAGTCTAGAGTCTCTAATTGATCTTCATTTTCTCCAAAAGAACCTAAATATAGAAATTTATGCATAAAGGGTGACTGTGTAAGGTAGTGAGTGTTCCAACTTTCCATATATTGGTGATAGGAAAGTTAATAAGGGTTTAGGAAATTAAATAGGTATATACAAATACTATACAATTTTTTCAATGCTCAAGGACCCTTTTTTCAAACTATTAGTGCTTCCTCCCTTCAACCTTCCTCTTATGCCAAGGATAGGCTCACTAGGGTAGTTGTAGGTCTTTATTAGATGGAAAACCAATTCATTTATTGGTTTTCCATGTGGTATTAGTTTAATAATATGGTCATGTTATTATTTAAGTATTCTATTGATTATTACATTAATATATTTTCCCAAACCCTTCATTACATACTCTCTCTTGACTAGATACTAGATTGTTGATTGTGTTTCCTTGCTTGAATGAGACATTTTTAGGTACATGCTTGCATGGTTAAACCTTAAACACAAGGATTAAAGACATTATTAGATCTTATGAGTTCATTATATAGTCATTTAAATTCATTCACCTCATGTTTAGGCTATGTCAATACCCATAACACTATGATCAAACTCATTGTCAACAACAATCAACTATAGTTGACTATTGATGGCATAATAATGGTCTTGTAAGTGTTTATTCACATTAAAAATAATGTTTAATATACCTATATTTATTATTAGTTATTTAGGATTAATTACTAATGTAAAATATATGTTTTCAAGCTTAGTAGTTCTCCAAGGTATGTGTCATGGCTAGTGAGTACCTACAACCAAGTTGTAGGTGGATATTCTGATGGAAATACACCTATAAGTGATGGTATAAATATATACCTTACATATAAAATATTTATTGATGACCTTTTTTCTCTCTCATATTAACAAGACCACTTAATATGAGTATATGACTCCATACTATAACTTTAGGTGTAGAGGTTAATTTGAAGTTCAAACCCTATATACTATACTAAAGAAATGCAATTAACAATTCCATGAATTTGAGGCCTTCAAACATTGATTTCTTTTGGTCACAAACCCACTAATTTTTCAAATATATTCCCTTATGATAGGGATACTATAGATGTGTATTTAGATTGATTAAAAACCCATGAAACATTGCTATATATTAACTCCAAAATCACTGAGGGCTCTATTTTAGAGCTTTTAGGGATGTTGTCCCTAAAGCTCAATCCTTCATATGCATGTAGCTTATTTTAATATTACTGCCACATTTGGCTTCAAAAATGATTTTCATGGCATATTCAACACATAAAAACTTCATGAGGGTTTTAAATCATGTCAAACTCTTCCATGACCATGTTCAAGATTTTGTGTAAGGCCACCTGTAGGTGTATATCTAATGTATGTAGGTAGTGACTGTGAACATGGGCAGTGTTCATAAAATATGAGAATTAAATGAGTTTTATATCCTCAATTATATTTAAAATGGAATATTTATACCATGGGGAAACTCATTAAATTGCAATACTCCATTTGAACATGATTGGCATTTGTGAGATACTTGTAGCCATGCATTAAGTTACAGACTAGGTAGTGAGGGTAGTAATTGGAAAATACACATGATATATGGATCCTATAACCAGTCTCAAGCCTTATCCAAAGACCTCAAAATTTATTTTTCTCATGATGAATATTTTAATACAAGTTTTAATGTTCCCAATTCAATGTTCTTAGCCTCTTATAGGTGTTGATATAGTTGTAGGCAAGACAATGAATGAAGTTATGAAACATATGCATAGTGAAAGGGCATTAAATAAGATTTATACTCTGTTAACATCTTCAAATGGATTTAGAAACACTTCAAAGATTTAAATAAGATCAAATTTCCTTTCCAATGTGATTGATTTTCTCTATATCACCTGTATGTACTCATTCATGGTGTATGACTATGTAAGAGATTTGCATTAATTGTCTCAAATATCTTATGTCACTTAAGAGTTTGGCCTGATGTATTATGCTCCAATAAGGTGTCCCATGCCTTTAAAATTATTAAAATCATCTCCATAACCATGCTCAAATCCCATAAAACCATGAATATAATTGGGAGTAGGTAGAGAGTTGAGAAACATGTTTGCAAGAAGATAATGGTGGCCTCATCTTATAATCTGATATATTTAATTTGGTTTGGAGTTCCTATTGAGTTTCACTCAACCTTAAAACAAATTTAGACTCCATTTAAACATGATTTATCCATCCTTATTCTATTTGGGTTGTAGGTGTCATTTTGAATAGTATGGGACTGAGTTTAGGCCTTAAAAAGGTCACCAATTATGAATTGGATCATTTTAATATAGGTGAAAACCAATTCCTTTATTGGTTTTATATATGGTTTCAATTAGTAAGATTAAATAATTAATATACAACCCTAGAGGTAGTCCCTCTTTCCTTCCTCCTCAAACCATGGTTGTAGATAGAGATTACTCAGGCTATACTAGTCCTCATTTGAGTCATCAAGGCTTTAATTAATTACTAGGTAATTATGAAAAAGGATCAATTGATTAATATTATGTGGAATAAGGAGGAGGAGGTATGTTATCCCTCTAACCCAAGTTTTCTAGAATTGATGAAATGGCCATTTCATAAGGATAACAAGGAAAACATATTTTATTCTATAAGTAACTTCATGGGACAAATAAACAGATGAAATAAAGTATAATACATCCCATTTTAACCTTATATTAATCTCATTAAACAATTATTTCTCATTGAATTCTAAAATGAAGAAATAAGAGAAAACCTAGATCCTATCTAGATTACTATGCCATATAGACACATCTAAACTATTAGTGATTATTCATAAATATGGGGAGATGAACTAGAAAACCAACACCATAAAGTATAACAACATTAAATTCCTTATAACTAAACAAAATATAATGTCCCAAATCTCTCTCTCTCTCTCTCTCTCTCTCTCTCTCTCTCTCTCTCTCTCTCTCTCTCTCTCTCTCTCTCTCTCTCTCTCTCTCTCTCTCTCTCTCTCTCTCTCGACCATACTGAGTGAAAACTTGAGGCTCTCCTAAAGCTGTCCAAAACTACCCAAAATGATTTTTCCTTAGGATGAAGAACTAGAAGCCTGCCTATGTAATCAAACACTTTTTAAATATTTTTTATGATTTAAATTAAATTTCCTTCCTTATATGAACCTTTTGAAGTTCTTAGACCTCCACTAATGGAAAAAAAACCTATTTCATGCCTACTTTATAGATAATAGCTTTTCCTTACCTCTACTAGTTTTTATTATGGAATATGATTTTAGAGGCATATGAGAGGATAATAGGGAAACCATGTATTAATTAATATGATATATTAGACCCTTAATAAATCAAATCCTTTAGAAATTGTTTTGACAAAGCTCCAAAAAGCTCTAAAAATACATCCTTTTGCTCCCAAACTCCTCTCCTCAACTCCAAATGACTTGAAATGGCCTTTAACATGTCTAAAAGGGTAAAAAAATACATAAAGAGGTGGTATTAAGTCCAAACCAATTTTACTTCCTCAAAAAGTTACTTTTTAAGGTGTAAATTCTATTTTGAGGACCTTTAAGTCATCTAATGCACTTTTGGGGGTCTTTTGGGCATAATAGCTTCTCTAGGCCTCATTTTTGACTCATTATAATATCTAAGTTTTTTGAAAACCTCCATGCCCCTAAATTCTCAAACACCATGGAAACTTACTAGATCCTTCACTTGTAGTTATAGACTTATTTCTAGGCCTTTTCCTCAAAATCTCCAAATTCACCTTAAAGTTTGCTTAAAGTATTTCAAAAGCTTGAAAGTGACCTATGGTAGGGTCATGAGGTTTGTATCCTTATTCCACCATTAGATCTCCCATTTAACAAGAAATTTTCTTAGCTTCTCACACTGCACCAACACCTCCTAAGATACTATACTAAATCGTCAAGTTAGGACCAAAAAGGGACTAGTCATGGGGGTGGAAGGCTACTGAAGGGTCCAAGAGAGTAGCTTGATCCATATATGAAAAAGTTTTGTATGTAGTAAATTTTTTTCCAATATTTACTACCTTATTATTTATCCTTCCATATGTGTCTTTGATATGTTATTAGGATGACCTTGGATATGTACACTTTGAGTAGTAACATCTACAATGCATGGGTGTGTTAAATACATTCATGTCAATCAAGTAATTATAATTTTTAAATTTATTTATGAACATCCACTTGAACAAGATAAATTTATACCCAATTATTTAGTGATAAAACCTAATAAGGTTAATCCTCCATGAAATGGTAATCAATAATCAATCCCATTTGCTAGCTAGAAGAGACCATTGCATTACAGATCTATAATGGGTTTCATGGAATAATCATCTACTACACATAATATTCAGATATATAGAGCACATAAACATGTTCCTATTACTAATATTCCAAATAAATCACAAAGCACTTGATGATGGGTTCCCTAAACCCATACTCTTATTATTTATTCATAATCATAAAGTCCTATTACACATATACAAAACATTATAGATTATATAATGATAGATATTCCACTTGTACATGATCATTAATAGTTTATTTTACTAGGTTCCTTGTGTGGAGATACCTGTGATAATACATTATATGAGATCATAGGATGGTTATTTATTTGGAATATTCCAAAATTACCAAAAAAATATAAATAAATTCAAAAAACCAGAAATATTTTCAACATTTACATATTTTATTAGTTCATTGGCATATATGTTATTTGTTCCATGTTGGTATATATTATATCATATATTTGTATATAAATATGTGTTTTACACACCTTTTTAGTGTGATTTAGGCATACACCGATACATGATCTATACACTTTTGAATGTTGGGTATTCCCTTTACTTATGTCATGTGGACATTTGGGGTATCCACTTCTTTGATAGTGATACATCTAGGTTATATTATTCTATGATCACTTTATAGTATCATGTTTGAGTTTATGTACTTATACATGCCTTTATCCATATTATATAATTCATAGTGTACTTGATATTTTATGTACTTTACATTTTTGCTAACAAATATTATCCATGGGATAGTGTGTTATATTATGTTAATTGATTATTATATATGTTTTTATTTTTTACACTTCTTTGAGTGTTTTCTTTCCTTGATATTATCACCCATTGTATTACTTTTTTTATCATTTGAATAAGTTCCATTTATTGTGTCCCCCATGTATATGTTTGCCTATTGTGACATTTGTATATGTTATAGTTTTTTGTATGTTGACATTTGAATATGTCATTCTTTTATTTGTGTATATTTGACCAAGTCAAATCCATTCCATTGTGTGACATTTGAACATGCCCCTTATTTGAGGTCTACTTGGACCATTGTATTTTGATTTTATTTTGAGTGATCTTGTGTGTGTACTTGATTTTTTGTTGAGATTCTAATATTACTATCTAAATGTTACATTGATTCACATCATGCATCTTATGAATTGATGTGATCACATTATTATGCTTCAAGATATATCTACATAGACATTTTCCTTCTATATGATACAAGGTTCATACACAAATTATATAGTTATCTATCTTTTTGAGTTAGTGTGATTACCAATTCTACTTCCCCTCACCTCAAAAGGGGAAATTATTAGTGAGTGAATTCCATAGAGGCATGGATACTACATTTTCCATAGTTAACCTAATTTTGATATACAACGGGGGAACGTTTTGGAAACATGTTCTCCACACTTACACCAATTTTAGTTTTAGATATGAAGTGGAGACATGTTATGGAAACATGTTTTCCACACTTATATAGTTTATAAATTAGCCAAGTTGCATAGTTATATGATTCTGATACACATTTATGGCATATTTATATACATTACTACCAATAATATACCCAAGTTTCATCATGCAAAATATATGAGGTGCATATGATATGAAATGGCACATAAACTACAAAATAAAAATCAGCTTTAGATTTCAAATCACTTATATGGAATATTAACACCAAGGTTAGAATTTTACAGGCTATATTGAGAAATTATACTATAATAGTTGGTTAATTTTTGGAATGTTTGAGGTGATTAAATCACTTAATATTTACAATTTTATGGGTTGGAATTGACTACATCATCTAACCTCACTAGATTTATAGTGTGAGTTGACCTGGCTCACTCACACTCACCATGTTATAAGTATAATTGGGTTGGATGGTTGAACTACTATAAATTATTAGTTAGAAACTAAACTTTATATCTAAGGTTGGTGTAAGTTTTATCCTTCAATACTTATATATTTATGCACTTTCTATATATATATTTATCCTAATCTCAATTTTAATGATTCATAGTGATACGTCTTTTCCAAATCAAATTACCAAAAGGTGAGGCAGTTGTATTGATACACAGGTTTACTCTTAAACCTTATTCTCTTTAATTTAAATCATTTAAAATTATTTTAATTTTAGATTATATAATCTAATTATATATTTTAACATTCACTTGGTTTTAGGTTGTTCACCAACAAAACATTCATGTTGGGATCATACAAAGGCAAAGTGTGTTATACTCACCAAAGTATCAATATCTTTTCATTTAAACTAGAAATTTAATGTCTAGATTAAAATAGGGGAAATTTTAGACTTTATTTATAAATTATATAACACCTCAATCTTTTACACTTGGAAAATACATATCATGGATGTAACTTCAACTTTTATAACTTCCCTTAGTCGAAAGACTCACATACACTATCTTTTTGTGCCTATTATTTATCTCTTAGTTTTACCAATGTTATTTTGATGACTCAAACCTTATATTATACCTAGAATGATACAACCTTGCTTATTTTTGTTTCTACAAGTTTTGGACTTATGGCTATTTGCCAACTACCTAAACACTTGCATCCTAGTTAGACACATAAATTGACATAAGTGTCCTATCCCAATGTAAGTGTATAGTGCCTAAAATTCAATTAATTTTAAAATGTAATGTATGCATATGGTCAAATTAAGTGATTTTATGTGAGATATTATCTAAAAGGATTGGTATATATGCATGATCAATCCTCATTCATCATTAACCTAGAAACATATTACTTCTCGAAAGGCAACTTAACAAAGGCATTCAATCAAACACTCAAGTGAGCAAAGCTTCTCTATTTTCCCATATTTATATATTAGTCATAGGGAAAAAACATATATAGGTTTGAAGTGATGAAGGATAATCCCATGATACACATTTTATAAGTTACAATCTAGGTCATTATATGTTCTTACTTATCACACAATGTATCCTTATGAACACACAATCTAGCACATAGGGGATAAATACATAAGTCTAAGGCCCTCTTCAAATTATTATCTATGTAGGAACACTCATTATTATAGGGGTCTTTTGGGAAGATTTAAACCATGTGCAGACTAACCTATTTTTCCCATAACCACTATGAAGATGAAAAACTAGGGTTTTTATATTGAATAAGGAGTGGCAACCCATGATCTAGATCTGATCACACTAGAGTGAAGGAAACACAAAACCCAAAATATTCTAGCCTGTTGTATCCAAATCTAGTACATATTTCATACAAGACATCTATGTCTATGTTAGATATAAGAATTGATACAACCATCTAAGGTTGACACAAGTGTCCAAGGTCACAAAAAAATTTAATATAGAATGTGATGGTAGTCCTAGAATCCACTTCCTATTTTATTCCTTCCCATTCTATATCTATATCTATATTAGCATCAAAGCCAACTAAGTATCTTATTTTCATTATCAGTCTAATATCTAACATATCTATACTTTCTATTTTTATCATATATCGACATAATAAATTTAGTATATGTTTATCTAAGTTTCCAAATTAATTATCATGCTATAGAAAATTTATCACCATCATGCCTTAGATTATCTCTATCACTTTAACCCTAGATTTGCTAATCTAGATTTTAGGGTTAAACACCTAGGTTTCCTTTGGAGGATCCATTTAAATTTAATTTAACCTATACTATGGATGGGTCTTTTCATATAACATTTATCCATAGATTAATTCTAAAATCTATTGATGATCAATTACCCCTGTATTCCAAAAATAGGGACCCTCCTTCATTTAATTTTAAAAGTGCCCAAGATGCTTAGCATAATAAGTCATTTAAATATGTCTATATTTGATTTTATTTCCCATTTATTGTGCTTATAATATTGTTTGATAATCATTCATTTTGTAATATAAATTGGTACTTATAAATATTTGAATTATTTCAAGTCTTCTTTAAAGTCTCATTCAAATAATGGATTATTAACCATTGATGATATGATGGTATGTAGATAGGTTTTTAATAAGGGAGTATGACCCAGACATGTAATAGACCAAAAATTCCTATATTATTAGTTCACTTCTATTAATAAGGAGCCTAATGATCCAATTATAAATTTCAATATTAAGTTACAAAATATGTATAGTTGGGTAACCACACTTTACCAACCTAGACCTCAACTAGCTCTTGAGATGTACAAGAATACAATAGACCCTTGGATGACCATGTTATTGAGAAGAGATGAAAATATAACATACCTATCCTTAAAATATGTAGGGGGCATAAAAGTGGATATACAACTAAATACTTAAGGCTACATCATGATCCCTACTCCTGGCATGTTACCATAAATGCCTGCATTAAACTTCCTACCTAACATTAACTATAATACCCTTATGTCCTAGTTTTTCCCTTTAATGAATCATCTCCCATTAGGTCATCTCACTTCAAACCAATCAATAGGTTTCTTAAACCTATGGGGTCAAAATCTAATTCCTATAAATCAACATGAAGTGATGTTATCCATAGATAATATCACCAAGGCCACACCTTAAGAGTCCACTAAAAATGAGCTAGATGTCATTCAATAAATGGTATAAAAACTCAATGATATATTCCTAGGGATATAAAGAAAATTAGAAAATATAAAGTAGATATATTAAATAATAATTTCACATATCAAACGTATAATAGGAGTTATAACCACCATCACTACCCCCTATAACCTTCACCCAATAGGCTCCTCGAGATTAATATCTTCAAGATAGCCTTACCTAGCTAGTGTGAAGTGCATAACATAATATCACATAGAGAAATATAATACACAAAGTTTTGTTTTGATTTTGAGATATTATATAAGGAAATGGAAGAATATGAGTTAATTCCCAATCACCCAAAATCCTCTAGTTCAGCTAAATCACCCATTACTATTATGGTATTGGAATCTGTAGATTTCCCTAACCAAGAAGAAAATGACTCAGAGGAAGGTATTAGTAAGGTGTAGTCATTTTAGCATTTATAAAGGATAAATTATTCCCTTATGAGTAGGCAAAAATAATAACCCCTTACTACCTTGGCCCCCAAAATAATGGTGTAACCCCATTAGACAAAAATGTTAGGAATGGTCCTCTACCTCCAAGACCTTAAGAGCCTAAGACACCTATGCAAACCCCACTAGTTCAAATAAAATGGGGTTATAACATAATGGAGGATATGAATAAAATAAAGGATAAAATTACCCTTCATGAGATTTCCCAAATCATAGAGTAGTGGGGTCTTTTGTTAAAATCTTTGACTCAAAAGCCAACTTTGTAGGCCCAACCAAAATTGAGAGTACACACACTAATGTGTTTATCCAAAATAATAATATGGAGGTTTTTGTATTATTTTTTATCATCATATTATTTTTAAATAATATTCATAACTATTTTTTATATTTGATAGCCTCAACTAATGTGATATCAGTAGTCATGTGCAAAAACCTTAGTCTAGCCCCCATAAAATTAGATAAATCAGTGATCCAATTGGACAAATCAGAGGTGAAAGTGATTGGAAAGTTGTTAAAAAATCCACATCTAGTTGGAATCTAAACTTAGGATTCAAAAATTTATATTAATTCAATTGGTTGACATCACAAAAGCCTATTGTATGCTTCTCAATAGATATTGGTCCAAGGCCTTAAAAGGATATATGGCCATAGATTTCTCACATATGTAGTTTCCATAGAGATGAGTATTAAAAAAATATGAGTGGAAAGGTAATCACTCATGAAACACATGGTCACATAATATAACACTATTGATGAGAATATAAACCTACCTTCTTTGGACCTAGGCATCTATATGTTAAGCATCAAGTCTCTAAAAAATTAGACTAGTCATAGACCAAGTGTGCTTGTCATGTGGTCTCTTTATGTAGATGGAACTCACTCCAAACAAGGTATTGAAGCTAGTTTTTTTATTATATATCCCATAGGGAAGAAACATGTAATGTCTTATAGGCTATAGTTTACTTGTATGAATAAATTGGCAAAATAAAAATATCTAATCTTAGGATTATAATTTACATTAAGACATGAGTAAAATGAACTAACAACATTTAGTCACTCTAAATTGGTAGTCAACAAGATCAAAACTAATTTTCAATGTAAACTATCATACCTCAGAAGGTATAAACATAGATCTTAGGACCTAATTAAAATATTCAACACATTAATTATCATCCCTATTCCCCAAGAGGACAATTAGGTAGTAAACTCACTAGTTTTTATTGTGGTGACCTTAACCCCTCTAGATGACACTAAGCTATAAGATTTTTCTATGGAACTCATCCCTTGTCATTCAATCCTAGACAATGTGACTAACTTTCATATCTTTGAAGATGACCGACAAATTATTCAATTATTTAATAATAATGGGATATTTGAGTCCTAAATCATAGATGGAAAGGATAGAGATAACCCTAAGACCAAGTTGGATAAGGATGAGATCCTAAACGTTCATAGGAATCAAATATTGAAGGGGATCATTTCACTCAAAATATCATTTGATGCATTAGACCTAACCTTATAGGCTAAAAGGCCTAAATTTTAAGACTAAGTGCCTACTCACTAATCTTAGCCCTACAGAAAACACCCAAATAGTTAATGTGGGTCTAGATAGGATGGACCAAGAATTGGAGAAGCTATGAAAATTATTTCTAAGGTACAAAGATGTAATTACTTGGGCCTATGGAGACCATAAGGTCTTTTACTTGAGAGTAATTACTTACACCATCCCTTTAGAACCTAAACAAGAACCCTTCAAACAAAGGTAGAGGCTAGTTAACCCAATCCTAGAGCCTTTGACTCATAAAGAGGTTCACAAATTACTCTTTATAGTGATAACTAGTGTATCACTCATTATAAGTGGATAGAATGGTCCTAATATGGAATAAGAATGATGAAATATACATTTGTGTGGACTTCCAAAATTTGAACTAGGCCTCAAATTAAGATAATTAACCATTTCCCTCACTAGATGAGGTAATCCAAATGGTGAGAAAGTCCTAGATGATGTCCTTATTAGATGGATTCTTGAGCTATAACAAGGTCTTAGTCAATCTATTAGATATAACTAAGACTACTTTCACCACTAAGTAGGGCACATCTGATTACAAACATATGCCCTTTGGGCTAATCAATGATGGTAAAACCTTTCAAAGGGAAATGTAATTTTACCTTTGAGGGATTGATAATTAAGTGAATAATAATATATATGTATGAACTAACTATGTTCTCTAAATATAGGATAGATCATGTGCAATACTTGGATAATCTATTTGAAAGATGCAATAGGTATGACATCTCCTTGCACCCAAATACGAGTGTGTTCATTGTCACTAAAGGTAAGCTTCTCTATGAAATTATCACAATGGAAGTTATTTCTATCTATATTAAAGGGGAAGATATAATTTATAAACTATATTTACCTAATATTAATAAAGAACTAAAATATTTCTTTGAGAAAATAAACTTTGTGCAAAAGTTTATTTATGGATTTCTTAAGATAGTGAAACCCTTGAATATAATGTTGAGATAGGATATAACTTTAAGTGGAAATTAGATTCGAGGAAAGTTTTCTAGGATATCAAATATTCTATCATGCAAGTCCCCATCCTTATCATCCCATACTATTTTCATGACTTCTATGTTTACCCTTTTGCTTCAGATCATATCATTGTCACCTACCTCAACTAGAGGTTAGAAGGAGAAGTATAAGCACTAATCTTAAGGATGTTAAACTCTAGTATTCTACCTTGGAAAAACATGTCTATGCCTTGGTTAAGATAATAACTAAATTTAGGCATCACATCCTCTATAATAAGGTGCATGCCATTGTCGTGGACCTAGCTATAAAGAAAATGTTGGGACTGAATGAACTAAGTGAGAGGAGAGGTTGATTGATGATGAAATTATAAGAATATAAATTAGAAATCAAGATGTGCAAGATTATCAAGGTGCAATGACTCACCCAAATTATCATAGAGATAGACCCAATAATCATAATACACAAGGTGGACCAATAAAGGGTGTAATAATTAGATTGGTACATGCCAATTATGAACTTTCTAATTTATGAAAATACACCCCTAGGACTCAACCATAAATAGATAAGATTCATCTAGTTTAAAACCACGTATTATATGTTGAAGAAATGAGTTCTCTTAAGAATAAACCATGAAAGAATTTACCTCTAGTGTGTATCAAAAGAAGAGGCCAAGGATATAATGGTAATTTTTCATGAAAAACTAGGAGCCAACCATCCTAAGGAAAATGCCATGGATCATAAGGTTCTTCGGGCATGTTACTATTGGCCAACATTATTTAGATATGTTCACACTCATGTTCATTTTCATCACCAATGCTAAACCTTTGTTAAAATGGAAATTTATGTCGTAATGTTGCTACAACCTATTTTAAAGTCTATTTTATTCACACAATGGGGGATAGATTTCATGGTAGTGATAAACCCCAATTCATTAATTGTTTATAATTTTTCCTCATAGGAATGAATTAATATACCATATGGTCCAAGATAGTTGTAACCAAAAGGATCACTACTACCAAATTTGTTGGGAGAAGAAAATATATAAGTAAAGTTGCATAGGATATTCTTTTAATATTCATACATTATATATGAAATTGTTAGCTATATGTATTTTATCCTATCTTCCATGACTTGTAAAAGGATAGAAGATGAAAAGTCCTCTCTTCTTAGCACTAGTGTATAAGAAGAACGTCAGTAGTTAAGAACTACAAATGATGCTAAATATGTATGATTGTATAAATAAGATGATGAACCTTTGTCGAGATCAATATATATTTTTTGGTTATGGTTACCTATTATATTTCTTATGTTATTCCTTATATGTGTTAATATGGTTAATGTTTGGTTTAATCATATTTAAAGTAATCCAAATGATCTAAAAACCCTAAGAAAACTTTGGTTAATCTTAGTTGTTATATATCACATGATAATTCCTCTCTAATATGCTTCTATTAAATATGAATTCTCTATATTATCCTATGAAGTATAATAAAACATAGCTATCTTCATACTTAGCATGTTTTATTATATCAAGAACCTTTTCTAACAATGGTTTGATGAGCATGGAAACACTCTTTCTAGAGGAAACTATGCTAAGATGGCTACTGGGGTAGTGAGACATTGAAACATGGTTAGACTAGAAAGTATGAAAATTTATAGAAGAAGAATCTAGGAGGATTGGTCTTACCATGAGTGAAATTATTCAGGAGCATATGTAATAATAAATATATGAATTTTTCTAGTATAAACTACCTAAATTGCTTGTTAAGCATGGGATATATATTTTACTTAATCATATTCATTTACTTTAACCACTTCATCATACATTCAAGATATGAAATAAAACTGAAAGCAATAACATGCACCACATGAGAGAGAGAGAGAGAGAGAGACACCATATTTTACATGGAAACTCAAAGTGGGAAAAACCATGAAGAACAATATCAAATATATAAATGAGCACCAACTCATGTTTATAAATTTTTAAAGAAATAATTTATAAGAGCACCAACCCCTTTTGTGTATAAAATAAAACTATCTCTCAATGTTGCTTTCTCAATAAATGATAACACACTATTATATGTCTTCTCTTTTTTCTCTCATCAGCTAGATAAAACCATTCACTTCTATAATATAAAATGGCTTCCTAATCCTCCTTTTATAGTTTTCAAAATGACCTTTGTCATTCACCATTTGAGACCTTTCAATTCACATGGAAAATGGTTCCAAACTTCTCTTGCATGACCCTTTGAATTCCTTAAGGTGACCCTTCATGGTAAAATGTGTCCTTTCCCTCTTTTATCTTTATCTGGTGACTCTCTAAATTCATCAAGGTGACCCTTCATGGTAAAATTCATCCTTTCCCTCTTTTTTCTTTATTTAGTGACTCTTTAACTTCCTCATGGGCCCTTTTTGTCTTTATGCAACCAAAAATATATTCATTATATTTAATTAATTTTAATACACTATAGCCAAGATATGAACATTAAAAACATCTTTAGACATTAAATTCTATATTGCAAGACCTTTGACATCAATGATAATATTTCCAACATTGTTGACTACTAGGTTGACAAGCTTGGAATACTATTACTTCAATCCCAGAAAGAAAGAAATAATCACTTGGAATGAAGAGGAAATAGACTAGTTGTTGAAACTATAACCTAATTGGATAAGAGCAATAGACTATTGGGTCACCACCACCATAGATGGATACATCATCAAGTTCACATTACAAGGATACACATCATTTAAAGGTTCACATGACCATTTTATTAAAGGAATCAAAGGATTTTTTTTTAGTGACTACTCTCTTTTTAAAGATGTTGCTTCTAGATAAGACCATGGTCTGTGCTCCAACCAATATGGAGTAGTTGCTTTAGGTGTATGGGGATGTATGTGCATGATGGTGAATTATGGGAAGATGAGTAAGTGAAGATTGAACCTGAGTCCAAAATGTAAAATTGAGGGAAGAAGATTTACAAGGAAAGTATAGATTCATAATGGGAACTATGACAATAGAAAAAATGGAATAGGTAGAAAGATACCCAAGTAGCTATGAATAGAGGTGAAAGTAGTAGTAGGATAAATGATGAATGAGAAAGAAGATGAAAAGAGTGGGATTATGAAAAATGTATGAAGATAGAATATGATGAATGATTTAAAATAGAGTAAAGTGGTGGAGTATTAAATAAGAATGAAATGTGTGGAGAAGAGGATGAGATTAGGTTAAGAGTAGAACATATAGAAGATAAAAGTAGTACATAGCTATAATAAAGGGTATTATCAGAATAAGAATAATTACTCAAATAAATATATTGAAGTCACATGTTAATAATAATTTTAAGTGTAATATAATAATAATTTACTTTAAATAATTATTCATCGAAAGTGTACGCATCTCTATAGCCCAATCTTCTATATTCTAGTAGAAGTTTTTAGCCATGCAAGTAGGAGGCTAATAGTTGTGAAAGACCTTTTTTTTATCATGTGAATTTTTTGGGTATGGAAATTCATACAAGATAAATTAGGAAGGATTTGAAGCCCATAGGATTAGATGAAACTAAAAAATAACTCAAAAGAAGTGTAGACAAATAATGTGTGCACAAAAATTCTTTTGGTGTGCAAAGTAGTTTACAAGCAGGATCACTCAAAATAAAAACACCTCTAATAAATTTTTTTGAATAATACTCCATCCACACTAGTAAATATGGTGACTTAGCTAGGAGTATTCATAAACTTTTCCATCTATGATGGGTCAATAGATCTTGAACAATACCTACTAGCAAAATTAAATGGCAAGCTAAGGGCATCAGTAACGAAACTTTTCAAAAGTGCAAATTATTACGGGCCCTAGCTAGGAGAGAATTGGAATTAATATATAAAATATACCTTTAGAAATAAATTCTAAAATACATTTAGTATTTTCTTGTCACAAAAAATAATATTAAGAAATACACTAGTCAAACTATACAAGACTTTAAGGAGATAAGGCAAAAGTCTAGAGAATTGGTCTATGACTATGATCAAATATTCTCTAATGTGATGAATAAGGTAGAATTTTACTTAAAAGATAAAGACAAAGTAGCATGGTTAATTTAAGGATTACAATCCAAGATCTGGTTTGACACTATAAAAATTCAATATGATACAAAAGCAGAAGCTAAAACTACTACACTATATGTAGAATAGATTAAAGATTATAGAGAAGCTCATGTTGCTAATTCCAAAATTGAAAACACACTACAAGATTTCATGAAAATAATGAAGTAATACCATGAGGTAGATAATCCTAAATTGAATTTATGGTGTACAAAATATAAAAAATAAGGACACCATCAAAATAATTATCTAAAAATCAAGATAGAATTTTGCAAACTCTATTGAGTATTAGGGCATGCCATAACATAATGCCACCTTCTACAGTAATATATCAAGAATCCATAAAATATATATAATAGTTTATATAAGTTTATTAATCATGATGAGATGAACTATAGGGATTTATAATATCTTAGATAATCCATATCCAAAAATTTATTCACCATCATAATGCAATAAATTCCTTAATGAAATAAACAATCCCAGGAATGGAGTTTGATAAAGGTCATGCAATCCTAAAAAATACAGAATGGGTTCTAGTTTACTATAGTATCAACCTCATGATATGGCTAAATGGACCCCTCTTTTGTTGAGTTAGATACATCCATATCCTCAATACCAATATGCAAAACCTTGGATCTCACTTATAACACAACAAAAATAAATGAGTTGGACCACACCAACTATGAAACAACAATTTATAATTAAGGACAATAATCAACAACACCAATAGTGGAATAAGGTGCAATAATGAGGATATAAAGGTGGATATCATTATAATATAGGAGGAGGTCATGGTCATTATAGAGGAGGATACTAAAGTGGTAGAAGAAATAACTACCAACAACCTCCCATACAATGCTACCTATGTGGAGAATATAATCATGTCCAATGAAATTACTTGATGAACCCACAAAGATAGTCATACTACACATACTATAGAATCTATGACCAACATGACATAGAAGATTGCCTTATTCTAAAAAATCAAATAAAGTATAAAGTCATCTGAAATGTAAATATGGTAGTGTAAAACCTAAATAAAATGCATTTTTAAACGTTGTTATGCAATATTAACATGTAGAACAACGGTTGCCTCCACTTGAGACACCTCAATATTAGGGCATAAAAAAAGTTAAACAAGATAAATATCTAGACCTAACCATAGATAAGAGCCTCATGTATAAACCTACATAGATATTGAAAAACATTCAACATTAGGATACTATTGATTCCAATTTTTTAGAAATAGATGTGCATATGTACGGTCAGATTGTATGCATTATGTGCCAAGATAAAGTGGTCACTACATTTATATATCTATTAAAACTTTTAAGTACTTTATGCAACAAAGATATATTTTAGAACATCATGAATCTACTACATAATTTAATGGAATGTGCATAACATAGCCAACAAAATATAGAAAAATTGGTTTGGTATGTCAAGACAAAGAAGCCCTAGGATGTTGATGCATAGATTGATATTGAGGTAGCTAGTTACAAGATCCATAATGTTGTCTTTGATTTTATAAGCATAGTTAATATTATTCCTCAATTTACATGGGAAGTTATTAGATGAGTGGATCTAAGCTATAGCCTAGTAACCTTAAGTCTAGCAGATTATGGAAAAGTTGAGCCCATTGGTAGACTAGAATATGTCAAGATCAAAGTTGTAGAATTATCTCTATGAGGTGACTTTAAAGTCATCAACATGAAGACTATAACAACATACTACCCTACACTAATAGGAAAAAATGAGCATATGATGGTCAAATGACTATCAATACAATGCACAATCAACTTGAGGCACATCGAGGTGATAAACTTATTTTCATTCCTCTCAATAGAACTCACAAGTATTATATAATTCTACCTAAACCAGACTCTCCATATGTTCCAAAAGAAACTAGTTAGATGAAGGTGAATTCTAAGGAAAATCTAAAAGATATATGCACAACTAAATGCATCTTCCTGTATCAACATACTAAATCTTAGGTACAATCCCTACTCACTCAACAATTTAAGACATCAAAATGATAAAGGCCTAAACTAGTATTTACATAGCCAGTGATAAATTATATTTTCATCAAAGAATGTGCCTCTATGTCTACAAAATGTCTTACTTAGTATAAATCTAATTTTATGTATAAATCCAATGATCACATGCAAGACTATATAGAGCTAACAAGGGAAAGAACTTTGCCATGGGAAACAACTTCATCTATCAATAGTGACTCAGATGCCCACCTCCTTAACTAGGCTTGAGGGGATCACAAACTCTGATTGATGTGAATGGTATTTTTATACAAGTGATAATTACCTATGTATTATGCCACTAAAAACATCAATGATTTCATTTTACACTTGTAATTCCATATTCCAGCCATCATTTAGTTGGTCAATGCTCTAAATTATGATATAAATGGAGTTGTTTTGACATCGTGGCTACTGCATCAAGACAACCATATGGAATGGGATGATGCCTATGAGCTCATGATAAGTAGATTGTAGTTATCATAGTTTATCCACACCAATTGTCTATTATTTCAAAAATGTATCCTAAAATTCATATACATAAATGTCTTGACATTTATAATGAGGAATGTGTCACCCCAAAATACTAGGTTCACATTTACCACTATACTCTCCCTCCATTACCAACAACATGGTACATGTACCAAGAATGTAAGGGAGACCAAACATTGGTCTCAAGTGTAGAGTGAATTTATATGTACCTTTGTGTTTGAAGATGAAATTCCTTTGATCCAAAATTCATTGCAAAAAATCAAGTACTTTTAATGCCATGGGTGCATAGAAGACTTGAGCACCATAACAAAATCCACTACATATAAAAATGTAGCCTATAATCTTAAATTAACACTACAAAGGTGAAAATCTGATAAGAATGAAGAAAAAACTTTAATGCAACCATGTCACCAGATCCAAGATGAGGTATAAGAAATTAAGTATTCTAATTTTGATGAAGATTTATATTTGAATGATTTATTCGAGCCAAAGTGACCTATTAAACCACATAAGGACATCGGTGTAGTACTAACTTAAGAAAACAAGCTACACAACATCCAAATTATTAAATAAGAAACAAAAATGAGGATACATAAATATATTGATGAAGGAAAACATAATATTTATCAACAACCTATCAATAAGCATGTCACTAACATTGGAATGAAGGGGTTTCAAAATTGGCAAGCATAGATGATTATTGGACAAAAACTAAAATTTCAAAATCTCTATAACTTCTGAGGGATTAGCAAGATATATTTACAACTAAATTCTTAAAGGTTTGAGGAGTTGACCCATCTCCTGTTGAGATGCACATGAACTAAAGGATTATGAATGATCAATTAAGAAGTAGCCATATAATCTCAATCTAAATATGAAGATGATAGTAAAGGTTGGATTGGATAGAATAAAAGATGCATGAATAATTTATCTGGTGGAAAAAGTATATTGGGTAATCCCTATGGTATTTCAACCCAATAAAATAGGATAAATCCTCATCTATGGGGACTATCACATTTTTAATGGTGACTGTGTAAACGATCCATTTCTAATAACATTCATAGATGATGTTTTGGAGTTTGTCATAAGACATGAATTATATTAATTCACAAATGGTTTCAGTGGATATCATCAGATCATGGTCATAGAATAAGATCAAGCCAAAATGACTTTTTCAATAGAATGGGGTTCTTTTCCATATAAGGTCATGCCTTTTATCCTTAATAACGTACCTAAGGTGTTCTCTCATGAAATGGTTAGAACATTCAAGGATTTTATGCATGACTTGAAAGTTTATATGGATGATTGGGTAGTCTTTTCCATATTCAAATAATACTTGTTGAAGTTACATCTAATGTTGGAATGATGTCAAGATCTGTGCATCACTTTGAATTTGAAGAAATGTTTATTTTCTACACCTTTTGGTTTTTATATTGGACATGTAATATGAAATGAAGGTATTCTACTAGATTAGGCTAAAATTTTAGTAATACTAAGTATGCCCCCACCTTTTACTTCCACTGAAGTTCACTCTTTTTTGGGGCATACACGCTAGTATTAAAAATTTATCAAAGGTTATGCAACCATTTAATCTCTGCTAGAATATTTAATGCACAATAGTGTAAAGTTTATTTGCACTTAAAAATTCTAAGAGTCTTTCATCAAGATGAACCAGAGATTAGTTACTACACCTGTACTTGTTTTTTTAGACTGGAGTAAACCCTTTCACATACATGTGGATGCTTTGAGAATCACAGTTAGTATTGTGTTTGTGTAGCCTAGAGATGGTGTGCTAGACCATATTATTAATTTTTATATCCATCAACTATCTAATGTAGATAAAAACTATAAAAACAAAGAATGGGAAGTATTGGCCACTATGTTTGCACTTCAAAATTTTTGGCAATATCTACTAGAGACACCATTCAAAGTCTTCACTAATCATCAAACCCTATGATATCTTGTCAAAAAACAAATGATTGAAGGATGCATCTCTTGATATTTAATTTTATTTTAGGAATTTTAATTATACATAAATTTCAAACTAGGAAGAGAAAACATGGGACCAGACCATCTCAACCGTATTCCTAATGGCAAATAGCTAGAAGAATTACATGAAGACTCTCATGATGCTCACCTTTTCCATGTCTCTATTATTCCTAATTTTTTTAATCCATTCTAACTTCCTTAATCAAGGGGCCTTCCCTAATTACTATCAAGAGAATGATAAGAAGTAGTTTGTTACTAGTACCCTACCATATACCATCATTAATGGGATTTTATATGACTTAAGGAAGGACAAAGTCTTGTGTAGGGTTGTTATAGAACATGAATAACCTCAAATTTTATAGGAAGCACACTAAACATTCATACGAGGACATTTCATAAGAGAGGCTAATGTTAGAAAGATTTTATAGAGTAGATTATGGTGTCCAAATCTATTCCAGGATGCATAAAGAGTTGTGTAGTAATGTGATGTCTACCAATGCATGGTAAAGTGCTACATAAATATGAGATTCCTCTAAAGCCTTTGTTAGATGAGTATCCTTTTGAATAATTGGTCATTAAATTTATTATATCTATCAAACCATCAAGTGAATGCATTAAATCCAAGTACATCATTACTGTAACATACTATTTTACTAAGTGGGTTGAAGTTACTGTACAACCTAGCTATATTGCAAAGAATGCAACAAAGTTTCTATATGAAAATATCATTACAAGGTTTGGATGCCCTATAAACTTATTCAAAAATAGATTAATTCACTTTATAAACAATACCATCAAGGCTCTAACTAAAGAATTTATAATCTCTCATCATAAAATTACAACATATCATCCATATGCTAATGGTTAGGTTAAAGCTTGCAATAAAGTATTGGGAAAAATGCTTACAAATATCTATGATGTCAAGCGAGATGACTGGGAATATCACATTCCTATGATTTAATGGGAATATCACACACATTAAAAAAGGACTAAAATATTTATGCTATTATAGTTGGTGTATGGTTTGGAAGTAGTCATGTTGATGGAATATTTAATACTTGGCCTATGTATTGCCATGGTCATGTGAATTTGACTCAGAGATTTTGAGTCTCTTACTAACCAACTCTTAGAACTAAATCAGATGGATGAGTTTAGACATAGATTATCATGGACACAAGAAATGCAAAAGCTAAGTTGAAAAGAGTAGCATGATAAGAACTTATGTAAAAATAATTTCATAAGGATCAACTATTTTTATTATATGACAGTCGATTCAGAGCAATCTTGAGCAAGATAAAGATATAATGAAAAGGGCCCTTCATTATACGTGACCTAACATAGAAAGGAACCATGGTTTTAAGAAATATTTAGGTAACCATGTTATAAGGGAAGGTAAATGGTTGTAGGCTTAAGCCCTACTACCAATAGTGAATTGATCTCATTCTAAAATCTGAGTGGGTGATGAGTAGCACCATGTAACTTAAGATTTACTTATTTTTCATTCTTTGTGTGTGTGTGTGTGTGTGTGTGTGTGTGTGTGTGTGTGTGTGTGTGTGTGTGTGTGTGTGTGCTTATTTTTTGTTTATTTTTTTGTATATGATCTTCGCAATAAAATTTATGAGGTGTAAATACCAAGCATCACATGCACCAAATGTGCTTAGGAGGATCCACGTGTATCATAAGAAAAGTCAAAGAGGACTGACTAAAAAATATTAAGTCTGGGAAAGACATGAAAATATCTCATTAGCAACATATCCATCAAATAATGACCATGCACCAAAAGTAAATTCTATATCCAAGGGTCAAAGGATGTGATCTTCAAAAAATTATTGGCTCATCAACATCAGCTACTCATACCCCTAATGCAAATGCCAAAAAGCATAATGACATAACTCCACACATGTGGTAATGACTAATTACTTTAATGGTTAGATCAGATATCAATTTGACACATCTACCATGGCATTCAAGATGAATAGATAGTTAAGCATGGTTTTGATGTAGACCCTAATAGGCATGAAATCTATAAAATCCATATTTGAATATAAATTTTCCATTTCATCCTTGAGCTTATTTTTCATGCACTATACCTATCAATATCTGAGATATTTTTTTAATATAGAGCATTCCAATTTCCTAATTTCATATAGCTGTGGATATTTCATAGCTAATCAAGGCTCTCATAGATGCACAAAAAGAAGTTATGGGTGTTGACATAGTGTTATGACAAACAAAGTATAGTGATCAAGAGTCATTCAAATATCTCCATACATTTTAGTATAAGTTATTCTACCTCAATCTAGTTAAGGCTATGCAACCACTTACCCTCGTAACTTCTCACCATTTATATAACATAGACATTGAGTACTTATTAAGATTATGCACATTTAGAGACATGGGAGAAATTATTCAATTATTACTTGGGTGATATAATGAGGTCATAATATATTTAGGTTTGGATGAGGCTGTGATAATAAACACACAAGCCATGGCCCAAGATTTGGCCATTCTTGTGCAAGGAGACTCTTTGTTGCCCTATAAGATGAAAATGCCTCCCATTTTTCAAGAAGTGTGGGATTTTTATGTGTAGAATATCAAAATGATTCCCATCAATGATATCCTAGATGATTTAGTGCACATACCTATGGAGTGAATAACTAGATTATTTTGGTAGATGACTAACTCTACCAAGAAAATTCCCAAGGGAATCATAGACATCACTCATAGGATGATCCAATTGAATGAATAGTTTAACTAAATGGAGTAATTCATCTAGGAGTTGCTCAATAGATATTAATAAATATAGTACTTACCTAAACAAACATTATAGTATTAGATCATGATCTTCCTCCTTTGTTTCACATAGTGAAAGTCATTAGAGATCAAAGTGCACCCAAATATAGACTACTAGCCAGTATAACAATTATAAAATATCATTTTGATGCAAGATTTTGGATCTCTCACACATGAGGACAAGTTAAAATCTTGGTGGGAGGAGTGTTTGGACCTCATCACCACACATCCTTGAGTGCCACCTAATTTCATACAACACAAAAGTTAGCATGCAACCATCACTTTACTAATAGAGGGTGTCTTTGTCATAATTCATGAGCTATCATGCTCACCATTCTAGGTACTCCCCTTCTTCATCATAATGGATATGGTGTAGGTCAAAGTGGCTTGAAAAAAATAATTTTTAACTAGGAGTGTGATCCCCTTGTCATTTATACTACTTAGTGCATATATCTTTACTACTCAATAACTAGAGCCAACATTTAGCTTGCAGTAGCATAAAAGGAAACACAAAGTAGATCCTCATTTAGTGTCTCCTAATCCAAATCAAATAACATTCATCACTATTGCATAGAATGATGATCTAAAGATGTCATAGATAGCCAGTTCCTATGATCTCATCTAGATGGGCAAAGATGAGTAGGAATTCTAATAGGTCATGGTAGCAGACATGGATAGAGATTGATATAAGGAGGAAGAAAAATAATTAATATTTTGAAAGGTATTTCACATAGTACAAGTCCACAAATAAGCTCCCTTAGATATTTGGGTGGACCTTTTATCTTACCCACCTTCCATCATTATTGACATAGTTTTTAAAGAAGTGAAGTAATTGTAGTGTATAATCAACTTCTTCTAGCATTTAACTACTCTAACATTCATAGAGGATGATGAAGATCTATGGTAGGCATAAGTGTAGGCACAAGCATAGGCATAGAGCCAAGTTGTATAGGAACAAGCCAAGTCTATGGCTTTGATAGTAGAATATAAAAAAGAGAAGAAGACTAGAGGAAGAAGGAAGAACAAGAGAAAAAGAAGAAAGAGGAAGAAGATGAGAGAGGGAAGAAAGAGAAAAAGGAAGTGAAAGAGAAGAAAAAAAGAGTAGAAGAAGAGAAAATGAATCAAGAGGAAGAGAAAAATAAGAGGGAAAAGAGGATAAAGAAATAAATAAGATAAGGAGGAGGCCAAATGGAATATGGTTAAAGATGATGCACATCAAAGTAAGCTTACAATAAAGGCCATAACATAGCATCAAGCACCACCCACAATGTAGTCAAGTTCATAATTACCTTATCTTCAACTAGGAGGTGTCTGGGTTTGGGATGTCCCCTCAATCACTACTTGACACACTACCTTCTCCCTCTCACTAGCCATCATGTCATGCCTTGATCCTACAACATTAGATATCACATTGGCCACACTATCAATAAAGAGAGAGGATTAACTTGATGTCTCCTAGTTGCCTTTGAATAAATAGTTGGAGGATGTCATATATTTTTAGGAGTTCATCACATAAAAGGCCACCTCCCTAGAGAAAAAATGGGATCAATCAAAGGCAAATAACATTGACCTTAGGGATCATATTTAGGAATTGGTAAAGATAATTGAAGATACTTACCTAGACCTGGTAACTCAAGTAATCATGGACCAAGTGATGTCTGACTATAGTAGGCTCAAGACCTTGGTCTTAAATTTCACAAAGTAATGGTGCACAACACAACAACTTTGCATAGTCAGCATATAAGGCCAAGGTATCAATGATGAGGCCACTATTTTGATTAATCTACTAGATGAATATCAAATAATGATTGACATTTCATCCCTCTAAGCTCGTTATGTCATACACAGTTTTCTATACTGGAAGGAATAGCTTAATAATTCTCTTAATAGCTCTAGCACATATTTCACCATAGTTTTAATAGTCAAAAAAACCATACATAGTCAAACTACATCGGTAGATGAAATTCACCTTGTTCTCTACAAATCATTTAATTCCATGGATAATGTACATCATTGAGTTATCACTTGGTAGCATGAATTATGGCATAGTACATTTATAGGTCTCCAAGCATAACACCATGTAAAAACGTTGGAGTGATTGAGTACTAAAATCTAGATAAAGGTCAATTATACAAAGGTAGACATAAGTACCACTAAGGACTTATACATGAAGGAGCTCATTGGATGTTATGCACTAAAGCACATCTTGATTTGCATTGTCTAAGAAGAAATGTTTGATTAGCAAACATTCAAAACTAACCTGGCTCTATTCTATAGTGAGGTGGCCCTGATTCCCAATGTTCTTATTTACAAGACACTATTTTCACTCTAACAAGAAATCACATAATGCACTGCTACTCAATCTAGGGCCAAAGATCCTACTAGCTAGTATTCTTCCTCAATAATATGACCTCCTTCTAGTTGAGTATTGTGAAATGCACAAAATTTTGTAAACTTTTGAACACATTTTTTTAATTATCAGTTTAGTAAGACAAGTAGGGCTAGGATGGTTGAAAACACATAAAGCGTAGCCACCTAGTTACACCAGCCTATTCAAAACCCAAAAGGGTGGTAGGTTGTTGTGCTACTTAGTTTAAAACTTGAAAGGGTGGCTAACTAGTGTGTAATAGAAAAAAAAATGGCACCTTAAGAAACTACTATGACTCTTACTAATCTACCCAATTATTCAACTTATACCCTTAGTGCATAATCAAATGAACCTATGATGTTTCCTCAAGATGATACAACATTTTAAGTCTAGGAATGTTTTGGGAGAATAAAATGGATAAGTATAGATATGCAAGATATTCTTTGGATATTCTTACATTATGTATGAAATTATCGGCTATATATATATTTTCCTATCCTCCATGACCTGTAAATGGATAAAAGATGAAAAGTCCCCTCTTTTTGGTGCCAATGTATGAGAAGAAAGTGAATAGTTAGTAAATAAAAACAAATATAAATATGTATGATTGTATGAAGAATATGATGAACCTCTATTGAGATCAATATAGACTATATGGTTTTGGTTACCTATTGTATTTCTTTTGATATTCCTTATATGTGTTAATATGTTTAATGTTTAGTTTAAACCTATTTAAAGTAATCTAAATGCTATTCAAACCCTAAAAAAACTTTGGTTAATCTTAGTTCTTATCTATTACATTATAATTCCTCTTTGACATGCTTCTATTAAATATGAATTCTCTTCACTATCTTGCACAATATAATAAAACTTAGCTATACTCATCTTTACCATGTTTTATTGTATTAGGAGCCTCTACTAACAAAAGTTCTTGGAGACTACCATAGTCATCCATGTTAGGTTCCTAATTTATTTAATATGTGATAAATGCCCTACCTTTAGATACATGGAATTTACAAAGTGGGCCTAAGATAATAGGATCACACTAAAGTTCTTTTTCAATCAATACCTACAAGGGAATGGATTTGTGGAATCCACTAACAAAAAATTGATTGATGCCATCAATAAATTTGCTAGAGATAAGCCTCGATAATGATACCCATTTATAAAATTTTCTTTATAGGTAGAACTCACTAGGTATAAGCAAGCCCTCAAAATATCTCCTTTCTTTCTTATCTACAGATTAGAGCTGATCATGTCAGTTATTATCAAAGTGCCTACTTATAAGTTCATGTAGAAATTTATGGAATCAATTGGAAAAGTGAATTCCACACTTCTAAACTTGATTAAGTTATAATAAGTTCAGGAGGAAGCTTTTTTGAGTTTTATAAAGCATTAAAACACAATTAAGAGGTGGTTTCACAAGAGGGTGAATGTCAAGACCTTCAAAATCTTGGACCTAGTCTTGATGTGGGATAAGGCCCATGAGAAGTAAAGCTAGCATTCAAAATGTAATCCACTCTAAATTGTCCCATACTATATAACCATGATACTAGTTTAAAATGCCTTTTTTATCAAGGATATCAAGGGAAATAACTTACTACTTATAGTAAATGGGTAGTTCTTGAAGAATTATTTCTTGATTGTCCACTCTAAAGTGTTTTTTGAGTAATTTGAGTAGGAGGTGATAATGTATATACTAAATAGACTTGATTTAAGTTGTGTATTTATTTTTGTCATGTGTTTGTTTATATTTTTAATTTTATTTGTGTTTTTTTTCCTCTGACTCCTTATTCATTTTTCATTGTTCCTCTAATATCTGGCCTTTTATTAATAACTACTTCAGGTGATGATCAAATCCTGGGAGGATTGTTGAGACATAGAAAATTCTAAATTGAAACATTTGATCCAAGTGATTCTAAAACTATAAAAGGGGACTCTTAACATCCTAGATATGAGATTCCAATGATTATAAAATAAACAAGTTGATTTTATAATAGCCTACACCCAGGATAGACACCAAATTACACTTAAAATAATATATCCAAAAGATATTAGATTATTCAAGTTGGTTAAGGATTGGATAGATATTCATAACTTCTCCCCTATACATTCACCCTTGGATTTTTCATGAACCCTTAATGGATAAGACTAATAAGTCATTATCTTTTCTCTAAAAACATGGAAAAGAATAAAGAAAGCATGCAAAATCTAAATTATGAGTATGCCTTGAAAGGGATATATAGGCAAGTTTCACCATAGGCTTTTCAGCCTAGATGGAAGTGAGAAAGGATATTAATGAGACCATAAGAATTTATATCAATGATATGGATGCCTACCTATCAACATAGCAATGCCCTAGTCATTGCCACTAAAAAATCAAGCCAAAAACACTTAGACAAAAATCTGATAACAAGCTCCAACCTTGATTTCTCAAAGGTAATCTAAAAATGAATTGGAATAAAAATAATTTCTCACACACATCAATGTCCATATATGAGTGGAAGTTTAGTATGGTCCTTACTATTATGAGAATTTATTACCTCATCTTTTATGTGGATGATAAAGTATCCCCATCTAATCTTTGCGATGAGCAAAGAGAGAAGAAGAAGAAGAAATTATTTAGGTTCTAAGTGCTTCTCATCACTTTCACCATGGAGTTCACCTTTTTTTGTGGCCAGCATGCACCTTTTTATCTAAAATGGGGGACTCATATGAAACTTTTATGAACTAAAGCTTTATAATTATTCTTTTTGTTCTTGTCGGTGATGCCTGCTCAAAACTTCAAAATATACATCACCTTGATTTTATTTAGGTAGTTATTGACCTTTTTTTATTTCTTAAAAAAAAAATAAGTAGTGTTTTTTATCTTTTAGCATATCATAACACTAATGTTTCAAGTTGATTTTTAAAAAGAGATGTTATAGGAGTCTAGTTTCCTTCCCAAAGAAATAAACTAATTATCCTCTATGTAAAATTGAGTTCTCTATGTCTCAAATGTAAGATTTAATGAATAATTTTATTTTTATCTTTGTTAATTCATCATTTTTTGAATCTCACATAGCTTGGCTAAATAGGGAGTTTCCATGCAATTTGAAGTTAGAGTGGCTAGTCCTCTGGACCTGTCAAAGATGTTAGAGTTTGGCAAAATCTGGTTGAATGGGAAATTGCCATATCATTTGTAGTTAGAGTGGTTAATCCCTTAAACCTATCAGATATGTCAAAGCATGGGATATATTAGCCTAATGTGAAGCTTCCATGTCATTTGAATTTAGACTAGATAGTCCCTTGGACCTATCATAGATGTTATAACCTAAGAGAGCTTGATCCAATGGGAAACTACCACGTCATTCAAAGTCAAGAAGGCTAGTCTCCTAGACCTATCAAAGATGTCATAACCTAATAGAGATTGACCTAATACGAAGCTGCCATGTCATTTAGAGTTTTAAAGGCTAGTCCCCTAGACCTATTAGAGATGCTAGAGTTTGGGAGAGCCTAACCTAATAGGAAGTTACCATGTCATTTAGAGTCATAAAGGTTGGTTCCCCAAACCTATTAGAGATGTTACAACATAAGAGAGAGAGACCAAATGGGAAGCTACCACATCATTTGGAGTAAAAATTTCTACTTTTTTTGACATATCATAGATGTTAGATCCCAGGAGAGCCCAACCTAATGGGAAACTACCACATCATCTAGTGTGAAGATGAACTAGTTTCCTCTTATGACCCAAGAAGCTCAAAATGAAGTATGATTTGTTAACCAAGGCCAATTAAGGTGTGCCACATGTACTTGGGTTAAACAAAACCTAATCTATGGGTATGTCATGTATAAAAACATTATAAAGTGATAATTAATGGGAGGACCAATAGATGGATGATAGGTATCAGAAAGAAAGAGTTGGGTGAGGGGACCCTAAGAGATTTGATTGCATGCTTACCATATGTTAGGAATTAACATAATAGGGAGCCATACCCAATTAAGTTTAAAACATTCCATTTCCATTGCTATATCTAGCTGGTAGTTGAGGATAATGGGCTCCAAATTCAATTTTGCATTTATAAATATATGGAGAAAATCTAGCCACCAACTTTATTTTAAGCCCACAAAAAGTGAGTTGCCATATGCCAGTAATGTAGGGAGATGTTTTCATATGCTTATATAAATCCCAAAGAATTCCAATTAATATTTACCATTATTTCCTTAGAATAAATATTGTACTAATTTCTTTCAAAGTTACACACAACCCCTGTATCTTATGCCTTTAACACCTAAGCCTTCTTAATTTCCCCTATCCTACTCTAATGACCACTACATATTCAAAACTAAAGGCTTATCCCAAGTACTAGGACACCACTTTAGCTATTATTTTAATCGAATAAAAACACTAAAATGACATATTCAAAGTAATTGATTAGGTCCCTAAGTATTCTAATGATGTTGATGATTAGATGGCCAAGTACAAGGATGTCCTTTAATCTTATAAAAGGTGTTGAATTCATAGATCCATGGCCAAACCAAAGGCATTTCCTTGCATCAACTTGCTAGGGGACATCCCCCATAAGGATATCCACATGTAGGATGTTGTTGATGATTGGGTTTGTTCACCCACCTATTGACACAAAATTACAAAAATATTTGGGAATTATTTTAAGGTGTATTACTCCCTCCCTGAATTTTCATTCTCATACAATGTAGTGGTAAAGTTAGTCTAGATGAATCATAACCAAATATATGACATATTTCATGATTGGGTCAAGAACCTTGACTCTAAGTGAGTCAAAGAATAAAAGATCAATGCCTACATGGTCCATAACTTCTAAGAGGAGGTTCAAGTAGGCGTGAGCCTAATAAATTATTTGTTTGAAGACTCAGACTACTATCATGTCAATGAGCTATGGGTGACCTTGTTTCACATGATACTGATTCACTTCGACATCGCAAAAATTGGAGCCTTGATCAAATTTAATTTGGTCCAAACCGTTACATATGCCTAAAATGAGGGTAACTTCTACATTATGAACTACTTACTCAATGCCATCTTTAGGATTCTCTCATTCAAGTTGTTATCCTTTCATGTGTATATTTATAGTGGCCCAATTGTCCACATGGCATTCTAAAAGTTATAGGGAAATTAATTCCACCAATATGTCTAGGATGTTTATGACCACTTCTACTTAGTGGTGTATTAGATAATCAATGAAGTTCCCATGACCCAATTCTCAAAGTTAATCTAGGACTCTATCATAGCCATTGGGTACTACTAGTTATATAAATATGACATAGTTAGTAAAATTTATGCCTTTCACTCTTGATCACCATATGAAGCCACATCTATAGGAATTTCCCCTCTATAAAAAATATGGTAGATGGGTGATAATCCTTTACCCTAAAAAATTCAAAATTTGGTATTTGAACCATACAAGGGTGATTTCATCCCATTTGGCACAATATTCAACTCAATTGAACATCAACTATGGCTATTAAGATGAAGATAATGATGAGCTCTATTTGAATGTGATTAATGAATAGGATGTGTTATAATAGATAGTAGATAAGAGGAATAATAAATGGAACAAGGCTTAGGTAGACCCCTCAATAAAACATCCACCTCTTACTCAATCCATGGAGGATACAAATCTAACAACTTTGACCATCTCCTAGATAATATTTCAAGGCATCCATCCACCTTCTCCTCCTTGAGCTCTAACCCTATCTCTTAATCCAATTTTTATAGTAGCCCTAGATCCTTAAGCTCTACCTTTGCATCTTCCATTACTCCTCATACTTTTCCTCTACCTCCTTTGAAAGCACTAGTGACTAGGCCCTAATAGAGCTAATATTGGACTACATAATGCCATACTACCCAAACATATCCCACTCAACCATCAGAACTATAGCCTCTATGGTTTGATATGTTTAGTATTTAGATATAAATACATTAAGGAGGCGCTCAATAGGCACCCATCTAGTTTTCCATACTCATGCCTCCATCTCCTTCAGTCTCCCTTCCACCCCTTGCATTATAACTCCCTATTTTGGTACCCACTTATTTGCATCCATCTCTCCCTCTATTTACCATTATTTACCCTCCATATTTCACCCAAGTACCCTTAGACTTAGTCTTTCTAATCATCCTCACATTGTCATTCCCTTCTAGTTCACCCATCCCATAACTTGGAGTCCTCTTAATTCCTCCCTTGGGCATGCACTCAATAGTAGGTGTGATTACATCCTTTGGGATCCTATAACCTCTAAAATGTACCCTTTTGGTCCCCACTATAGTTATCCTAATTTTCTGATCTTTGGATATAATTCCTCTACCATTAGCCCCTACAACCCTAGCTATCATATTCAGATCATCTACCACAAGACCTATATCTAATCCATAAAAGTGGTCAAAAAATAAAAAAATGGATATCCATCCTTAAAATCTAGCCCAAAGTCCCTTAGTTCTATCTCCACCTCCTCTATAGGTATTAGTGATTCCTCCAACCCTAGTATTAGTAGCCTAATGATTGGCTCCTTGGCCCCCTCTTTCCCTTACCCAAGGCCCCATGGGATTCACCTTCAATTAGCCTATGTCATCCCTATTGTTACATGATCTTTTCTTGGGGGAAATCCCACCTTAATTGAACCTCACCTAAGAATAATTATGAGATCAAATGTTCTCATAGGACTCCCCTTTTATTCTTCATCTTTTCATTCCCATGCCCCTTCCACCTCCACCTCCACTCTTTTCATTTTTTACACCTTCAACTTCCTCTATCTCCCCTCCACCTCATTCTCTACCCTTCAAAACTATTTTAGACACACCTCCTACACCCTAAGTAACCTGAGGGATGGTCCCAAGGTCACATGTGCCACATATGGATGTTGAAGGTGACCTATATGTATAGTGGAGTTTTGATAGAGTCTCTTAGAGAATGAAAAGGATGCTCACTCAAATATTCAACCAAGAGGGGAACATAGTGATATGGTAGACCCATTAGGATATATTTTCCTCACAAAGATAATGATTAATACTATAGAAAAGAAGATGGTCAAGGACCCAATATCTATACTTTGAGATACCAATAACATGTCTGAGAAGCTCTTTGAGGACATGCAGAGCTAATTCTTGACTCTTTAGGCCAAAATTAAGAGTATGCTCATGGTTATATTAATTAGGTAGGTCAAGGATGCCCTCTTACTACTTTTATCAATCCTTGGGAAATTAGTGGGGACTTAGGCCAAGACCGACATAAGTATACAATGGATAAAAGCCTACATGAGGAGGATCATGGAAATTATGGTTAGTGCTAGAATTTGTAGGTAGTGGCCAACAAGGGGATGTTATCAAAGATCAAATTGATTCCAACATTAGATTTTGGGTTGTACCATAATTATGGTAGCAACATTAGAGTGGCAATGGAGGAGTGGTTAGCCTTGGCATGCACTACAATAAAACCCTTGAAAGAGGGTGAGAGGAAGATGTTATGATGTGGAATTGCATCCTTTTAGAATAATTATTTAGGCTCCTCCACTCCCAATCACAATATCGGAACCACCTAGGTTTTGGGTATCCTATGATAGGGTTGAACCTCTAGAGAAGGTCAACTTCCTCCTTATGGATCACCTGGACTAATGATACTATTGGGAAAAGGGTTAGAAATGGGTAAAAGGATCCTAATAAAACAAAAAGGTGATGCACCAAAATAAATGATAACTCACACAAACATGATATTTCCATTGAAGAAGCATAAGATAGTACTAGCTCATATAGTCTCAAAATTGAGCTAATTGCATAAGTATTTCATACACTATGTTCAAGAAGTAATGAATGAAGCTAGGAGGAATTCTAAGACTCACACCAAACTTACATTAATGTCAAAAATAACACAAATGTAGACCTATAATTAACTATAAAATATCCTAAGGGTATTTAATAAGGATAATGTGCATGGAATATTCTCCTTCACAATACCATCTGGCACAAGCTTACTAAACACAATTCAAAATCAATGGATAGGTAAATAAAGTATTTATTTGCTTCAAAAGGTCTTTCATAAAAGTTTTGATAGGTTCTATCCTTATCAAATGAGATTCTCTCACTCTTCAAAATTATAGAGTTCTTGAGAGATTCAAAAATATGAGAGAGAAATACCATGTGTAATAGAATAAGAGATATAGGAGAAAGGGGAAGAAAGAGAGAGAGATCATGCCATCTGAGAGTAATTAATGAGGTAACACTAGTATTAAATGAATGCCCAAAAATATTTTGATCCAATTAAGACTAATATATTATATACATACATACATACATACATACATACATACATATATATATGTATATATATGTATGTATATATATATATATGTATATATAAATACATATATATATATATATATATATATATATGTATATGTATATATATATGTATATGTATATATATATGTATATATATGTATATATATATATATTTATGTATATATATGTGTGTGTGTGTATGTATATATATATATATATATATATATATATATATATATATATATATATCAGCCTTTATTTATCCCAATACTCCCCAAATTTTCTCAATGGATGAGAAACATGCTAAAAGATAAGAGTTTGCTAAAGATGATGAGTCATGATATTGTTTTGAAAAAAATATTCCAAACCCTAAGCAATCTATTAAAAGCTCT
Organism: Torreya grandis; assembly: GCA_037957365.1. Lineage (NCBI taxonomy): Eukaryota > Viridiplantae > Streptophyta > Pinopsida > Cupressales > Taxaceae > Torreya > Torreya grandis. Next base: position 4,065,523 of record JARHVA010000572.1, read on the forward strand.
AACTAAAATTTCCAATCCCCAAATCATTCTCTTGGAAATTTACACCATCTTCCACTTTGCTTTCTTATAAGGACAACATCCTTATATCTTGAACCTAATAGAGCTATTATTATACCTAGCTTAAATAGCTATAGGTACCTACTTGTCAATAAAATGATTATTTTAGAAGTTAATACACTTATTTATTAATCACATATATGCCCCTATTTCAATATCTAAGCATAATTTTATTATAAATTGAAAACCAATCCATTTATTGGTTTTCTTATAGTTATCATGTCAATGAAAACCTATAGGCTATATAGTATTGCTCCTGAATGATATTAGTTTATAAAAACCTATTTTTACTTTAAATATTTATGTAAAATGATATGTCCTTACACATGTTGATTTCCCTTCTAAAAGAGTAAAAAACACAACGATGAAATAATCTTGAAACTTTTTAAAGAATGGGGTCTACACCTCCTAAATAATCAACTAGAGTCCCTATCTGAGCTTAATGGTAATAGATCTTCATTATTAACAATCTTGACTATATGTTTATGTCTCATACTTAATGGTCCTTGACTTAACTCCAATGACAACATACTTTTTGAAATATTTGTTCTAATTTGACTTGAGTTATATTTATTCTCCATTTGAAGTCTCATGGATTAAAATTTTAATATTGATCATTGGTATTGATATAGTCTTCCTAAATTATTCCATATATTATATCTACATTTTTTCTATGGGCCCTATAGCTAGCTCCATCTAGTTCTCACTTTTGTGCCATGTGGTACCTCATGTCCAATCTAAACTTACTGACTTTTTAGCCTTGCATCCATCATTGATATGCTTTTTCATGGTTTAAATGTGAAATATTAATTTACCTATAGTTACCATAGTATTAATACTTGGCTAATATTTAGTCATTCCTATGATCCACTAACTCATTGACCTTTTGCTCACCATTGATCTGCTTTTGTATGATTAACTGTGCTCCATTGATTTGCTTAGACCCACTAACTTCATTGATCACCATGTGCTATTAGATATTCATTTAAGCATCTGAGATCTCATCACTTATCAGTTATATGTTCATCCTCATGAACATTTTAATGTAAATGGTTACTTGTCACATATTTAACTTGACATCCCCACGCATGTCCCACTCTACTAGTCTAACTTTGAAGACTTGTAAATTGATATAGAATATTAATCAAGATATGTAACTTGTAGAGGATGTTTATGAGACCAAAAATATAATTTCCATGTATTCCCTTATCTCTATTCAACCTTCCAAGTGAATTTATAAAATGTGTAACTAGACTGACATGTTTGTTCCTACATGACATGTTATGACTGTCTAGTTATTCTAGACTTGCTCTTGTCATTCTTTGATCTATAAAAGCTTTGAAGAAAATTTGAAGCTTGTGAAAACCTAATATATGTACCATAAATTATATGAACACCATGGAAACCTATTCGATCCTTTCTCTTGTAACTCTAGACTTGCTTCTAGACTCTATTCTCAAAGGTTAATAGATTACACTTTAAGCTTGAATAAAGTGTTTCAAAAGTTTTGCAAGTGAAATTTGATATTATTCTTTATAATTTGATCATCCACCAATCAGGGACTTTAATTATCTTATATTTAGGAAAAATATTTATAAGTGAGCCAAAATTGGCCAATATTTATGGTGACATCTTGGGATTGCATGCCTACTATGCAATGACTAGTGGCCTTGGTCTGATCTATTAGGTCTATAGAGTCATAGTATTTCCTTAAAAAAATATTGTATAAATGGTACAAGGATATCCTTTTATATAATTTTTTTTATTGAATTAACAAGGAATCAAATAAATAAAATAAACAACTATGCCTAACACACTTATTGAAGGGAAAACACAAAAAAGAAAAGAAATGTGCACAAGGCACTTAGAGGAAAGCATGAAATCTACTCTAATATATACAATACTATATAATGGTTAAAAACTCTTATAATAAAAAGGATTTAAATTAATTCCATTGATTGGTATGGGTAATGCCTCTCCATCTAGTTGGGTAAGCTGAAAAGCATTATGTTGTTTGCATCCATGGATCAAATAAATACCACTCCATAAGCTATAAAACTTGGTATAATTTCCTAGCTTGGCATTATTTGAGTCCCATTTGAGGACCAAGTCTCCTTATTTGAAGTCCCTTGCTATATCTCTCTTATCAAATACTTTCTTTATTTGAGCTTGATGCGACTCTAATGTCTTCCTTGCAAGATACCTTGTTTCTTCAATCTCCATTAGCTCTACTATCCTCACACACATAGGTTCACTCTCCATCAACTCAAGCTATTGGGATAGCTCTAAGGTAGGTATTTCAAGATAAATGGGAAATGTTTCTTCTCTCCCATATACCAAGATAAATGATGAGTTGTTAATGGTAACTTTGGGAGTCACTATATCGGCTCATAAGGTTGTTTTTAGCTTTGTATGCCATACTCTCTAGTTTTCTTCCATGGTTGTCTTGATAATCCATATGAAGTTATTATTTGTGCACTCTACCATCACATTTCCTTGGGGATAGTAATTAGAGGATGTATTGAGGAATATGCCCAACTAAAGTGTCCATTCACTTGTCTTCATGCCAAAAAATGCTAAGGCATTATTTAAAATTATAGTAGTTGGTACACCAAATCTAGTCACTATGTTGTCATAGAATTCCAACACTACTATTTAATTGTCTTCTCTCAGGTCAATTATTTCCACCTACATGGTGAATTATTTAGTAGAAGTTAGTACCCATTTGTGTCCTACACTAGAAGGTGGATTGATCATTCCTATGAAGTCCAAACCCCATTACATGAAGGGTTATTCCAGTTGAATTGGGTTGAGGGGAAGGGATGATAATATTTGCTTTCATATAAATATAACACACTTTTGACATTTTATAACCCATGAATAGGCATATTTTAAAAGGTTGGGCCAAAAATAACTAGCTCTCATCACCTTAGTTGCTATTGTTCTTGGAGAAAAATAACCTCTTATAGGCCCATCATGAAACTATTCTAAGAGATTTTTCACTTGATTATCATCTATGCATCTAAAAAATACTCCATTGAGGTCTATTCTAAATATGGTATGGATTAAAGTCTAAAATATCTTCATTTTTCTCTATCCAAACCTTGAGGGAATTTAGTTGTTGTAAAAAATGGGTCATATCTCGGATCCATCTATTTTTAAGTGGAGGTGAACCTATTTGTGAGTTGTCTCATGTCACTAAAACAAATTCTTTTCCTTATTTAATATCCTCAACCATATGCTCACATAAAAAATTTCCTCTCACTAGCTTAGTGACTTTGATGTCCACATCATACTCCATAACTTTGGTAATCCATCCATCTTTATTTTCATTCAAATCCTTATTGAGGAAGAAGTCCCTCACTCTAGGATTATATGTCATTATATATACCTTGTTGTTAGAGAGCATTATTCTACACTTTTTGAGGATACTCAAGGATAAAAGAACTTAATTTTCCATAAAAGTGTACCTTACCTCATACCCCTCTATCCCTTGACTAAAATAAGTAATTATTTGCTCAAGTCATTCAACATTTTTCTACATTATCATATCTAATATATTTTCAACATTGGTAAACGTGTAAATTATGAAATCCTTTGAGAATTAATATTCATGAGTGAGGATGCTTGGGTAATAGATTGTTTGATAGCCTCAAATACGTCTTTACCTTTATTTGACAAAAGTGAATACTTGGTTCTTATTTAGCATGGTAGTGATGGGTTTGAAAATGTTTAAAAACCTAGGTATAAACCTTCTCACAAATTTTTTCTTCCCAAAGAAGCTTTGGATTCCTTTCTTGTGCTTGGATAAAGATAGTGCTAAGATATCACTTATTCTATCATGGTCTAATTAATCCCTATTTTTAGACAATGTGGCCCAAAATTTTGTCTTCATGAATAAAAAACACACATTTCTTGGGATTTAAATAAATCCCATACTCTCTATATCTCTCAAAGATCAACCTTAGGTGATCTAGGTGCTCACTAGCTTTATGGGAGAAAATTGTGATGTCATCCAAGTAGACCAGTACCATCTGATTCAAAAACCCTTTGAAATCTATGTCCATTTCTATTTAAAAGGTTGAATCTACATTGGATAAACCAAAAGACATATTTTGATAAGCATGTGTATCTTACTTTATGATGAAGGTATTCTTATATTGGTCTACTTCTTTTACCAACACCTAGTTGTATCCTGAATACCCATCCAAAAAGGAGAAGCATTATGAAACTACTACTATCTAAAAGAGTTTCTCCATGGATCATAAAGGGTAATGATATTTTAGGGATACCATATTCAAATCTCTAAATTCAACACATAACCTGATCTCCCCATTATTTTTTCGTACCAAGTTGGCTACCGATGAGGAATGCTTTATCAAAAAGATGATCTTAGATTCAATCAATTTGGTTAATTCTTTCCTAATAATCACTTCAATTTTAGGGTTGATGGGCCTTTAATTTTGCATTATAGGATTAACATTAGCCTCCAATTCTATATTATGTTGGGCTAACTTGGGATCAAAACCTTTTAGGTTACTTTATTCCCAAACAAAGATGTCTACATATTCTCTACAAAGCTCTATGAAATCATGTTTTTCAGCCTTAGTGATTACCTTTCCAAGCTTAAGGATCTTGTCTGTCAGGATCAAAAATCTTTCATAGTTGACATCAATATTTTGTTTCTCCTCATATGGTCTCCCTCATGGAAAATAAATTCTAAGGTAACCATCTTTTTAGGAATCTTGTTAGATTTCAACAAGATAAAATGTTCCTCATAATGTTGTTGAAGCTTTTCTTGGTTCATTAAGTATAACTCTGGTTCCTACTACAAGAAACATGTTATTTTCTTATCATTCTCAAAGACCTACAAATGAATTTCATTGTTTGGCACTGATGGTCTTATTACCAATTTGACATGTGGTTTTACTTTGTACTTTTGTAACTCATTAGGGATATCAAATTGAGCTCCCACAAATACTAATTTGTTAGCATGTTGGTACTAGTTCCTTGGAAAATCTTGGATGATAAAGGCCTTTAAGTCTTCAATTAGGTCCCACACCCTATGTTTTTAGGACTTCATCAAAGGATTCTTGGTGATATTTTAGACTCTAACTTAGTGTACTATCAACTCACTATCCCCATAAACTTGTAATATCTTGATCCCTCTCTTACTATCCATTAAAGGCCATGAATAAGTTCCTCATACTCTATTACATTTCAAGAGTGACTAAATTGAAACATGTCAGAAGATAAATACTTGTCATTGGAAAGGATACTAGCATTATACTTGCACCCACTCCATCTCTATTCCTTGAAACATTAAGGAACAATTCCATAAGCCACTAGAGTCTTATTAAGGCCTAATGAGGGATGACATGGATTGATGTTCTTCATGTAGGTAGCAGATGCCCATATGTCTTTCCTCAACACCTTCTAAAGGATCAATCAATTGATTGTCATTCCATAATTCATCTAAGATCATATCTTGCATTTCTTTAGGATGTGTGTTTATCTCTTGACATCAATGAATTCATATTCATTAAATATGGGGTAATTGATGTTTATGATATATGGACCATAAGGCTCAATGTGGAATTGTGAAATAATCTTAGCCTTGATGGATACCTTAGTACCATATCTTGTTTTTAATTCCATGTATGACCAATCTAATGAAATATTTCCCCCAATTTTTAGTATGAATTCTCTAGATAATCATAGATCAAAATGAGGAGGCACATTTAAAATCAATATATCTTGAGCCACTGAGATCCTAAGACAAGCATGCGGGGTCAAATTGAGATTTTTGATGATACTAGATGGTTTGGTAGAAGAGCCATCAGGATAAATAACTCCCTTAGACTAGGGCTCATATTTTAGACCAAGATTATTAGCTATGGACTTTCGAATTATCAAGGTGCTAGCCCCATTGTCTACCAAGGAATTTTTCCCTAAAGAGTCACTAATGATCATAGAAATGTATAAGGGATAATTTTTGACCATCTTAATTGATTTCACTTCACTTTGTCCTTTAGCTTCATTGGTGAGAACCACATTTTCTTTGCTTGGTGGTTTCTCACAACCTTGATGTTTGATTGTCCTTATTGAAGGATGTCTATATATCTAGGGCTGGAAATCATTTACCACATTGGTATACTCACATTTTATTTTTTCATTTGTTCAATGATATTAATGGGTGAACTACCAACCATTAGTTATGCTCTAGGAGCCATAATTGTATTTTGAATTTGTTAGTTTTGGAGAATAAAGGAATTCCCATGATTTAGATTCCTTAGAACTACTAGAACCTTTGGAGTAATAATAGGTTCAATTGGTTTTGATATCAATGGAGTAGTAGTAGGAATCTCTTTGACTACTTCCTAGTTACCATCCATGTTTCTTCTTTTGAACCCTGTATTAGTAACCACTAGAATGTATACATGTATAGAGCTAGCCTACTGATTGAATGCATAACACTCTTATTGCTCATAATTTACCATTGTAGCACCCAACTATCTTGTTCCTTAATTAGGCCCTTGGATTTGTTGAGGCTCTTCTAGTTTTGTCATCCTAGGTACTTTTACACTTTGAGCCATAAGGGCTTAATTATACCCATAATTAGTAGTTTACTACCATTGATCATTGAAAGTTTGATTTAAGTCAGTGTTTAGGATAATGGATTGACAAAAATATTGACTCTAAGACATGGTAATCTCATATTTTTAATCAATGCTATTCTGAGTAGGGACCAAAGTGTTAGAATTGCTTATAGCATTGGGATTATAATGATTTTTCCTAGCATAATTAGGTTGTTCTTACCCTTGGCCTTGTTATTGGCCTTGAATTTGGAAATTTTCTCTGTAGGTTGCCTATTTTCTTGATAAGATTGTTATTGAGGTTGATATGAGGGTTGGTAAGGCCTATTAGATTGAATTGCTACCTCTTAACATTTACCAATTCATTTACCAAGGATTGGAACATGCTCTTAGGCTCTTGAAAATTATTGTGTTTTGGGGAATCACTAGATTGACTAGTGGAAGCCTTTTGTTGCTTGGGTGAAGTTATAACAATAATTATTGGCATAAGAGGAATGAAAACAAGGGGGAATAGAGATAGAAGGTGGCTATATTTTAGGGAATAAAGGCATTGGTGGTCTAGGTGTTAGCTTACCAGCTTATACTAGATAATATTTTTCTCTAATTGCCAGCTCATAAGCATTTGGTAATGTTTTCCCCCCATAGACTAGATCATGACTGCAATGTCACTATTTAGGGCTTTCAAATAATTAAGGAAAGCAAATTTTGGAGTACGCCAATTAGAGACTAGGATCCTATCCCATGTCTTTTTAAACCTTGTATTGAAGTTTTACATAACTTCATGAGGGTCCCTTTTGATTGTGGTTAACTATTTTCCAAGTGACCAATGGTTAGTTTTTTCTTCATATCTCTTACATAATGCATATCCTAACTAATTTCTTGATGTGATATAATTAGAAACAAGTCTTCTATAATAGTATAGGCCTTTACCTTTGAAAGACATTTTTAATATCATAATTACCACATTTTCCTCATTAACATTATGAATATTGAAAAAAATAGCTACATCTATGAGGTGTTCAAAGGGGGTTAAGGTTGGTCTCCAGTAAAATAGAGGACACTTTTAAGAGTTGATACTAGAATAGGATCATATTGTGGGAGATATAATGGAATTTGACCATTAAAATCCATAAAAGGAAAAGCTCTAGGGGTTTTCATGGTAATAAAAGGGGATAACAAAGATCTTCTTATAGGGGTAGATCTAGAAATTGGTTTAGGAGGAAAGTTACCTTTATATGGATGTGTATTAGTGAATCTTAACATTTTTAATTAGTTTAAAGGAAATTCAACAAATTAAAAAGGAATAACTCTAGAAGATGATCCTATAGTCACCTTTGACATGAGATGTAGTCACTACTCTAATACCAAATTGATTTGGAGTCACTAGCTATTGGAATTAGGCACTTGGGCTACTTATACCAGCTAATAAATACTTGGAGTAGCCATTGATGTTTATAAACATGCCTATAAAGGATGATTAGATGAAGATAACACTATAAACTCGTCACTTAGTGTACAATAAATGTGTCCAACTAGACATGCCATAAACTATTATGACATGGAATTATAACCTTGTAAAGGATTTCTTTAGGCTCCTCCACTCCTACTCACAATATGGGAATAACCCCAAGCTATGGGTATCCTATGATAGGGTTGAACCTATAAATAAGGTCGAATTATTCTTGATGGATCACCTAAACTAGTGTTACTATTGGGAAAAGGGTTATACAGGGTAAAGGGATCCTAAGAAATATAAAAGGTGATGTAAAAAAATAAATGAGAACTCATAAAAGCATGAAATTTACACCAAATAAGCATAAGATATTACTATTTCACATTTTCTCAAAATAGATCTAATTGCATAAGTATTTCATACACTAGGTTTAAGAAGCAATGAATAAAGTTATGAGGAATTCTAAGACTCACACCAATTTTACATTAATGGTAGAAAGAACACAAATTTAGACCTCTAATCAATTAGAAAACACCCTAAAATAGGCAAGAAAGAAGGACAATGGGCATGAAGGGTTATCCTTCACAATTTCATCATGCACAAGCTTCCTAAACACAATTCAAAAGCAAAAGATAGGTAAAGAAAGTCTTTATTAGATTTAAGAGGTATTTCATACAAGTTTTGATAGGGTCTAGCCTTATCAAATGAGATTCTATTGATTTTAAAAATTAGAGAGTCCTTGAGAGAGTCAAAAATACAAGATAGAAATACCATGTGAAAGAGAATAAGAGATATAGGAGAAAGGGGAAGAGAGAGAGAGAGAGCATGCCATCTAAGATAAATTAATGAGATACCACTAGTCTTCAATGAACTCTTAACCATATTTTGATCAAATTATGACTAATCCATCATAGATAGATTAACCTTCATTTATCCCAATAGCCCCCAAATCTTCTCATTAGATGAGAAACATGATAAAAGTCAAGATTTTGTTGAAGATGATGAGTAATGATCTTGATGTGAAGAAAATATTCCAAACCCTAAACATCTATTAAAGGATCCAATTACAATTTCCAATCCCCAAATATTTCTCTTGGAAATGTACACCATCTTCCACTTTACTTGCTTAAAAGGAAAAAATCCTCAAATCTTGAACTAGATAAAGCCATGATTATCTGCCTTGAGTGACTATAGTACCTAATTGTCGATAAAATGACTATTTTTTAAGATAAGACATTTCCTCATTAATAACACATTGACCCCTATTTCAATATTTGAGCATAAGTTTACTATAGATTTAAAACCATTCCATTTATTGGTTTTCCTATAGTTATCATGTTGATAAAAACCTATAGGCTATATAGTCTTGATCCTGAATGATATTAGGTTTAAAAAAACCTATTCTACCTTTGAAGCTTTAAGGAAACTAATAAGTCCTTGCACACAAGGATTTCCCTTCTAAAAGAGAAACAAACACAACCATGAAATAATCCTATAACTTTTAGAGAATGGGGTTAATAGGTCCTAAATCATTGACCAAAGGTACTGTCTAAGTTGAATGGTGATGAATATTCATCATTAACAATCATGAATAAATGGCTCTCATGGTTAATGGTTCTTGACTGAACTCCAATGGTGACATATAATTTTTGAAATATTTATTCTGGTTTAACCTAAGTAGCATTTATTCTCCATTTTAAGTATCCTAGCTTTGAATTTTAATATCAACCATGGATCTTGATCTAGGCTTCCTAAATTATGCCATTTGTTAGCTTTGTATTCATTTCATAAGCTTTGTAACTAGTTTTGTCTAGTTCTTGCTTTTATGCCATGTGGAAACCTTTCATCTAATCTAAACTTGACCTTTTGACCTCACACACATCATCAATCTAATTTTTCATAGTTAAAACATAAACCATTGATTTACCTAGTATTTACCATAGTCATAAAACTTGGTAGCTCCTTATTTTTTATCAAGATCCATTGACTCATTAACCTTTCAGTAATATTTGATATAGTTTCATAGGATTAAATGTGCTTCATTGATCTACTTGGATCCACTAACTCCATTAATCATCACACACCATTACATCTTCATTCAATCATCCAAGATCTTGCCACTTATCATTTCCACATTCATCCTTAGAAACATTTGGATCTAAAATGGTTACTTACTCTAGCTTTAATTTGATGTCCCCATGCATGTCCAACTATGCTAGTCTAACTTTGAAGACTTGTATATTGAGATAAAAAAATCATAAAGATATGAAATTTTCATAGGATGTTTATGAGACAAAAACATAATTTCCATGCATTCTATTAGCTTTAATCAACCTCCCAAGTGCATTTATGGAAGGTGCAACTAGACTAACTTGTGTATTCCTACAGGACATGTTGTGACTATATGGTTCTTCTAGACTTGCTCTTGTCATTATTTGATCTATCAAAGCTTATAATAAACTTTGAGGCTCTATGAAAACTTTCTCTATGCACACTAAATGCCATAAACACCATGGAAACCTATTGGATCCTTTATCCTTCAACTTTAGACCCACTTCCAAAATTTCTTCTGAAGATCAATATATTATACTTTAAGCTTACATAAAGTGTTTCAAAATATTTTCAAGTGACATTTTATATTCTTTTTTATCATTTGATCATCCACCTGTAAGGAACTCTACTCAGCTTCCATTTAGGTAAAATATTTGTATGTGGCTAAAATTGGCCAACAAAAGATACTGACCTACTTCTGGAAGGTTAATATCTTGATGTTATTCCACCCATATGACACTCTACTTGACTAAGGGGAATTCAAATTCCACCTTGGTAAATTTAATTGGGTTATGAGGGATAAATTGGTCAAATCAAACAAGGAGGGAGATTGGGTAGTGATGAACCTCTCAACTCAATCCACTATGAACATCAACCAAGTGTATAGATTCCAAGCCTCAATGGAAGTAGCTTTCTAGATTTCTTAGAGATCAGTGGCCTAGGTAAAGGTGATCTTTAGGGACCTTGCCATGAACTTAACAAATATAGACAAAGATTTCAACCTCATGGTATCCACATTAGAATCCATGAATGCCCAATATAATTATTTGGGAGTTAGTCCCTTTTAGCTACCTATGCATGTTTACTAGTAGTCCCACACACATTTTTTGTAGGTTTGTTGGGATTTATTTTGGTTCAATTTTTGAAATATGGTTGTAAATAAAATGAGTGTCCATCATGGCTCAGGATGGGTCCTCATGCCTTTTGGAGGTGATCCCCAATCCTTATCTATTTATATAAGAGGCTTATTATATTTTAGGCATTGACCAAAAATTTCTTGAAGGTATTGTTGGATGTTTTCCAAGATTTCATTTGAATTTCCCTCAAAATTATCTTGAAGGTGTTGTTGGTTTTTTTCCAAGATTTCAGTTGCATTTCCCTCTACACTCTAGACTATAATAATGGCCTAGATTGATTATTGTAGCATTTTATATCTTTTAATGAATATAATTTCTATTTCTACAAAAGGGTCTCTTTTATTTCTAGTTTGATTTTACCTTTATGTTTAAATGATTAATAATTCTAGGTTAATTGGATTAAAAAATTGTCACTTTATATATGTTGTGATTATTATGTGTTTTTCTATTATATTATCTATGTGGGTTCTTTATTTTCTCTTTGGGTAAGTGTTGATAATATATGTGCCTAACTAAAAAAATTCATATGATGCTTTTGTTTTTGAAAATAAAATTATAATACTAATATTTGGTAGGAATTCACATTAAAGGCATACTCCTGATTCCCTTAGACTCTCCCCACTATATGTTTTTCAAGGTAAAAATTTAGTGAAGCTCAATCTACAGTGGTATGATTATGGCAAAGTCAGTTCAATGACCATTGCATTTATCTCATTTTGGACCTAGAGGATTTCATTTATGCCTTACCCTTCCCTCTCTTTCATGTTTATTTAGTGGTTTTGAAATGCCCCTTTCCCCTTGTGTTTATAAAGGACAAGCCCAACACTCAAAGTATTCATAATTATATTTAAACTTTGTGAAGCATAACATATTAACCTTATGGTTTTAATAGTGTATCTCTTGTAGATTATTCATGAAAAATTCATTTGTGAAGTTCAACATCCATAGTTGTACCCTAGGCTAATCCTATATTAGTGTTAAAATGAAGCATTAAATTTGGTAGTTGTCCCCACCTTGTGAAACTTAGTCTATAATGGTATAACTATGGTAGAGTCACTTAGTTCAATGACCAATAAATTTATCTCATTTTGGACCCAGAGGATTCCTTTTATGCCTTACCCTTCCTTATCCTTCATGTTTATTTAGTGGTTTTAAAATTCCCTTTTCCCCTTATGTTTAGAAAATACAAGCCCAAAACTCAAAGTATTCATAATTGTATTTAACCTTTGTGAACCATAGCATATTAAACTTATGGTGTTAATAGTGTATCTCTTAGAGACTATTCATGCAAAATTGGTTTGTGAAATTCAATACCATAGACATGCCCTAGGTTGATCCTAGATCAATGTTAAAATGAAGTACTAAATTTGATAGTTGTCCCCACCTTCCCCTTTTCAAGGAATGCCCAATCTCATGGGTATCTCATGGTAAGGAGAATTTTGGAGTGAACAGTAACTAGCATTATAAAGAGGGTCCACATCATCTTTGTTTTAATTTCATCTCATTTTATGAATACGTTGATTTAGGTTTGCCAATAATAATGTGCCAACTATTATTTAATTATATAACATCCTGGATACTAGTTCACCTATTACTAGGGCTAGGTCCCATCAAGGTAGATTGGTAATTTTCCCATAATTTTCCATATAAAACCCAAGTCTAATTAGCATAGACCTATCATGATACCTATCATATCCTTTCTACAACATGTACCAAACACATAGCCCAAGATGGTTTGTTTAGTTAATTCAACCATTAATGTCTTCGGAGTCATATATGATCTACTTAGGAACCTTAATAGGTATCTTTCTTGTTTCACCCCTGGTATGAGATGAACCATGGAGGAATGCATAACCTCATATAAGACCACTTTAAGACTCTTGAATTTAGAACATGAGGATATGTCATGTAGGTTGTTCCCTTTTAATCTAATAGACTCTACCTATGATTTGTTTCTAAACCTTCCTGAAGAATCTATAACGAGTTAGGATTGATTTAGTTTTTCTTTCCCTTCCCAATTTAGACAAGTAATTGACCCCAATATTGTATACCATTAGTTATCTTATATCAATAAGGAGCCCAATAATCCCATTATAAATTTCCATGCTAGTTTTCAAGATATGTATAGTTAGGTAACTGCACTTTACCAAACCAACCCACAATCAAAAATTGAATTGTAAAACAATGTCATGGACCCTTAGACAACCATGTTCCTAAGAAGAGAGCATCTATAGAATACATATCCTTAGCATATGTAGGGGCCATCAAAGTGGATAGGAAATTGAATTGTTAAGGATACACCATGACCCCTACTCCTGACTTGATACCATAAAAACTTGAATTAAACTTCTTACCTAAAATTAATTAGAATTCTTTTTTGCCCCAACCACTCCCTATAATACATCAACTCCCACTTTAAACCAACAACTAGGTTTCATAAACCTAGGGGGTCCATATTTGATTCCCTAAAATCAACATCAAGGGATGTTATCTGAAACTAACAACACCTATACCATGCCTCAATAATACACTAAAAATGAGTTATATGCCATTCAATGAATGGTACAAAAGCTCAACAATGACTTCCTAGGTCTGTAGAGATAAATGAGTAACTCTAATGGAGATATCTCCAATAATAATTTCATGTAACAAAATCCAAATAGGAGTTACAAACACCCTCAAAACCCCCTAGAACCTTCACCCAATATGATCTCTGAGATTAATTTGTTCAAGATAGCCTTACCCAACTAGTGTTAAGTGCACAACACAACAATATATAGAGAGTTGGACTACATGGAGTTTGGTTCTACTTTTGATATCTTCCATAAGGAAATGAAAAAAATATGATGTAGTTCCCAATCATATAGAATCCTCTAGCTTGGATAAATCCCTAAGTATTGTTATAGTATTATAAATATTAGATTTTTTTAGCTAAGAATAAAATGATCCAGAGAAAGGTATTAATGAGTTGCAAGCATTTTAACAATTTAAAAGGAAAAAATATTCCATTAAGAGTAGGAAGCAATAATAACCTATTACTACCTCAAGCCCCCTAAATAATGGTGCAACCCCACCAAACTAAAATACTAGGAATGATCCTCCACCTCTAAGAATTCAAGAGCCTAAGACACCTATGGAAAGCCCACTAGTCCAAAGCAAGGGGGATTATAACATAGTGGAGGATATGAATAAAATAAAGTCTAACATTATAATTCATGAGCTTGCCCAAATCACAGAGTAGTGGGACCTTTTTTTTAAATATTTTACTCAAAAGTTAACCCCATAGGCCTAACAAATACTAAAAATAACACACACCAATGTGATTATCCACAAGAATAAGATGCAAGTTCCCCCATTATTTTTAACCATTAGGTTGTTTGTAAATAATATACATAATTGATTAGTATATTTTATATCTTCAACCAATGTGATGTCATTAGGTGTGTGTGATAAACTTAGTCTAGCACTGATAAAATCAAATAAATTAGTGGTCTAGTTGGAAAAACTAGAGGTGAAAGTGATAGGTTAGTTGTTAAACATCCACATCTAATTTTAATATAATATTAAGATTTAACACTCTATATATGTTCAAGAAGTTGGCATACCATAAGCCTATGATATTATTCTTCAGTAGAGATTGGTCTACGGACTTGAATGTATATATGGCCACAAATTTCTCACATATTTGGTTGCTAAAGAGAGGAGTAGCCAACCAAATACACATGAAAATGGAACCATACATGTGTTAAGCATGAAATATACTAAGAGGGGGGTGAATCAGTATATTATATATCTTTTTACTTAATCCAATTTATTTTCTTTAACCACTTAATCACACATTCAAGATATGCATTCAAACTAAAACAATAATTTACACCACGTGTATCTAAGGACTTTTGGCCTTTCTCTTAAGAGGGGTTCAATCTCATTAAGTAAATTAACACCCATTCTTTGTAGTGGCATAACACCATCATCATAGCCACTAAATACTTCACCAAGTGGGTGGAATCTATTCCTCTAATCTCTACCAAAGTGGAAAAGATTGCTGACTTTATCAACCACCATATCATCTATTATTTTGGTGTTCTTCACAAGATCATCATCGATAAGTGAAAATACTTCAATAATAATAAAGTCTAAGGTTTATGTGATTCATTTGGCATCAATTTATTGTTTTTCTTGCCTTATTGACCACAAGTAAATGGATAAGTAGAATCCTATAATAAAACCCTCACCAAAATATTAACCAAAGTTGTTAGTGCTTCAGGTCAAGATTGACACTTACACATTCCATTTATCTTATGGGCCTATCACACTAACATTCAAACCTTCACTGGTGCTACCCCTTTCTCTCTAGTCTTTAGAATAGAGGTAGTCTTTCCTCTTGAAGTCCAAATCCCCTTTCTTTACATATCTTTAAAGGAGCACATTTCTAAGGAAGACATTTGTTAGCATCATTTAGCTCAACTTGAGCTACTTGACAAGCATTATTTAGCAGCTCTCACCCAACTCCATATCTATCAAGAGCATATCACACATTGTTATAACAATCACCTCAAACAATAGGAATTTAATATTTGAGATATTGTCCTAAAACAAAACCAACATGTGACTAACATGGAGAAGAGTAAACAAGTAATTTTTGCTTTCAATTGTCTTAGACCCTACATCATCACCCATAGGTATGGATTCAGAGCTTATCATTTGTCCTCTCTTTAAGGAAAACTAGAACTTGGGCCTCTCAAAATTTTACATCTACACCCATTTTTCTATTAAATAAGGATCAAGCTCACTTATTGTCTAACTTAAGCTCATCCCTTGATTATGAGATCTTAACCTTCACCCACCTTCCTCCTCCCCCTTTGAGGACAATTAATTATAACATAGAACCATGTGATTAACCATTATAATCATGGCCTAATCCTAAATATGGGTACCATAGGTCTACCCATAGCATGGTTCTTGTGGATACTTTTCATCTCTAACAAGATGGAATCCCATGGTCATTATCTCTCAAAACCACACCTTTTTACATATCATTAACCTTCTTGTGTAAATTTTTGCCCTCATAAAGGTAAACATTTGGACCTAAATATACCGTTCCATGTCTAAACACATTTCATATTACAATAGTTAATTAGGTAAATATCTTAAGTATTTCAAACTACTCCCTTGAAGGATAGTTTCCCAAAAACAAAAATAAAAATTTCCACATGTAAGGTAGACTACTCCCTTGAAGGACAATTATCAAAAACATTAAAAACAAAACCAATAAGCTTAGACCAATCCCTTCAAGGATGGTTGAGTTAACTTTGTCAAATTTAGAGTAATTTCATGGAAGATTCCCATATCGATCAACTTCCCATATATAATAATAAAGCAAAACACCTACTATCATAAAAAAATCTAAAAACACAATCAGATTTCACATGTAGACTTCCCACGTTAGTCAATTTACATTTAACATATGACATGGACTTGTCTATTACCATTCTTAGGCTACCTATAGAAGGGGTACACTAATTCACATGAGGTTATCATACATATCACTTTTTACCCTTCACACAACCTATCACCCATATTCCCTTTAGACTATCTGTAAATCAAGGGATTTAGAGCTTACTTGAGACCCTGTGATCAAGAGACCTTCTTTATCAACTAATGACCGCTCATTCACAGTGTTTGAAGGGATTATATTCATTAATCCAATATCACTTTGGGTTTATTTTTAGTCCTTATCAAAAAAAAATCATCAGGCCCTATTCTTATCCTAATGTGCATGGTTGATGTTTTCACCATGACTTATACCATCTAACATTACGACAACAATAGTCATTCCTTTTACATTGAGTGAGGTTTAAAAAAAAACATAACCATACCAATCATAACCATAACCATAAAATTCAGCCAAAAACATCTAACACATTTAATACATGTTTATTTCAAACTATGTAATATTCTATTTAGGGTGCAAAGAGTCACATGACACATACATAGTCATTAGATTACACACGCATTGCCTAATACACATGCATACGCTATTTTCCTACCTAAGAATTAGACTAATTATTTGGTGACTCTAGATTTATATTCAACCATCCTTATACTTAATTAATCCCTAAATTAACATCCATAACATTCCCTATCTCAGTAATCGCTAAAGGGTATACTCTATTCTCCTCTCCCACATTCATCCCCATATGATGAGAATCATACTTTGGGTATTTCACATCGATACATTCACCTTCTTGCCCCCTTTTCCCTCCTATTCATACTATCACATTACCACATGCCCTAAGCATTATACCCTAACCATTAATAGTGTCTACTCAAACATGGTAGTCTTTTCTTTTGTGCTAGCTGAATGTTTATCTGTAGTTAGGGAACCACCATCTTATTCTAGCCATACAACTTGTTGGATAGGCCTGAACTAGTGAAACTAATAAGTCATTATTTCTATGGATTTGGAATAGAGGATGAAGACATGAACACCATTTTTCTAGTCTACCCATGCAGCTCTTAGGTTAGGAAAGGTCCATCCTCTATCACTCACCATGATGCTAACTTCTTTACTTGTAGAATCTACTTTATCATCAAATAAATTCTTTATAGATCATCACTTCACTATTGCACTTAAAACTCAGCTCATAACGGTGATGAACCTTATCCAAAATAACTCTATAGATCTCGATAGACCCCCACCTCCTAAAACTTAGCTTGTAGTGGTAAACACTATCTCCAAAATCCTACCCTCACATAATTTTAGAAGGTGTAACCTCCTAACAAAGGCACCTCTTTTCTGGATTAACTCCATTAAAGATCATTTGTGGTACTTTAAATTATTTTCATTTATAATTTATCCTACCTTTCTCATTTGTATCTCTCATCCTACTAAATTTGGGATCATTATGGTAAATATTTACCAGCCTACCCCATTCACTTTCATCAACACCTTCAGCAGAACCTAAAACTATTATTTTACCATACCTTTTCCCTTAGCCCAAACTAGCCCATGTGGTCCATTAAATTAGGGTAGCCAATTTAAACATGACTCATCCAAACCTTGTTGAACTACATTGGCTTGATGTTTATAGACCATGTAGGCATTGCTCCACTTCTAGGGTCAGCTCGGCCACTAATAACTAATTCCCATCCCTTGTTTCTTCTCACTCATTTCTATTGCTAACAACATCCTTTTGCTTAGGGCATCCTACATCAAATAAGATTTGAATTCTTTCTTTAATGTCCTTATGTTTCAACACCATCTAATATTTCCTATTATGTCTTTCCCTCATTGTTGGGAGAACTACATTAGGCTGAGGTCTTTTTGGACTATGTAGGTAGTGCTTAGTTACTGAGGTCAGCTCGACCACTTCCTTTACTTTATTTTCCATTCTCACTTAAAATATCTTCCTCCACTTCACTACCTATCTCCTAACCATCCCTACCTCTAGATTGTTAATCTCTATTAACCACTTTTCCAACTTGTCAATCTATTTTAACACAAGGGTTGATATCTTTCCCCATTGGCCCCTCTTACTTCCCATAAAACCACCTCCTACTCTACTTCATTGGCCTCCCCATCATATTTCCTTGTGTATGCTTCAAAACTCACTTCCCTACCCACATTTTTCAGTTTTTGAATCTCTTTCACCTTATTACCAACCTTGCCTTTTATCCCCTTCAACTTATTTCTCCATCCTCATCATCTCCCCTCACCCTTGGATATTTGTCATACCCTCTTTATCATTCTCTTCTCCTCACCCATTCCAAATCATCCTATGAATCTTGCAAGATTTTTATTTATTCTATAACTACACTTTTTATTTACATGTACCACAACTCTCCATCATTCCCCCACTCTTCCCACCGTACCCATTTTCCATTCTTCTTGTTTGTTTTTTTCCATCCTTTTTATCTTCCTTTTTTTCCTCCATAACTAGCTTCTAAGTAGGCCTTCATCCTTTGAGAAACATTCCATAACTTCCCTTTTCTTATTATATCTTTTTTCCTTTTGCTCTTTCTCATTCCCCTTTTCCTCTCTCCCTCTTGGTACTCACTTATCTTTTGCATCTATGTGAGTATCCATGATTTGTATCCCTGCTTCAATTCTTCCTTTTTTTCCTTATTATCCTTGATATTCATCCCTTAATTTCATCTCTTCCTTTCATTTCATCCCCTATTTATTCACCACCTCACCACTTTTTGTCTTGAAAATATTTTCTAATCACCCTTTCATCTTGTCAATATTTTATAACAAGCTAATTGATGCCTACCTCATCTCTTCACCTTCTTGTCCACCCATCATTTTCTTCCCCTTGTTTATATTAACCCCTTTCTCATTTTACATCTCATTCTCATCTCCAAAACCACCATCTAATTTGATTCATTATCCATCATCATCCATGCTTACTTGGTCAATATACCACCTACTTCTTCACTCTCATGTCATCCTCTTTGTTTCATTTTCTTTTGTTTATTTCCTTATTTATCATTTTCATTACCAAACTATTTTATCCTTCATCTATTTTGGAATTGTTTTCAAACCTTTCATGGCTTCCCATATCCCCCATCCTCCACTTACCCTTCATGATTGTTACACTTCTCTCCCCATCCTTTTCAATTCTCCAATCTATCATTCTTTAGTTCATCTCTCACCCGCATCTTCTACCTTTTATTTTTCTATTTTCTCTATTTCATTTCATTTTTTTGTCTCACTTGATGCCCTTCCTTGCTCTTTCTAACCTATATGACCATGCCTAGCTTCTTCCATCCTTATCCACCTTCATCTTTATCTATGACCTCATTTTTTTCTCTTCATCCATCTCTTAGTCCCCCTTTACCTATTCCCTTGTTGGATCTCCCTTATGTTCTCCAATTTAACCTTCACCTCTTTAGAGTGAGGTCACTAGTTGTACTAATTTTTTGTACATATCCTATCTAATTCCTCATATCCTCCACACACTTGCCTTAATACATGAATTATAGTTAGGTTCATTAATTTAGGAGTATCCCTTTCTTCCTTTAATGACTTTATATGTTGTACTTAGGCTCTATTTTTTGTCCCTCTCTAACTACTCCCTTCACCTTCCCTATCACATTTTTCCTTTTAAACCCTCTACCCATTTTGAGCATGATATGGTCTCAAAGGTATTCCACTTGATTTTGGTTTACTAAGAGACATATATCAATCCTATAGCTCTACATAATTAGCTAGGACCATAGGCTCATACAACCAACTAGCAAGCTTGATCACTATTAAGCCATCAAGATGAAAACTCATTCCCCACCTCTTTTGGTCTTGTATTTTTTCAACCCCTTTTAGTATGACCTTCAAAGGTGTTATAATCAAGACCAAAACCACCTTCAAATAGAAGCATTGAGATATCCATGTGGGGATGCTAGCTACACCCTCTCATGTACTCTACCTTCTAATAATTCCCCTTGATTCTCCCTTCTCAAAGTACATCTTCTTATGCCTTGAAATAGCCCTAGATTTAATGCATGAAATCCACAACCTTCTCCATCATTTAATTAATATTATTATTTACCTCACTCCATCTTCCAAGACCCCTCGGTGTCTTACTTTAAATTCCCTTAAAACCTCAATGCTTACTTATTTTGGGGTCCCACTAACTCAAGAGTCAAGGGTTTGAATCTTCACCACTTCTTATTTACCCACTCTTCTACTTTGCTTCCCTAGATGGTTGAATAATAACCTTTAATAGCCTATTAATGACATTGTTGTGGAATGTGCATAATGTCAACTTATTTGGATGGTGATGAAAGAACCTGTCAGATCACCATGGCAATTCTTTATTTGAGTAGTTCCAAATTTTCTAATGCCTATTAAATCATATTTCTCCCTTTTTTTTTCTTCAAAAAGGTGGCCATAATTTCATGCTTCAACCTAGATATCCATGGCTATAGATTCCTTTACATAGTGGGCAAAATCATCTAATTGCATCTTAGGTAATCTTATCCACCATTGCTACCACACCTATTAGAAACTATTTGATAGCCATATTTTCCACCCTTTGGCACTTCCCTTTATTCAATATCCTTCACTTGGACCTACCTACATATCAAATTGGGGCAACCATGTTAACCAATGCCTTTTACCTCAAAATAGCTAAATTTAGCTTGATGTTATTTTTTGGATTCATGTCCATGGAAATATGTAGGTAACATCCACTTTCCCCATGCATCTGGAGTTATCTCAGCCATCCCCTTCCAACCCATACCCAATCCACCCATGCTTTCACCATATCCACCTTGACATCAGTTCCTTTTGACCAAAAACATTGGTGTTTTTTTATAATAACTTTTAACCACAATGATCAACCTTACCATGTTTAACTTTTAAATGTGTGCACAACCTCATGTAAAACCAAACCATTAATATTTTCTTGAGAGAAATTCCTACCCTAGATACCTGAGTTAACACTGACCCTATTTAGGAACTTTGATAAGACTAACCCGATTAGCTATGAACAATGTTAGGGACCAGTTACGTTATCATTTATCTTAGAACCCAACCTTTTTTTATCAACATTGTAACCTTTATTATCTACTTAATCTTGACTATTGCACTTATTCATATTTTGTGAACCCATTAGCATTTCACATGCCCAACTACCTTATGGCACCACCTAGTGCTTCCCCATCAATTGCTTATCAAACCTATACCTAATTTGACCTTTCCTCATCAACTCTTGGTTTGAGTGGGAACACCTCCTCCCATACTTAGGGTACCTTGAACATTTACCAAGTGATTCAATTTTGTTTTACAACTTATCAATTTAAGGCTACATAACAAAAAGGGGCAAAATATAAACATTAAAATACTACACACTTATAGTTTTTGATGCCTAAATGCCTTAGGATCCCATAAAACTTATTAAACCTTCCTAAAACCCCTCTTATCCCAACCAAATAATTATTTTCCTAGTCATATA
This sequence comes from Torreya grandis, assembly GCA_037957365.1. Lineage (NCBI taxonomy): Eukaryota > Viridiplantae > Streptophyta > Pinopsida > Cupressales > Taxaceae > Torreya > Torreya grandis. The sequence continues at coordinate 4,087,775 of JARHVA010000572.1, forward strand.
ATGTCACTCAAAATCACTATTCAAAATCACTATTCATCATCACTATTCAATGTGCGACCCACTATCACTATTCATGATGACATAGCATGATGACATGGAAAGTGACATGGAATTTGACATAGCATGTGATTTAGAGGTGATATGGTAAATGGAATGGATTAGAAATGACATGCTTGATGTCAGACACCATACCCCATTTGGGACCCTTTCCCAAAGTGCCTGATGACCTCATTTCAACATCACAAAGTTCCCCCCTTGAAATATGGTGAATTTTCCCTTAAGGAAATATTATTAAACATGTATTTTGTCATCCCCATATGAAATTATAATTTAAAGGATATACCTACCTCTTTAAGACTTTGGGAAAGAAAAAGGGCACCCCTTTTTGACTTTTTAGCCAAAATGGGAGACTGCTCAACCCAAATGGGAATCTTCCACAACCTCACCTTGGAATTTTCATCCCCCACATGGAAAATGGAACCAAATTTGGTGTTATAGCCCTTTAATTGATTTTTTGAAATCAAGAAAGGATTGGGAGAAGTCTTTGGTCTCATTTAAACCCATGTGCATGATTCCCATTCAAAATTGGACTCATGTGGAAGGTGGGAGACACACCAACCCCAAATGGGAGAATTATGATCAAAGTGGGAATCCTAACCAACCTAATCCTTGAATAATTCATGATACCACTTAGATAAGTTCTAATTTCTCCACTATTCCTCTATTTTGGCATGTTTCTTCACATCAAATGCTATAAATACCCCCCTTTCCTTCACCCAAGGCTAAGTTAGAAGTTAGTATTTTGTTATTAACATTTTTGTTGAAGGTTTGGAGGTATCATAAAGGAGGCCATAATATTGAATATAAGGATCTAAAGCAACAAAAATCTCCCAAAATTACTTCAATTATTCATCAACTATCAACAAGCTAATCTTCATCAAAAAAACATCTTCAAGCATTGAGGTAATCTTGTTGTTTAATTATCGTAATTTATGTATTCCTTTCCCTTTGGATTTATTATTTAAATGTTTTCCTTCATCACCCTCTTTTCATTTTATCCTCTTATCCATATCCCATTTTTCTTCTTGATCACCATTTACCCCTTTGCCTTCTTGGCCTCATTTTGACCATTTGCCCCTTTGCTTTCTTGGACTCATTTTGGACCATTTGCCCCTTTGAATTCTTGGCCTTATTTTAACAATTTATCCCTCTTGTTTTATTTAACACATTATAATTCCCTATATAAAACCCTTTAAAACCCTAAATAAATCACTCTTTTGACCTTTATCAAACCAAACCAAAAACCATAACTTTATCTTAGCCAATTTTCAGCATTAGAATGATTTAAACTAGTTGTTTTATTTTAACCATCTAAGCAATGAATTTAGTTTTATTGATTAATTTGTTTTTATTTTTTGTATTTAATTATATTTTTATAGTCATATAGGTTAAATATATTTCTTTTATTATTACCACGTAATTTTTTAAAAGTAGGTAGATTGATAGCCTCCTAGAAAGCTTTCGCTTTTAGGATCTAACTCACGCTAGGCAATCCACCCATTTACTTGTCTAACAAAAAGTTTATTTTAGTGTTATATTATTTTCAGGTAATCATCCCAAGAAAAATATTATCTCTCCACAATCGTCTAGATTCAATGCGTGCACATTCAATAGGTATTCTTCCACACCCTTTATAGTTAGTTTCTACTTTTCAAACTTAGAAAAAAGCAAAAATAGATAGAAATAGGTAGATCTATAAGTTGGTACTCAATGGATTTTGATAATTCTAATCTAAATTTTACAAATGAAAGAATTATTTTAAACTAATTACTTCACACACTTGATGAAAGAAGAGACTACTAACTAATTCAATCCTTTGCTTGAAATTAAAGCACACTTTCACACTCACTTGAAATTGTAAATTTTAAATCTAATTCACACTTTACTAGAAACAATAAATTTAAATCTAATTAAAACTTTGTTGAAATTATAAATGTAAATATAATTCACACTTTTTTAGAAAAATGAAATACTATTTAAATGTAAACCCATAATTTATTATTTTATGAATGAATTAATATATGAAATGATCAAAGAAACTATGATTTTCTAATAATAGAAAATTTATTTAACATAAATATAAATATTGTACATAAATTCCTAGTTCTATGGAGAGTGGGCCCTTGCTCTTTTTAGAGTCAAGAATGAAGTTTATTCAATACTAAAAACATGAATGATTTTGCATTAATTCAAAAAGCTAGAAAATTCACAATATTCTTGGAGTTAAAAATATATCTATCTTCATTATTATTTACTACAGATGAAAACATACATATTTATACTCATTCCCTAGACTAAAGACAATTTACAAAAAATAGAATTACTAATCAATTTGTTACTCCCCAAAGATAGGAGATCTAGATTGATTATAATCCTATAGAATCCAACTATTATCACAAAATAGTTATACTATCCCTATAATAGTTTTAAGGTCTAAATATATACAAAACATATCAAGATTTAATCCTTCAAAATAGGAGAAAATATTTTTTTGATGTGATTTTAGTTGGAATAATTATCCTTTATTACTGATCTACCTACAAAATCTTCATCATCTTAGGCTTCAAACCTACATAGTTCATAGGAATGTCTCTCCATAGTCCATAGGAATGGACCTATAGATTCCATAGATATGAGTTATTTAGTATTACCCAAGGCTAGAAATCTATAGGGTTCATAGATAAAGACTAGTTCAGTCTATAAATATCAGCTGAGTAGGTTTGTAGCTTAGGAAAATTAGAATAAAAATTGGAGCTTCTTTATCATGCTACATTTTCCATCATTTCTATACATTATTTAAAACCAAAACACTAAAAAATGTTATTTGTTAGACGTAAATGACAAGGTAGTAACTTAATCTTTAGTTTGACATAAATGAGATAAAGTATCTATTTTCCATGCTATAGTCAACTAAAATTTTATGATTTAAATAATATTATATCCTTGGAGAGATGAAATAAAGGATATACTATGTAAATAATAAGCCATATTTTGAGCTCATCATCTTCCCCAAGTTTTACCTATTGTAAGTCCCTTGTGCAAAACTTCATCTACCTCCATAAGCTCTATTTTTATCTTCTAGACTTTGGCTAAGATAATAATCATCAAATTCATATTTTATATGATAATCTTCATTACTAGTGAATCCTCTATGAGTCAAAGTCATATCTTCCTAGACATTAAATTTTTCATCAGATTGTGGTACCCAAATTTTCCATCTTAGAATTGATATAACTAATAAAGGGGGTCTATATCTCATTCCAATCCATATCTTATCTCCATTGGAATTTTGTACTTCCACAATTTCCTCAAGAAATACTTTATCTCTTCTTCTAATCCATCTTACATTGTTAGGAGATATAACTTCATGTCTCTTGAGAGAGATTGGTAATAAATCCCATCTCTTAACACTTGTAATAACTAAATCAAAATTCTACCTTATAAAAAGATCAAATGAGATGGTGAAATTATATAAGGCTTATAAATAATGATTTTTGACATCAAAATTTTGGTAAACATATTTGAATTTATATTTTATCAAATTGGGAATGGAAAATTTGGTCATATGCATAACCCTATTATATTAGCATGTATTGAGTAATCTTCAATCTTTTTTTCCATGCTAAATTATTTTTAAAATTAGAATGGAGTGCTCTTAATTGAACTTCTCCCATATGAAGATTAAATATTAATTTATTATGATCATGGTCTCCTATTATTAAGTCATGTAAATATAATTCACAAAGGATGTCTTGATTGTCAAGGCTAGCACTATAAAAGATTTCCAAAAATTTAGAAGGATCAATTTTTTTTTAAAAAAGTTGAAAAGAGATTCTAAAGAACTACCAAATATATAACTACTCAAAGAGAAACAAGTTATATACAATAGGACGTCTGCAAGCTAAAAGAGCTTCAACTAATTTTCAAGCATTCTACAAATCTTCTTCTAGAGTTTGGGTTTTGAACTCTAATATTTGTTTCTCATTATGAAATTTATCATTCATAATAACTAAATCATTATTATTTTATTTGATTTTCTGATATTCCTCATGTGCTTGATATAACTTATCTAATAGAGGAACAAATGGATGGTTTATTTGACTTCCTTGATTCACAAATGTTTTAGAGGTGTAAGTGGATTGACTAACCTTTTGAGGAGAAGAAGTAGGAAAGGTCTTAGGAAAGTTCAATATCTACTAAAATATTCTATTTTTTCTTAAAACTCTCTACAGATATCCATTATTCAATCTCTTCTTCTTCTTTTTGTTCCATGATTTATTTCAATTTATTAACCTATAAAGCATGATTCAAATATATCACTTCTAATATTTTCACTAACATAGAATTAAGTTGATCCTTACTATGAATTTTGTTGACTAGATCAGTAATGTTTGTTGCCTATTATTGGATCAGTGCTTGAGTTTTGGAAAGTTTCAATGTTAGTTGCATCATAGGGTCCTTTGGACTGGATGGTTCTCCTTCAAATTTTCATGGAGATTTTACTTTATCTACTAGAACTTTAATTTAAACATTTTATTCCTCTGTAAAATTATCCTTTTTAGCTTTGGTTTCTATTGTGTTGACTAGAGGACTTCCTGAGTCATGATGTTACTGAATAACAAGACTAACAACATATTTTTCCATAGGATTTGTTTTAGAAGTTCCTTGTTCTTTAATGTTTTTCTGATCTTAAGGTTGGGATAGTAGTCTAAGACTATCTAAAGTATCTACATCCTCTTGTTCATCTTTATTCAAGATAAATTTTCTATTTCTTTTGATTTTTTGAGCTACACTTGATGGTTCATTTTCTATAATAGTTAAATCTATGGCCTTTGCATGCCTTATTAGAGTGAAAGCCCTTATATTTAATCTATTTATTTTTGTGAAAGGAAATAATTATTTAATAGGTACTTGAGGTTCTTGTGGGGTCTCTAAAACAATGGAGGTTTGAACATCTTGAGATCTAGTAATCCTTCTTAAAGGAGTTTCTTTTGAAGCCATAGGCTATTTTTGCTTGTGATTTATTTTATTAGTGGATGGAGTAGCTATATTGGATGGTATTTATGACTAAGTTAAACCTAAATAAGGGTATTTTTGCTTGTACTTTATTTTCTTAGTGGATTAAGTAGCTATATTAGATGGTATTTATGACTAAGTTAAACCTAAAGTCCCAAATAAGTAGGGTTGGAATTTATCAAATAACTCTATTTTCCAAAGCATCCCAAACTTCTTTCCCTTGCTACAAAAAATGGTGTTGAATAATAAAGGGAATAAGACCATGATGCTTGAGAGTAGCATTAGGAGTGGCTATCATAACTTGAAGGCCACCATATAGGTAATATGGGAGGTTAGTTTTACACTAGGGGTTTTGTCTCCCATAATTCATATGTATCAAGATTTTCATAGCTTTTGGCACCCAAAAGGCTACATTTCCCCTCACAAGTTATGTATTTGATGACCTAAAATGCTACAAACTACCATGGTTCTAGAAGTGAATCTCTAAGGATACCTTTAGCCTTTCCTTTTAAATTAAACAAACATGCAATTCTAGTTCTTTTATTATGATTAAATTGAGAAATAAGATCATTAAATAGAACACTCCATATTACTTTCATTCTTGTGTATGGGATTTCTATGATTTTGATAATAAATTTACTAGAAACTGGAATGACTATGCCTTCAACAATGGAAAAATAAGGGGTAAGGTTTTTTTACAAATTCTCTTACTAGTGTTTCATGAAAGCCCTAGATTTTTTGAATAAAGGGAATCCAACCATTTGCTTTGAACGTTGCTACAGAAGCCCTATCATTGATAAATTTGGTGGGTATCTTTAGCTCTGATCATGTCTTCTACCCCATTCTACCTTGGATGAATATTAATCAAATTAATATGAATGTTTATGGAACTTTAACAAAATAAAACCAGGGTTTACACTAATTTTTCTTAGAAATTCACAAAAAAAGGTTTTTGATATACTTCATAAGGATTGGTAATTTTGGTAGAAACATATGGAGTTAACTTCCCACATGCTGATGGAAATATAATCATAAATTTTGGGTTCAGTTGATGTCTATGGAGTGGAAATTTTAACTTTTGAGGTGACATGATCATAAGCATGGCCATTTGAATGATGGATTTACATGAAGACATTTAATGGCTCACAGGAAAGAGGCAATTAGTTATATCACCACCAAATAATTTATAAATTTAATCAATTAATGATTAAAAAACCTTTTATTTTGAATATTTCCATGAATTTTGTCATGATGTTCCATCATAATGACAATGATGCATGCACTTGTTCACTATGACACATCTTTTTGATCCCCTTTTTTCTATTTGTCCACTATTTTATTCCTTTATTGAAGGAATTCATAATTATCTAATCATATCTCCCATCTCCATAGGATCAATCTTATTTAAATAAAAAAATTAATTTACTAAACATGAATAAATAAAACTTATCACTCACTTATTCATACCTTAGATCAAGTTCTTCTCTATCATTTGTCATAAAAAAGAAGAATAACATGAATTATTTAATATATTTCAAAGGAATCAATATTTGAAATTTGTTGTTTATGAAAACTAATCAAAATCATTGATCAGATTCCCCCTTTTTTTTATTTTTTGCCCCTTGGTCATCCATTGTTGGTTTTTTGACCAAGGTCCTTTATGTAATGCATGGCCAGCCAACAACCTAGTTTTCCAACCATGCATTGTCAATATCATCCTTACATACAATTTTCACTATTGATTTTTTTTTACAATAATTATGGTAACAATTCCTTGGAAGAAATAAGTTCCTCCAGGAAAGCTACCTGGTGTCTCATATTTTGTATAAAGTCCTCTTTATTAAGAGGTTTATGATAAAGTTTTAAATGATGACCATTGACCATAAGATTCCTTCTGCTATCATCAATGGGAATTAATTTGATTGAGCCATTTTCAAAAAATTATTCTATTTAATAAGGTTTAAGCCACCTTGTCTATAGTTTTCCTTTGAACTATTAAAATTTAGAGTCAAACAATAGTGCCCAATCTTATTTTTGAAAATTTCATTATTTGATATGTAAATCATGCCAAATTTTCCTCTGATTTTTCACCAATTCAGCTATCTATAATGCTTCCATTCTCATTTCATTGAGTTGATTGAGTTTCATGAGTCTCTCTTCTTGTGTTGTGCCCAATTCAATTCCTACTTCCAATGTTGTTTTTAATGTTTATAATTCAAATTCAATAGAAAATAGAGGTTTTTAACCATAAACCAGATCATATGGTGAGAATCTAGTAGTTTTTTTAAAGTAGTATTACAATCCCAAACTACTTTTGGTACTTTATCTACCTAATCCTTCTAGCTAGTACTAAAAATCTTTGTTAAAATAATCTCCAATTCTCTATTTTTAACTTCAACCTATCCATTAGCTTGTGGATGATATGGAGAAGAATTTCTATGTTGAATTTGATACACTTTCATGAAGTATTTTATAATTTTTGACATGAACTGAGGTCCTTGATCTGAAACTACTTCTTTTAGAGCACTAAATCTTTGCATAATCTTAAAGTACAAGAAATCTACCACAGCTTTTTCCTAAGCATGAGTTAGAACTTCTACTTCTACCCATTTGGTGACATAGTCTATGTATACTAACATATATTCTTTTCCTATAGAAGGAGGATCTATAGGTCAAACAATATCAATTCCACATTTCTCAAATGGTTTTAGAACAAGTTGAGGATGGAGAGGCATTTCAACTAAAAGAGTGGGTTGCCTAGTTCTCTGACATGCATCAAAATGTCTTATATACTTCTTCACTTGTCTATGAAGATGAGGCTAATAATAACCTATTATAAGGATTTTATGTATTTTTCTATGGGTTGAATAATGTCCTCCTCTCGGTTCATCATGATAAGCTCTAATGATAACACATGCTTCATTATTTATCACACACCTACGAAACACATGATTAGGTCTAAGTTTAAATAATATTCCATTAATCCATTTAAAATAATAACTTTCTCTAATTAACTATTTCCTTTCTTTATATGAAAAATGTGGAAGAAATTTCCCTACAATAAGATAATTGGTAATATCAATAAACCATGGAGAATCTATTAAAATGGCAAACAATTTTTCATTTAGAAAATCATCCTCCACTAGTTATTTTTCATCTAAAATATTGACTCTAGATAAGAAATCAACAACCACATTAAACTTTCTTGGTTTATCTACAATATTAATATCAAATTCCTATAAGAGTAACAACCATCTAATAATCCTACCTACTAGTATTAGCTTATTGGTAAGATACCTAATGGCTAAAATATCTATGTAGATAAACACTTTATAGCCTATTATGTAATGTATTAATTTATTTATTACATAGAATTCAACAAGGAATTCATTTTCAATTGTAGTGTAATTTATTTCAATAGGAGTCATGTTTTTGCTAATGTAATAAATGACATAGATATGATCATTTTCATCTTCTATCTCAAGACTGCACCCATTACTATGTTAGAATCATCTATGCATATGTGAAAAGGTTGTGTCCAATCTAGACCTCTCAAAACTAGAGTAGTACTAAGTTTATCCTTGATGGTTTCAAAGGCTTGTTGACAATCATCATTCCATATAAACTCTTTGTCCTTTGTAAGAAGCACAAACATTGGAGTAGTTATTTTACTGAAGTCATCTATGAAGCATCTATAATAACCAACATGACCCAAAAAACTCTTTACTTTTGTTTGTGTATGTGGAACAGGTAAATTGGAAATGATCTCAATTTTATTTGGGTCTACCTAAATACCTTTTGTTGAAATGTGATGTCCTATCACTATTCCCTGATCCATCATTAACAAGCATTTTTCATGGCTTAATGATATTTTATGTTCCTCACATCTTGTCAAAAATCTTTCCAAATTGGTAAGGGCTTCTTGATAGGTTTCTCTATGGATAGTGAAATCATCCATGTAGACTTCTACATAATCATTTTTGAGGTCAAAGAATATTTCTAAAACTATTCTTTGAAAGGTTGTTGGAGCATTACAAAGACCAAATGGAAGTACTTGGTAGGCAAAGGTTATCTAAAGGCAAGTGAATGTGGTTTTGTCTTTATCCTTAGCTATAAATATGATTTGGTTATATTCACTAAATCCATCGAGAAAAGAGAAATATTTCTTTCTCACTAAGTTATTAAAAACTTGATCAATGAAAGTCAAGGGAAAATAGTATCTCAAGGTTGCCTTGTTTGGTTCCCTATAATCCACATATACTCTCCACTTCCCATTTATTTTTGGAATAATCACAAATGGTGAAACCCACTAGCTGTTTGAGATGGGGTATATGATTTTCACATCTAATAATTTTTGAGTTTTTATTTTCACTATATCTTTCAATGTTGGTTTTATTCTCCTTTATGGTTGTCTTACTAGTTTGATAGATTATATGTAAATGTAATGTTTACATACACTAGGGTGAATTCCTTTTATGTTAGTATAATCTCAATCAAAAGCCTTAGTATGTCATTCTAGGACTTTAAAAAAATTTACTTCATCATCATTGGTTAACCATCTATTGATATTTAAAGTCTTTATAGGTAGTATCATAAGAGGTTTTATGTCTAGGTGATTGGATTATACCTACTTAAATTCAATTATTTGTGAATTTAGAGGACATGGATGAGGAATCATCATATGAAATGTTACTACATTTTTGACAAATCCTTCTCCAAGGGGAAGAGCTTTTGCTAATGGGCAATGAAATACATTCAAAAATTATGTTTTTTGTTCTTTTGCCTAGTTCCATATGCTTGATTGAATTATCCTATGATCATATCATGAAGAGGTAATATAAGTATTGAGGAAAGATATATAATATGAGACTATGTATTCTATTCTATCATAATCCATAGTTTTTATATATTCTATAGATCTATTCTAGTAGAATTCATAGTTTCTTTAGAGTTTTTAGATTCTGCTAAATGCTCATATTCCTTAGACTCTAGAATAATGTCTTCACTCAATTATTCTAAATTTTTTTAAACTATTATCATGTCTAATGATGAAATATAATTTATTTTGTTGTATTATTAGTCTACGTAAAGATTTTCTATGTTGTTCATTGGTGGTTTTATAGGGGGATACAAGGAAATGCATTAGGATTTTAAACCATTGGAAATGATCATATCTCCTGACCTAAAATCAATAAATGCTACAACAATAGCTAACCATGGTATTTTTAGGATTAGAGGATATCCCAAACTAATTTTTTTTTTACGCTGTAGAACCATAAAATCAATAAGATATTCCCAAGATTCCATAATTATTGCAATATTTTCTATGGTTCCTTCTAGTTTGGTTATAGATTGGTCTACCATTTAAATAATGGTAGATATAGGCTGAATTTATGTGAGGGATAGTATTTGAAGAGTGTCATTAGTCATGACATTAATTTATAACCTTAAGTTTACTAGAACATTAGGAATTTTCTTTCCTCCTATTGTGACTATGATGATTGGACTACCTGGGTTTGCATATTTGGGTATTAACAATTTTCTTCCTAACAAATCAACAAAATTACCATCAACTTGTGTGGTTATTAGGTACTATTTTTTCCTTCTAGGTTTTTTAACACACAAAGTCTTGATGATTCTATTCAATTCAAGAATGTCCCTAATAGCTTGTAATATTGGTATCTCAATGTTAATTTTCTGCAATTCATGGATCAAATCCTATTAGTGTTTGATTTAAACCTCTTTCAATATTTCAATAAAAGGGGTTATTAGTGTATTGATATTTTCCTTTTATTTTTTAGGATATTCATTAGTTTCATCTTGCTTATTATTTGGTTCAAGAAATTGTGTTTTATCTTTTTCATCAGGTATCTCTAAAATGAGAATTAGAGGCTCTCTTATAGTTTTCCCTAATCTTAGTTGTATATCAAAACAATCAATGGCCCCTACATTGATAGTTTCTCCTTGGTCATTGACATAAATGTGTGCTTGTGATTTATTCTTTGGATTTTCTATTGATTGTGTAGGCATTGGGGTTGATTAACTTGTTATGGCTATTGAATGATAGGGGTAATCATTATGGTTTGATGTTGGGGTTACCTTTTTGGTTTATTATATTGTTGATGAGGGGTCTATTTTGGATGAGGTTGTTGTTTTGGTACCCATGGTTTTTGTTGAGGTACCCATGGTTATTGTAGTAACATCTATGGTTGAGGGGATACCCAATCTCATCTAGGCCATGACATCTAGGTTGGTGGCATTTGATTTTGACCCCACATTGGTGGAGGTGTTAGAACATTCCATGGAGATATCCATGGATTAGATAAAAATTTTGCACCAAACTATCCTTGATTCTGATTTTATGGAAGAAAATTTTGTCTTTTAACATAATTTACTTCTTCAATAGATTGAGCATTTGCTTTTATCTACTTTTTCAGAGTAGGCAAAAGAGTACAATGGTTTGTGTCATGGTATATTCCCTCATAAATTCCATAAGAATAAATGTTTATTTTGTCTAAAGGATAATCCCTAAGAGCATGTTTCAATATACACTTAGGATAGTAAATGGCTATTGGTTCTATTACATTAGCTTTAGCTTGAACACTGTCTAATGTATTATTTAGTGTGACTAAAATATCAATTTTTATATTAGTGAATTCTTCTATTAACTTGCCCAAGTCATTATATTTTCTCAACCTTCCTTTCCTCATTCTTGGTTTTTTCCAAGAATAATTAGAATAGAGTTCTAAAATCTAATGAAAGGTTAGTTTGTTTATATCTCCTCCACCCATTAAGTTCAATGCATCTCTAATGTCTTCATCTAATCCTTTGAGGAAAACAAGTTTTATGACTTTCTTAGTAAGTGGATAACTACTTAATTTGTGTGTGAATGAAAATATATCTAAATAATCCTCTAGGGCTTCATCTTCATTTTGTTTAATTTTGAAAAATTCCTCCTTTTTTTCTCTAAGTTTACAATAATCCTAATATTTGTTAAAAATTTAGTCTCCATATCTTCCCATGTATGGATGGAGTTAACTAGTAGACCCATGAACCATCTCATGGATACATCCTTGAGTGTTTATGTAAACAATTTTAGTTTCTAATTATCTGATGTGTAGTCATAAATTTGATAGAGAACTTTGAATTCAAACAAAAATTGATCAAGATCTTCAATGGATATTCCCCAAAAGTTGGGCATATTTGTAGGAGAAATATTTTTCATGGTGGTTTAATGATTAATATCTACACCATTGGAAAAGGAAAAATTCCTTCCTTGTTGTGCAACCCATCGTTCTTGTTGGTCACCCATATTTTCTTCCTCTAATGTGTCTTCAACACTAGGATTAGTTATCTAGTGAATGTTGGTATGGATTCTTGAGGGATGTTCAAATGGTTCTTATAAATATTTTGTAGCCTCATGATATTCTCTCCCTATAAGTGGATAATCTAAATGTATTCTTCCTATATGACTTACTTGTGGCAAAGTTCTAGTCTTAAATAGGATTTTAGGAGACTCCTGAAGATGTGATTCAATACTTTTTCTAAACTCTTAGCTAAATATGGTAATGGACTATCTTCTCTGAATTCTAGGGTAGGACTTTCAACTAGAGATGTTGAAGGACTTTTTTCTATTGGTTTTTGAGAGAATTTTGAAACAAATAATCCTTTTGAGTCTCTTGGTTGAAACATAAATTTATTGATATTTTATGATTTTAATATTTTTTTTAATATATATCAATAAGTTTTAACTTACTAACACCTTAAATTTCCCTGGAAATGGTGCCAAAAATGATGAGTGTTGTTTAACTCTTCATTTTATCAATCTTTCAGATTGATATTTATCACACCAGGGCTGGTGTCTAAATATATTTTTAGTAAGGTTTATGATGGTAGATATATAAGTTTGTCTTGATGTGATTCCATAATTTTTCTAAACTCTCAGCTAAAGATGGTAATGGACTTTCTTCTTTGAATTCTAGGGTAGGACTTTCAACTAGAGATGTTGAAGGACTTTTTTCTATTGGTTTTTGAGGAAATTTTGAAACAAATCATCCTTTTGAGTCTTTTGGTCGAAACATAAATTTATTTATATTTTATGATTTTAATATTTTTTTTTAATGTATGTTAATAAGTTTTAACTTACTAACACCTTAAATTTCCCTGGAAATGGTGCCAAAAATGATGAGTTTTGTTTAACTCTTCATTTAATCAATCTTTTAGATTGATATTTATCACACCAGGGCTGGTGTCTAAATATATTTTTAGTAAGTTTTATGATGGTAGATATATAAGTTGGTCTTGTGGGAATTTTTATAATTCTAATATAACTTTTACCAATGAAAGAATTCTTCTAAACTAATTACTTTACACACTTGTTGAAAGAAGAGAATATTGACAAATTCAATCCTTTGCTTGAAATTAAAGCACACTTTCACACTTGCTTGAAAATATAAATTCTAAATCTTATTCACACTTGATAAAATTTTAAATGTAAATATAATGCACACTTTGATATAAACTTTAAATATAAATCTAATTTACACTTTTATAAAACTATAAATGTAAATCTAATTCACACTTTGCTGGAAAAATGAAATACTATTGAAATATAAACCCATAATTTACTATTTTATGAATGACTTAAAATATGCAATGATTGAAGATAATATGATTATCTAATAATATAAAATTTATTTAACATAGATATAAATACTATACAAAAATTCATGGTTCCAAGGAGAGTGGGACCTTGCTCTTCTTAGAGTTAGGAATGAAGTTTACTCAGTATTGAAAGCTGGAATAATTCTACAATAATTCATGAAAGCTAGAAAATTTACAATATTCTTGGAGTTCAACATATATTTATCTTAATTATTATTTACTTCATATTAAAATATACATATTTAAACTCATTCCATAGACTAAATAAAATATACTAAAAAATAGAATTACTAATCAATTTGTTGCTCCCCAAAGATAGTAGATTCAGATTGATTATAATCCTGGAGAATATAAATATTATCACAAAATAGTTATATTATCCTTATAATAGTTTTAAGGTATAAATATATACAAAATATATCAAGATTGAATCCTTCAAAATAGGAGAAAATATTTTTTTGATGTCATTCTAGCTGGAATGATTATCCTTTGCTACTGATCTGCCTACAAAATCTCTAGCATCTTAAGCTTTAGACCTATAGAGTTCATAGGAATGGCTCTATAGATTCCATAGAAATGGATCTATAGATTCCATAGGAATGGACTTGTAGAGTTCATATATATGATTTCTTTACTATTACCCAAGGTTGGAAATTTGTAGGGTCCATAGATAAAGACTGGTTGAGTTCATAGATATCAGTTGAGTAGGTTTGTAGCTTAGGAAAAATGGAATCAATAATTGGAGCTTCTTTATCATGCTACATTTTCCATATTTTTTATACATTCTTCAAAACCAAAACAATAAAGCATTTTATTTTTTAGATGTAAGTGACAAGGTAGTAACTTAATATTTAGTTTGACATAAATGAGATAAAGTATCTATTTTCCATGCTACATTCAACTAAAAGTTTATGATTTACATAAGATTATATCCTTGGAAAGATGAAATAAAGGAAATACCATGGAAATAATGAGCCATATTTTGAGCTCATCACCCATGTTACACCAAACTTGGAAAGGTTTGAACAATCCTCTCCTAAGGGTACATGTTGGTGGTTAATATCTATGACATGCCCAATGGGACCAAGATTCAAGTAATTAGAGCACTTAATTTCATCATTTTGGTGATCAAAGGAAGTTTAAACCTCTCTATTGGTATATTTTTAGTCAATATCTCATGCCAAGGGTCATCAAAAGGTCTCCACTTAAGGGTAAGAACACCTTATTATTAATAGTTCACTTTATTTTTTAGTTATCTCATGATGTGTGATGGATGAATATGAATCAATATTCTATCATGCACCTCCCTATCAGTAAAATTATGAACTATATCTATCTCACCATGAACCTTAACAACCTTACATTGACCCCTATCAGCAACATAATGCTCACATAAGTCCTATGAACCTCCTTATTACCAATAATATCACCTTTACCCTCCTTGTGAGCCCTATCACCCTCCTTAGAATCCTACCTATCCTCTTGATGATTCTTGGAAAGATCATTCTTCCCATAGTCAACATGGACATGTTCCAAATTAGTCCATTTTAGGCCTTAAGAAAACCCTCTTGGGTTATGAGAGATATATGGTTGGGATTGATACACAAAAGGAGTATGGTCAAGAAGTTCCTAGTCTTCTCATTAGAAATGTGAGAGACTCTTTTTAGAAAGTCAATGGAGAATGGGAATCTAATATGAGGGATAATAATTTAAATCCCACCAGTGGCATGTTAGACATGGGTGGTCTAATTTCAAGTATATAAGAGAAACTAGTGCCTCATGAGGGGAAACAAACCCAATATTATCAACCTCATGTGTCCTTCCTTATTTCATATCAATCCTCTTTTGATCAACCCATCATTCCCCATAATACTAAACTAGATGAGTTTCAAAATCCTCCAAGTTCACCACAAGCTCCTCAAGCCTTCCCTAATAGGAAGTTTATTCAAGAAACTATGCAAAAGAAGGAAGAAATGTGTGTTGAGAGGACTGAATATCATGGTTCAAATTAGACTTGGCAAAGCCTTTCCCTTCCTAATTAGCCAAAGGATATTTATGATTAGATTAAACTTGAATTTGAAGCTCACCTAACTAGGGAAATTAAACTTGTAAATGAATATAGCCAAACCTCACTCCTTCCTCCCCAAGATCTCACATCTTTCCCATCTTGGAGATATATCCAATAACGTTTCTATTGATGCACTTAATGTGGTCCTTGTGTCACTAGGGAATGGTAGGAAAGTAAGAAACTCAATTTTAAGTCCTAGAAGACTCTAGGCTTGAGTTGTTTATACAACTACTACTAAAAAAATATAAAAATAGTAGAGATATAGTCTACACTAGTTAGTCTACAAGTAGACCCTATTGAAGGGATAATATATATTACATAATGGCACTCTATTCCATACTAATCTTTGTGAAATTGTCCTATACTTTACAAATTATTTCCCAAAAGAAAAACAAATAATGAATATTTATAGAATGAGATAAGATAAATTGAGTCATGGGTAGATCCAAGGTTAGGTAGGGTAAGGCAAAAAATAAGGTTTGATACAGATAATCAAAGATACTAATTCTTCTAAATTTTATGATAGAAACAAAAAAAATAGCATTTAACAACTCTAGCATATTACTCAAAGATAAATTAGTGCATTTGAAGCTGGAAAGGAAAATAAATGCATATATCTAAAAGTATATTTTTCACAAAATTATTCATCCGTAGTAAATTTCATAAGCACATTCAATTAAAAATGAGATGAATATAAAGCACATATACTAGCAGATTTATTAGCCTAGTGTTAAACTCAAACTAATAGGTGCATATATTTAATGTTATTTCCTAATTACCTATCAGAAAAGAAAGCATTAACTCTCTAAAATAATGATAAATATAAACTATAGAATACACAATCAAGCACTCAGACAATCTCTTGAATTCTTGGCCCTTTTGTATTAGTTATATCACAATTATTTGTGAGTTATAATAAGGAGGGATACATACATACATACATACATACACACATACATATATATATATATATATATATATATAGGCTTAAATATTGCATAAACAAGTTTACGTGGGCCCTTAAAATGCACCCAAATGTAACCAAGTGGCTATAATGCCACAGAATACAATTGAATATTCTAAATTTAAATTTTCAAAACAACATAAAATATTCCCTATGGCCTTGAAGGAGGTTGTTGGCTAACTTGATACTACCTTTGTTTCTTCTCTACCTCTTACTTCATCTAAACCTCTACATATGCCAAGAAATCCTAATTAATTTGTCCAAAGTCTAAGATCATGGGCCAAAATAGATCAGACATCTCTTGAATAAACCTGTCATGTTTTACAAGTATGGGCCTTGGTGCTTCCTTAATGGCCTTTACTCTCTCAAAAATTTGATTGAAAATGCCACAATGTTTATTACCTTAGTGGCTATCTTGGCCTTAGCTATATCTTGATAAAAAATTTCAATAAACACATTCATCTGGGTCCTAAATTCTTGGTCATCCATGAAAGTACCATTAGGTTTGGTCACCCTACTAACCATGGCATCTTTCAATAAGAGGGTAATCTTGAATTTAATATTATTTAAGGATGTAGTTACATATTTTACCTAGTCCAACCATCTCTTCAACATCCTTATCCTATTCATTAGGATGGTATGTTTATGAATGATATCCTCAAGTGGTATAACCTTGAGGTTTGGGAACTTATTACTCCTTGAAAATCTAGCTAGGTTTCCCAACTTGGCATCATAGAGTGTAAGTTTTTGGTTAAATTTGATGACCAAATTAAACTATAGGTTCCCATCTTCCTATCTTCTCTTCATAAATTTGTATAAGTTTAAGGCATTAATAACAACATTGATGAACTAGATTGTATTATTTTTTGGCACTATAGGCAGTGTTTATTCTTCCAACCTTTTCAACTCTTGTTGCATCCCATTCATCAAGGCTAATTTAGACTCTACCTAGTCTTGGACTATAGACATAGGGTCATCTTCATATTCATTAACTTCACTAGGGCAAATTTTTATCTTCCTTGTCAAAGTGAAGAGGGACTCTTCACTCGCATGGGCCATAACTAAGCTAGATTATGGCTATTCCACTTGCCTTCTCACCAACCTCTTCATTATGCCTATGGTAACATCAAATATCATCATAATTTGAGGTGTAATTAGGACCACCTAAGATATCTCTTGTCTAATTACCTATATAATGTCTCTAACCTAGGGATAGTAGTAAGTGTTGGCTTTATTGAAGGTGGATACAATGGAGGTACCTAGGTAGATGTAGAGGCTAGGGTTGAAGTAAGAATTCAAAAGTTCATTGGATCTATTTTCCCAAGTGTTTCAAATAGAGTTTTTGTAGGGCCCATATATAGTATAAATTCAAGTAATTTTGGATTCATGCTCGCCTTTATAGCTATAGTAATATTAAGTGTCTTTTAAAAATTAAATAACTTTGAAATGGGCCTTAATGGCCTTGTAGGTGTAAAGGAACCAATAATAGGTGAGGCACTTATTATGCATACCTATGTAGAGGAAATATTTGTAGGGGAATGATAAATAAAATGTGGAAAGGTGAATCTAAAGGAAGTACTAGTTTGGCTCATATTAGTGTCAACTAAGGACTGAGCAGTGGTGGTTATAGCTATTCTTATTGATGGGTGAGCCAATAGGGAAATAATGGTGTAAGGAGAAAATGTAGAAGCAAAGGTGGGAGGATAAAATGTAGAAGCTAAAGTAGAAGCAGATGTACTATCAATTGGGAATGAAGGTTGTGGGAGGGTACTTACATTAAGAACTTGAGGTGTGCTTATGGGATTTGCTATCATTTTAGATGTTGATAGATGAGGTATTACCCGTCTCATATTAGTAATATGATCATTTTTCCTCTTGTATACCTTATCAATATTCCTCCTAGCCAACACTTTCAATTATTTCATAAATATCTCAATTCCTTGTTACAACTCCCTAAAATTAATGAAAGTAGGGTCAAGTTAATCCAAGATTTGGAGGGTGGATCCCATTAAAACTATAGAGATCAATATGGACCCTTGGGAGGTGTTAAGATGGATGTTAGATCCTCCTTGCTCAAATCTTAGAGGCAAGATCTGATCACTTGAAGTGGTAAGTAGTAGAGCTCTACATGACATGTTCCTAATAAGAGGAACATTGTCTTCTTCCTCCTCTTCTTGTCCATCCTCATAATCAACATCGAACATGCTTCCATGGGTTAGTAGTGGCTGAGATCTGGTGATATTTTCCTTCTTATTATCTCTATCCATTCTCATTTCTATATCTATATTCTTATTCATTGCATTCTTGAGTACTATTACATCATTCATAACATCCCTATATATCCACTCGTGGACTTCTTCTTGATGATTATATTTTATTGCTATATCCTTTTTGAATTTGAATAGATTTTTGGTTGTAATATTGTTAGGTTCCCAAAGTCTAAAGTCATTCTTAGGCAATAGGTAATAATCCCTATGCCTAGAAGCCACAATGACATCATACCATTTCACGATCCTAGTCCTCCTTAGTTTATAAGGAGCCTTGTGAGGGATTGTCTTCTTATTTTTGAAGACTCTATAAACTCCATGTAGTAGTTGATAAGAGATCTCTTCCTTATCCAAATTCATTAGCACATACCTTTTTAATTTGAGAGGATCCACCATCACTCCCTCTATTATAATTACTATGTAATTTGGGTACATATAGTAGCTACCCATATCTCTTATAGTTTGTCTAACTTTAAGAGGAACCCGCAACATCTCACACTCAGTGATTGATTTATAAAAAAATAGGTGAAATTATTCTACAATCACTCTAATGTTGCATATAAAGTGGTGAATATACATTGTAAAGAATAACTGGGGCACAACTTCATGTTGCTCAAGAGACCGTGAATTTTGGCCTAATTGGGTAGTTGTGCATATGGCATCCAATAAGTAACTCATCATGAAGAATGGAGAACCATTATTGTATGTGTAATTGATTACATATATGAAATTGTTTTAGATGACCCCAAGTGGGAGAATCTATTAATCCTCTAGGATTATATACAGTAGTGAAATATTCCTTATCTCTACATAGTTAATGTATGGATTGTCAAATATTATATCAAGGAGAGTGAGGCCAATCTTGAATCCTTTTATAAATTATTGAATAGGAAAATTCCCTTGGTCATCCATGAGGACATCTCCAATTAGGTTAGTCACTCATGTAACTGAGACATTATATGGGGAGTGTACCTCATACCAATTATCAATGATGACTTGGTTTTACTCAATCTATGGGTTGGGGAGGTCATAATACTTCTTAATGTTTGGCCTATTATAAAGGCAATAAGGAAACCTTAGTATACTTATTTAAGTATTCCATCCTCATGCTTTGATCTCCCAAAGATGTTAGAATCTAGGTCAGTGCATGACATGACATATGGCTTGGACATGGCCTTGTGGAGACTGGTTACATTGATGGTAAGGATGTCAAAATCCATCTAGATTATATGACACATGGTCTCATCTTCATCAATTACCCTACTTGATTCTACATTGAAGTATATGATGTTGTAATGTAATTCACCAAATGTTATGGCTTTGAGAATGAATTCAATGTCCTTGAAAATAATTAAAGTACCATATTAGAATAATAAGTCATCATTTTTGAAATAAATTATCTTACTCAAAGTGGAGGGACCTACTTGTGCCATATCTTCAAATGTTCTAGGTAGCAATCAATGCCTTTATGGTATTTTCATATAACTTGTAATCTCTAACAATGGTGATTGGGAGTGTAGTTTGTAAATATCTTCAAACTTTGTTAAACTCAGAAAGCACATAAAATAGAGAGAGAAATTGCATATAGCTTTTGAAATATGAATAATGATGGTCTAGTTGAATAGCCTTTTGAAATATTTCCTTGATTAATGCAAGGTTGATGGTGATTTTGGTTCATGCCATATTAATGGAAAACTTGTCAACCTTGCTCATATTTTAAAAAACTTTGAAATATTAATTTTATAAATTAATTACACTAGGATTCAAATTAAACTTTGATTCACCTTTGTTTTTATATCAATTTTAGATTTAAATATAAAGGCTACCAAATTTTAACATGTGGATGCCACCTTAGATCAATCTAGGTACTCATAGGGCTTGAATATGATCGAGCTACTTAGTCAACTTGAAATCCAAACATGTGGCACCTTTTGATTGACTCATGGACTCCCAAAATGAAGATTTTAGTGATGAATAATTTGTATCATACCACGTGGCATATTTTAATTCATGATGAGTTCTTAGGTGGTGCCTTTCAATTTTGGTTAGTCACAAGAGTGTCATGCATCACTCTCATGGGAAATTATATATTCTCTTTGCCAAGTGGCTTTCTTGGAAGGAAATCATATCTTTCCTTACCAAGTGTCTCTTTCACAAATATTTTGGATAATTTTCAGCAACTTGGCACTAATTTTGTGGCTTAAGAGGAGACACACATCCCTCTTGGAGGAAATAGAGTGGATCTCATATAGAAACAATGTGGGGTTGACATGTGGTATCATTATTTAGGCCCAAAGTGGAAATGCATCAATCTCATGGTCTTTTTTTCTTTATTTTACCAAGTGCCATCTTTAGAAGGTTCCTCAAATAGTTGTATACAATCAAACCTTGATTAGATAGCTCAAGTATTCCCAAAAATTTGATTTTTGAGATCTCACAAGATTTAGATAGATGTAACATAGTGTAGACATGTGTTGATCTTATATGAACTTGAAGGGAACACACATCACTTTGGAAGGATGATTGGGTCTAGATGGTTACTTTTGAGACACACAGTTGTATCTTGGTGGCTTAGATTGAAAGGGTTTACTCATGGGAGATAAGATTATCACACGTATCCTATAATTCAAATTTCAATGGATAGATTCCTTAAAAACTCTCTAAATGATGCCATAGAGCTTACAGACTCAATAGATTTGGTCCAAGTGTCTTATGTAGGATGCAATGAATCCATAATGAATCATGAGGCTTGGTGAGGTGGAAACTTTTCCTTTTAGGATCAGGGTCTAAACTTTGGCATCACATGAGGTGTCATGAAATACATTTGTAATTTGAAGTCTTATGAAATCAAGTGAGAAACTAGATAGCTTTCTAAATATGTCATTGCCTATCTTAAGTAATTGTAAACAAGTTTAAATTAGAATTTGTAAGAAAATGATTTAAACAAAACATAATTTTAATTCAATAAGATATAATAAATCTCATTGTGTTTATGCTGATTGAAGGGCCACATTTTTTTCCCTTAGCAAAATTATATCTTTATACCATCCAATCATTCATGATTAATAATCCATTGCTAAATAAAACTCGGAGAAGTCTTTGTAATAATTTGAATACTTATATCTACCAATACTTATTAAAAAAATGAATAATTAACAAAAAACTATAGAATCATAAGTAATTGTAAATTATATCAAATCCATATGTAGTTAAAGGATTTAACATGCTTATTCTCTTGGGCATTTCTGGAATTGAAGAAAGTAGGGTCCCCATTCTAGGAATATGGGGTAGTTGATCATCAAAAAATTATTACCTCTATGAATAAAGATTGAAAATTTTTAGAATATAGATATTATATTTTAAATATGAATAAAAATTTAGTTATCTCATTTTGATCTTTAGTTAGTATCAAAACTATTTTTCAAAACTAATGAAAGCCCACAACATGGAACTAGAGTTTAAACCTTGTAGTTAATCATTATATGTGTGTACTTTGAGGTTCATTAACTATTGTCATTAGGTTCAAAAGTGATAAATCTAAATCTTTAAGACATCAAACATGAAATGAATTAATCATTATTCATATTTTATTTAATTATGCCTTTCTTATTTAAGGATGGCTTGGGAATTTATCTACTTCCAACCAAACATCCATAGCCCTAGTAGAGATTGCCTAAATAACCATTCATGGAATATGAAAGTATTTTATGATTTAACCTCATTGATGTATCATTTTTTTTTTGTTTTTTTATACCTACATTCATAAAATAGAATGTTTGGGAACCAAAATTAGCTAGGTGTAAGATTTTGTCAAGATATAGTCTAGATGTAATTCACTTTCAGATATCAAGTCCTACCTTGGTAGTTTATTTGGTAAATTTAAGTGATAGTATGATGTTTTACATAGATTAAAAATATTATTCAAGGAAATTTTAATTCATCTGAACCAAATTATAGTCTTAAAATGACTTAGGATTTTCATGAGAAAACTAACTTCTAATTAATGCCACCCAAATTTTATAGATTGAAACACTGTTAGAGGTTTCTAAACATTAGATGAATAATGTTTAAAATAAATAATACCTTAATCCCATTTTTAGGATTAGATTAATACAAATCAAGCTAATGAATTCTTGTCTAAATGACTTACTGCTAAGCTACATAATGCAATAGAAAACAAACAAGAAATGGAAAGCAAGAAATAACACAACAAGAAAGCAAATCAAGAAAGTGATAAAGAAAATAAAAAAAAATAATACACTCTACTCCTAACTAATCTAAATATAAAAAATATTACTATCGCTATCCTTATAAAATTTTTTATAGAGTGGTAGAGAAATAATGCTTCAAATATTGTCCATTGACTAACGAGGTTAACTCATTTCCTTGCAGGTCTTTGAGCCTAAATGCATTTTCACCCAATAATTTTTCCACTTGATATGGTCCAATATAGAGAGGAGTGAACTTATCATGTTGTATTTTATTCTCTTTATCCTTGTCCCACAATATGACCAAGTCTAATATGTGAAACATTTTAACTTTAGATCATTTGTCAAACCATCTCTTCACAACATCTTGATGATTTCTAAAATTATTCAATGCTTCATCTCTGCATCTTCCATTTAGATGATGTTCAATATCAAGGAATATACTCTTTCATAATATTTCATATACTTAGACATGAAATTATAGGTGGGTAGTTTTATTATGATAGGAAAAAAAGGTTTCTACCCATATACTAGTATGAACAGGGATGCCTTAAGTGCATGTTTATATCTTGTTCAATATACCCATAAAACATACTTTAGTAGGGACTTATTGGGCCCATTTTTTCCTAATTATGGACCCATGCTAACTCAATATACATCTCAGTACAAGGTGATCATGTGGAATTATTGTTATTTTGATACCTTTTGTGATAGTTGGATGAATTGATGCACTCCTTGCACTAGCTGGTAGGCGACAAAAAAAAATTATTATGTTTTGGGCATCTTCAAAGAATATAATCATATGGAGATCATAACATGAAGGTTAAAAAGTAATGGATTCAATATAATGATTGAGAAAAGCATCGATTTTACAATTGATGTGCATAGCTCCACCCTGGTAGAAGGTGCTCCTGTAGGCTATAAAAATAATCTTGAATTAGTATGTAATGACATGATTTGGAGATATAGAATATCTATATAATTGGTTACAAAAATATAAAAGAAACCACCATTAAACCTTAAGACTATCATGGAGGTCTTTAAGGCTCCACGTTTTAGTTTCCAAACTTGCCTTTGAGCCTCTAAGCCTTTAGTAGTTTAGATAAGATTTTACTATATTTTATCTATATAAACTGTATTAAGTATTTAGAGCTTTAAGTATATGAAGATTGGTTGAAGTCATACATGATGTTCTTGGGTTAATATCTTAGCTTTGTGATTTATATTCACAATTAATAATATGATTTTATTTATATAAATTTAATTAGAAGGATGTTGTTTACAAGCTTTAATTCATGGCATCATGGCATCTCTATGCTAAATAGTGATGTCAACCTAAACTAATAAATAGCCTAAGTGCAGGAAAGGGCATGTGCCCAAAATTTGACACCTATTCCAAAAGTGATAACCTAGCATGAACCCTTAGTCTAAGATTTTCCATTGAACCCTGAAATATAGGCTTGCACCCATAAGACTATAGAGCAACCCAATATAGACTTGTACCCATATGAAAAAAAATAGCTAGCCTAGAATGGGCTTGCACAGATGAAATAAAAAATGACATTGCTGCAAATGACCAAGTCCCTTAAATATTGACTTACACCATGGCACAAATATCCTAATGTGGGCCTTGGTTCTTTATTTGATGTAATTTATGTGAGTGCATAAAGATTATTCCTTATGTGATTTTATGTTGGCATAATAAAGTGATAAATGTTGAGTACCATGAGTTTATGTTATGATTGTGTCTAGTTGTAACTAGTCTAAAACTAACTTGGATAGTGAGATAAATACTTGACAAAGTAAATTAATTGAGACAATTGACCCTTTTTTAAAACATTTTAGTTTTATTATTAGGACTCATGTTGAATTTTATTGTTTCAATAGTGAAAAAGAATAATACTCTGAGTCTCCCTCAAGAAAATTAATCATTGGCTAAAATAGGTGGAAGATAGATTTCCATTGAAGAATCCATCCTATAAAGAACAAAATTTGAGGAAGTGGGTCCAGAACAACCTATATGATGCTTTGTATGAGGTCTTATTCTGAAAACTACATGAACATGTAGACTGATGGTTGGATACTTATGCAACCATTAGAAGATGAAGATATAGATAGAGCCTTTAGTAGACGAAGGAGTGCTTATAAAATCTTAAGAACATTGATGCAACTTGGATCAGAGCTATAAATAAATGATGGTAAGGAGTACTAAATAACTATGTGCTTGAGTTCATAGTATTGATGTATTCCTACCTTATAGAAGTAGAGTATTAATTCTTGTATGAGCCTAGAGGTAAGCATGTGAAATAAATTGGCACTGAGATTAAGAAATTGATGGTGTATTATGGCTTTGAAACCATAAAAATGGTAGGCTAAAATCCTTTCACATATGAGTAACATAATGGGAAAGAAGGGGATGTGTACGTAAAGTGTAATAAAATGGGATGAATAAATTGACACTCAAGTGCTTGGGTGATAAACTTATAATAAGATAAGGCATAGGCTAATAGAATATCTATAACATAGAAGTGTTGAGAGAACCCATAGCAAGAACAAAGTGTATGCATAAAGATATCTTGAATAGCAGTAGTGCCAAGAAGAGAGAAACACGAAAGCTATAGACTGAGTTCATCAATTAATGGGTGTATAATGATCTGGGTTCATATTGCATTTTACCATTGAAGATTCACCATAAGTGCCTACCCCCTTTGAACCTATGGTGTAAGCTCATGTGCTAGATCCCATTTATGAAAAAAGAAGAGTGATAATTGAACTTCTTATCAATATTGACTTTTATTGGTTTGTATAATTAGATCACAATTTTATGATTATACAAGTTATCACTTATGAGGATCTAAGTGAAGGTACCTCTAGGCCTTTGGGTGCTAGCTAAAAAATATAGAATGCAAGTGCAAGAATTCTAGTTTAGCAAATATCAGCTGCATAGACTAGGCAATAACCCATAGGGAGTGGCCCAGCACCACAAGTGAATAACACCATGCTATCAAATTTAATGGCACAAAAAAAAACCATAGGGTCAATTCCCAACCCATTAAATAGAGGCATTGAAGGACCAGTATTAGGATAAGTGACATGGGGTAAAAGACCTTAGATGATAGTTCCCCCCATAAAAAATATAATATGAGATGATAATTCACCTTATAAAATATTTTGACATGGAACCATAGAAAATGTGTTAAAATGTGAGCTTTAATGGCACATTTGGGGTATAACCCAGTTAAAGTGCAAAGCAACATAGTTCAAGATAGCTCTACTTGATCTCATTCATACATGGTATAGGAAATTTGATCCTAACCAAGCCATGACTGATTATGACATTTTTAAGGAAGCATTCTTGAAGGAATTTGATATTCTTGAGTTTGAAAAATAGAGCATCACCATGCTTAAGTAAATTAACCAAGGGTTATCAAAGAGCATGCACTTATATGATGTTAAGTTTATAACTCTCCTTTAAAATCTTCCTTATGACATCCACCCCTCCCAAAATGCATAATGGTTTGTTGGAGGCTTTCTAGTACCCTTCAAAAGAGCACTATCTATGAAGACATTCATGGACCCCCATGAAACACTAGAATTCACACTCTAGGCCAAGGTTGTTGGGAGTGGTGACATAGGAATTAACCCTTTCATGGTGGCATAGATTGTGTCCATGGCCTCCCAACTATAGAAGTTAACTACTAGTTCATCATAAGATGCTCAAATAAAATTGTGGTACACCAAATGTGACATAGAAGGCCATAACATAAAAAAATTACCCTCCAAGGAATGTGCACACATTACTTATAAATTGTGAAGTTTATCATGAGGGACATGATATTTATAATTAATTATTATTGTAATGTGCTACTCAAGTTAACCTAACCCTATATTACAATTTGTGTGATGCCTACACTCATGCCATAGCTGACTACAAATTAATTGATGAGATATGCAAAAATATGGAAAGAGGTGCATGATAAGAAACTATAATAGTTATAGGGTAGGTGAACCAAATAAATGAGGTATTTGGCCAACATAATTCTAGTTAAGGGATGTAAAGAGGTGCTTGAGGGAGAGGTGGAGGATGTAGTAGAGGAAGATTCCCACCATGATCATGTTATAAGTATGGCTCGACTGAGCACTATCAACATGACTACCTAATACACCCAATGTGTGGGTATTGTCGAGGACCACTCTGGTCAAGGAATTCATTGACTTGTATAAAAATTTGATCCAAGGCAAGCCTAGTGTAGACAAAGGTGAAAAAATGATCTAACATGAGCCAAAAGTAGATAAATATGCTCCAAAGGTGAAACTAACCCACACAAAACCAATCAAAGTGCAAGAAACTACTCATAGTGGATTCACCACTCAGCCACCAATTAGGTGAGTATTAGAGTTATGCTTAGCATATAGGGAACCAAGTTGTATTGAGCACATCACAAGGTCAAAACCTAAAGTTGTGCCCTACCCTGACCCTATGTTCCAAAGGATGTCTTAAAATAGGCCATGAGAATTATTCAAAATATACAAGGAGAAATCCAACTGACATTGTGCACTAAATTTTAGCCCTATACAATATTACTAAAATTAGCAATATAAACCTAAAACTTTATAACCCCAATAGAAATAAATAGGGAAGGTAAATAAAAATAAATTTAGCATTATTACCATCCTCTTTAAATTCTCATATTTCCATTTAATGACTTTCATTTGAATCATTTGATGTTAGAAACTTGAGTTGTTTGATTGCTTGATGACTCTTGACAATGGCTTCCAAATGCTTATAGGATATGAGTAATGGTTTGTATGAGAGATAGAATGTTATTATAGATGTAATATTAGAGCTTAAAGGTTTGATAGATGATTTCCTCATTATTTTGAGGGTGGAGGGAGAGTTTGGTTTTAGAGGTAAGGAGGGAAGGATCAATGGTGTAAATTCAAATTTGGGCTATGGATATCAAGGACTACCAAATTTCCATGAAATTTTTAATTCCATTGAAATATATAAAATTGGAGAATTCTAGAGAAAGGGGATAAATTGGGTAATATTTATAAAATCCTCCAATTGTATAAATTTTTCCATAGGGTTTAGGGCTTTAGGAGAGGCTATTAAAGGTGGTGGGTGGGGAGGTATATTATTTTTGAAATTTAAACTAGCTAGTGGCTTAAGGAGTAGGTTAGTGGGAAAATAAGCTTTGTTAGGGGTTTAATTAAGGGATTAATTGGTTTTGGGATTGGATAAGGCTTTTAGGATGTAGGAATGGAACATGGGTATTATATTATTAGTTAATATGTCTAGGAAATATGGGAATTAGGTTAAATTAGTGGGAATTACTATAATTAAGGGGGGAGAACATAATTTAGTACATATCAGTGCAAGATCTAGTGGTAAAAGATGTTGCCTCCCATAAGAAGAAAGATAACCAGAAGGTTGAGGTATAAGAGCTAATAGAGATATTGTGCCTCCTATAAATAAAAGGGATAGTACCCCTATTTAAGAATTTACTTTTAGAACATGCCAGGTAGAAGCCAGTTGAAATCACCATGCCCTACATAATTGAAATTGATGCACCCCACCTAGTTGAAATTATTTCACCATGCATGGAAAGGGCATGAGAGGTCAGACATATATAGGATTTAGAGTATGATTAAGAGTTCCTAGTGATTGCCACCATTGATGGATGGTTTATATATGAGGTCCTCATAGACACAAGCATCAAGGTCAATATTTTGATAAGGAAAGCATGGGAGAAAATGGGTAGGCTATCTTTAAGGCCTTACCCTCATGTTATTTTTATGGACAACAAATCTAAGATATAGTCAATCATAATTCTAAAAGGCACCATTGTAAATATTATGGATGTAGAGTTATATTCTAAATTTGAAGTGATTAAGTTGGCTGAGTAAGGTAATTATCCAATACTCTTGGGTAGGTTATGGTGCTACATAAATAATTCCAACATACTCTTCAAGAAGCTCTATATGACTTTGAAAAATGGAAAGGATAGGGTCATGATCCCCCTCTCAAGTGACCAAGGACCCCCTTATGTATAATGTGTTGATCTTGAAGATGAGATCAACCATATCTACAACATCATGGCACATGGTGTGAAGACTATCAACCCTAATGACTAAGGAGTGCTTTCTTGGGATGATAGATAGTTAAATTTAGACACTACCGATGTATCTTGTGATTGATGGGTCAAAGAAGCTTATGAAAACACTAGTCAAATGTGCCATGTAGTGAGTTCATCAATGTAAATCATGGTGTATCATCATGAAAAACAACTCTTGTCTTCTATTGTCACATGCATGCCATTGAAAATATTCAAGATCACTGGGATCACCATAAGGAAACTTGTTCATGATGGATTAGTATCAATCAGAGTAAATTAGGTAGATCATTCATTGGAGAAAGTTGGAATCTCAAAAAATGACCTTGGGAAGATCATGGACAAAAAATAGACTCTTTCATCCTTCCCTCTATATAATCCTTTTCTTCACCTTTTGTAGGGGTTCTCAAATTTTACAATTTTTTTGATAAACTACTCTCCCTCATATTTTTGAAGTAGACTCTTTCCCTTCTAATTGTGACTCTTTCTCAAGTCTAGAAGAGTAGAGACATCCATTCAAGAAGGCTAGACCTTGTGAAAATTTTATAAAAAAATTCTTGAAGTAATAAATATTTTCCTTACCTATCTTATCTTTTTGAAATGTGTTAAATAAAGTATGTGTACTATTTCATTGTGAAGGAGAATCTTCCATGCTTTCAGTCCTTCTTTCTTATTTAGATCTAAGTGTCTTGAATCTAATTGAAATTCAAAGTTAGTGTTCCTTTTTTCATAAATGTAAACCATTAGTGAGTCTTATAACTCCTATTTGTTTTTATATATGACTCCCTGAACCTAGTTTATGAAATACTAATGTAGTTGGCTAGTTTTATGAGATTATGTGAACTAGTATTATCTTATACTTATTTAGTGTTTTCCCTATGCATATGAAATCCTCTTTTAATTTTGATACATCACTTGTTATATTTATTAGGATCCCTTATCCCCTTCTAACCCCTTTTTCATGAATTTATAGGCTTATTTTTAGTTTAGGTGAGCATCAAAGAGGAACCAACCTAATCTAGAGGTTCAGCCCCATCACAGGATACCCATAGCTTGGGGTTGTTCTCATTTTATAGATTGACTAGGGGAAGCCTTAAAACCACTTGTTTGAAGGGTTTGAGCTGAATTTATAATATTACTATTCCATAATGATGGATGTAGATGTAGTTGTGTATGTGAAAAAGTGTGATAAATGTCAAATACATGCCAATCTAATTCATGCCCTAGCCAAGACTCTAAAACTAATGCTTACACCATGGAAATTTGCTACATGGGGCCTTTATCTCATTGGGAAGATAAAACCCACATCATTTTATGGCCATAAACACATCCTTACCACCACATAATATTTTACTAAGTGGGTTGAAGTTATACCCCTCACATGACTAGAATTTCTTTTTTCTAGATTCATATTCAACCATCTCATCTACCATTATGGTATCCCTTATGACATCATACCTGATAATGATGGATCATTAAAAAATAAGGATGTCAAATTAATATGTGCCAAGTAAAAAATTACTTAGCATTTTTCCATGGCATATTACTCTCAAGGTAATAGCCAAGTTGAAGCATCTAACAAAACCATTGTCAACATCTTTAAAAATATTTTCAATGATACTAGCCATGATTGAAACCTTTAAATATTTTTCACCATCTAGGAATACTATACCAATCACCGTATTCCAATAAGAGCCATTCCATTTTCACTTATTTATGGCATTGAATCCATTCTTCCCATTGAGGTCATGTTACCTTCTTTGTGTATCTCTTTGAAGCATGTTTTGAATGATGAAGACTATCAAGTAACTCTCTTACATGAGATGGATTTGCTTGACCATAAATTTATGAAAATAGTTAATAACCTATAATCATAATAAAACTAACTTTATGGACACTACAATCAATACATCAAAAACAAATAATTTTAGTTGGGTGATCTTGTTTTTAAAGAAAACCAACATAATACCATGACCGAGAAGAAACACAAAGGCAAGTTCAAACCTAACTATATAGGCCCTTTAATAATTGTTTTAAATTATGGCACTAGAGCATACATGATAATTAAACCATATGGAGATGAACATGATGAGCTAATGAACATTATACACCTTAAGTGTTACTTCACTTGAGAGACCTAGTGTATTGTTTATGAGGCCCATTTTAGTTGTACAATAATATTGACATTTTTACTTATACCATACCATTATACCATATAGTGTTCTACCATAAATTTCATATCAAACAAGTTATTATTCCATTCCCTACCCCACCCTTTGACCTTGGTTCAATTCCATTTGTTGCACAGGCACTTTCAACATAAAGATTTAGATCAAGTTTTAGTAATTATTTCAGCATTCTAGATAGAGGCTATATGTTTGGAGTAGTATGACTATGGTTTGGTAGTTGTATCCTTCATTTATTTTTTTCTTATATATCACATGGAATTGATTTTAACTATCTTTGGGAAAATCACTATCTCACCATTGTGATACTAATTATAATTACCGATGGGTAAATTAGTATCATTAACCTATGTCATTTCCTAATTATAACTGCCTATGGGAAAATTAGGGGCAACAACCTACTTATCATGCCTTGAAGTACCACCTTACCATGCCTATGTCATATTATGCCAACATTTACCCCCTTTCTTTTCATATACTCTCCCATCTTGTCAGTTTGTTGGTTGTCCCTTATCATCTAGGGGCATTGTTCATCATCTTTTTTGTGTCATGTTATTTATACTAACATTGTACTTCACCATTGTTTATTTTTGTTTCATTTTTTTTCTCTTTTTTTCCAATTGTTCTTCATTTTATCCAGTGTTTTATTTTTATTTTTTCTTTTTTGTTGTGCCTTGGTTTAGTCTATGTTCATTCATTGGGTGATTCCTTGCACATTATTCTTGAATCCATCCATACTCATATACTCAAATTATCATCATGGTTTTTATAATTGATGTGTTGTTTTCAATTGAGTATTAGATTATGTGTCAGTCAATATGCACATTTTGGTGAAGTTCTCATGGTGTTATATCATGATGCTTATCAATATGTTCTACAATAAAAATTAGATCTAGGAATATACATAGTAACAAGGCAATGATATCTCTCCTTGACATCAATAATTCTTGATCTAATCCAAATCATATCATACACAGAGTAATTAAACAACAAAATAATTTTCCTCCTTGCTAGTTCAGATGCACGTCTCCCTACTCACAAGTTGCCTAAGTTCATCGTTATCTTTTGTACCAATTTTCCATTATCTTCCATATCATGTTTTCCATTATTAGGATGTTAATGATTATATCCACCTCTAGGCAAATCATTGTATACCATACCACTTGAATTTATAATGATTATAACTACCTTTCAGTAAATCATTATGTTTCCATCCATTTGAAGGTTAATGCTTATAACAACCTTTGGGAAAATCATTATCTTTCTTTTGTCCAATTGGGTCACATTTTCCTTGTGTTAATGCTTATAACCACCTTTGGACAAATGATTATCTCTATCGAACCAATTGGGGCATGTTTTTACCCTATCAATAATTCTAATTACCTATGGTAAAATCATTAATTTTACCTTTTAAATGATTATAACCTCTAATGGTAAAATCATTCTCTTATTACCCTAATCCTTTTTCAATCATTATAACTACTTTTGGTAAAATCATTACCCTTTTTATCCTACCTATGCTGATGATTATAACTACCTATGGGCAAATCATCTTGTTTGTCTGCCCAATTGGGGAAACTCCATCTATCAATGATTATAACCTCCTATGGGAAAATCAATGTTTTCCACTCCATCCTTTTATCTTTTTGTTCCCATCATTTCTTCCTTTTGAGGGACCGATTGCTGACCCCTTTGCCAACCACTGAATTGAGGGGGTACCTATAGTTCATCCATTACCATTGAATACATAAGAATATAAAACCTTTTCATTATTTGATAATAATTTACTATGAATATATCTTACAACACCTTCCAAACAAGGGGCAAACTATAGACACCTAAAACTATCCACCATTAGCCTTCAATTAGACTTTAGAATTATTCTTACCAACCTTTGCAAATTAATTCTAAGAATTGATGAACATCCCAAATTTTATTTTGCATCATTTTTCAAAGCTTATAATCATGTTCAGACATCCATAAATGGGGTACCCTACTATATTCAATCACAAACTCTCATGGATTCATCCCTAATCATCATTTGGCATCACAACAATCAATTTTGACTATAGAGATATTAAATGGAACACATGAACAACAATCAAATATTAAAAGAGAAAAATGGCTAATCATAATTATTTAACAAGATAAAGCAAATTAATTAACTATTTGAATTATCTATGTGCAATTAATGAATTAATAAATAAGGAAATTGAAAAATGTTAAATATCCTAGCTTTTCATGACTAACTTTGCAAGTTGTCAAACTCTTTGAAAATATCCAAAAATATCTCATTTTGGAGACCCATGCCTATTCATTGAAAATAATTATTACTTGATAAATACTAAATATACTAGGTTTATTCTTGACTCACTTAGGTTAGGCTTGAATTCATTCCTTGTTTAAACTCCACCTTAACTCACCTTAGGCTAGGGTTATATCCATTTACTATAGATACAATGCCTTGCCTATTGAATTTTAATCTATTTTAGTGAAAATTTGTCATGCACAAATGACTTGAAATATCTCATAATCTAAAGTTATAATGAAAATTTTGAGAGAGATAATCCATTTGATTTAGTGTTATAATGCCAAAATTGCCTTTCAAAGAAGTTTTATAATTCTAAAATATTGAGCCAAGATACATCAAGCCACATCAAATCCACATGGTTCCAAGGGGAGAAGGATCCAAAAATATTCATTTGATAAAGATTTTTTGAGCACAAGCTGATCAAGCCACTCAATAATATATTTAGAGCTCCCAAGGAAGGTAAAGGATTGTGTGTCTTTTACATTTTAGTTTTGCTTTTCATTTGGTTTTGTTACTAGGCTCACCCCTAAGATCTAGGATTGTAAGTGTTAGTTTTAGTATATTTATTTAAGTTTTTGTTTCTTAAACTAAAATATTACTAACCTCCATTCTTGCATTCCTATGATCACACTTCTAGAAAAACACATCAAATTAAAAATTGTTTAAATCAATAGTAATATAATTGTTTCTAGCACAATCTACTTTATTTATTTCTTTCCTTTTATAAAAGAATCATTATATTAGAAAAAATAATCCCATTAAACACTATCAAATATATGATTTATGATTCCCAAAGTATTAAATCCACCGTTAATGAGTCTGTTATTATGCAAATATTTCATGAGGCCAACATTGTTGTTGATTGC